>PDGT01000016.1:3713149-3976562 GCA_003671415.1 Megathymus violae | reverse complement strand
AAAAAAAAAAAAAAAAAAAAAAAAAAAGTCTAGGGACACTTATATTTGTGGTGAACGTTTTAAGGGGAAGCTCTGCCCGTTTGAATAGTCAATTCTGTTTCGTCTTATATTTGTTTAGAATTTATTTACAACGGTCTGCTTGATTTTCTATTTCGTGATTTATAAATTTCACCATTTAAAATACTCTGATCTTAATGAATTTCTTATTTTTATTTATTTAGTCTCGTTTTTGCTAAGATCAGAAGTGGGATAGTTCTCACGTCTCCTGACCCGTTCCAAAGTAGATTAGCCATTCAATTTTAAAAATATATTTTTTTAATTTTTTTGAAAGTGTGCAAGTGGTAATTTTATGTGGTAAGGTGATAAAATCTGGTGAGTACGTTCCAGTTTGATTACTGTAGGAGACGATAGCGTATTTTCAAATACATTGTTTATGTAGCTTTGTCGTTACTCGATATTTTTGCCTACCCTCAAGTTAATTGGCAACTTTTGTCTTCAAACTTTTGTCGTGAAAACGAAATTAGTCATAATGGTGATGTAGTCGTGTGGATTTCTACATCTTTATTAAAATATTTTGGATGTGCTCACAAACCTACTCTTAGAGTTTAGAAAGGCATTGGTGGTCGGGAAGTCGAATCCACTTTTTAATTATGATGAGGTGAGCATTTGTCTTGGAGTGCATCGGACGCGCTAATTTAGGAGCCGAGTCCCTGGGCCGGGGATAACTATGTCTTGGAGTGCATCGGACAGTAGTTATCTTAGGGGGGACTCTGGGTCGAGGACATCCAGTTGTCTTGGAGTACATCGGACAGTGGATGTCCTGTAGAGAATTTTGGGCTTGGGTTAACCATGTCTTGGAGTGCATCGGACAGGTTTCCCCAGGGGGACTCTAAGTCTGGGATAATTGTTTATCTTGGAGTGCATCAGATACGTTATCCTAGATGGTGGAGTCCCTTGGTTTGAGACAAGTGATTGACTTACCTTGGAGAATGTCGGACACCTTACTTTAGGAGCCGAGTCCCTGGGCCGGTGATAACTATATGCCTTGGAGTGCATCGGACAGTAGTTATCTTAGGGGGGACTCTGGGTCGAGGACATTCAGTTGTCTTGGAGTGCATCGGACAGTGGATGTCCTGTAGAGAATTTTGGGCTTGGGTTAACCATGTCTCCGAGTGAATCGGACAGGTTTCCCCAGAGGGGACTCTAAGTCTGGGATAATTGTTTATCTTGGAGTGCATCAGATACGTTATCCTAGGTGGTCGAGTCCCTTGGTTTGAGACAGGGATTAATCTAAACATTACTGCCAAGCAAATTTTCAGTGTCTTTATATGTAACTTGAAGTAACCAAGATTTACCTTTCTTTTTGCAAAGTTTCGTTTGCAAGATTGAGTTTGTGGTGAAGTTTACTATAAATCAAGGGTCCTAGAAAAGAAAACGTTCGACTGAAAAAACCTGTGTTTGATTGAGGTAGGGGCCACCTCAGCTTTATTTGTGTAATAAACATTATTAAAAAATTATAATTTATACGTTATATTGATGTCTTCTAACAACAGGTTTTATAATTACAATTTATATAAATTGTAACAAAAATAAGCAACCCTTTTTTAACATATGGACGTAATTGTACTGACCTAAAAAGTATAGAACAAAAAGGAACTACGAAAGTGAACATCAGCTTTGAAAAACGTAATTTGATGAAGCCTGGTGAGTTGAGCAGTGTAAATACTTATGTTGAGCGCGCTTCAATTTTATATGGGTGAAATGTTCAATTTGCGAGTTGCTATGAATAAGTTTTTAAGTTTTAAGTATGGTAAATTAGAGAAAATGTTTTATTGTTTTACGAGCAGTCGACAATGTAGTTTATCATGCTATTGTCATTGCGCACAGCTTATAATATGATACAATACCTATTATGAAATAATTTTTTTTACAATTATCAAATTCGGCTACTTAGTTTTTTAATTAATATAAGTAAAGTAATAACTATTTCATAAATCGATAAATTTATCGACTATCAGTCAGCCCTCGCTGCAGACTTTCCAAAAAAAATTTTATTAGAAAAAAATTCTAAAAATTTTTTTTTGCCTCTATGTCGATATCTAAGTCTTACTAAAACTATAACTTCAGTAGTAACAGTAAAAATTTTGGAAAAAGTAAAGTACTGATTTTTCTGCATTAAATGTATAATTTTATTAATATTATAAGCAATAACACTGTTAATTGTAGAGATACTAATTATTATATTTAATTCAAAGTTACGATTAAAAAGATTAATTTGAGAAACACGAAATTATGTTTATACCGAGACAGGAAAATGATCATGCAATGTTTTGAGTTACTTGAAAGCACCTGTTTACTTTGTGCTAGCCGATTATCATATCCTGAGTACGTTGTTTGACGCTAAAGCTCAAAATACGTTATACTGGCTGGCATGCGCCACCTGAAAGAAAAAAATCAACTTATTTTTTGCTGCTGTTCTTTTCCGTCGTATTGTAGACATGTTTTTATAAAATGTTAGCCCGCCAACAATTTAAATGTAAAAGAGGTGTGGCATTAAACACAGAATGTGTGACTATTAAGGTTATGACAGTCATTACTCATAATTACTTAAATCCGATAAAAAACATATAAAAAGTGCCCACACTTAGTTCTAAATAAAACAGATTTTTTAAAATTACCTTTAACTCACTTTTAAGCACATCGTTTACTTTGTAACATACTTTAAAAAGAGATTTCAGGTCACGCAATTTTTATATGCAATGATTTTTCTTTGCTGTTATAGAAATTACGCCTTTTTTTCTTTTGTATTTGTAATAATTAATTAGCCATTAAAATAGTGGTGGTGGCAAGTGGTACGAAAGACGAGACCCTTTGCTTAAGACGAAGAGACAATAAACGGCCTCGGGTACTTCCGAAGAGATATATATATACATTGTCAAGTAAAATAATGAAAACATAGATTTATAATGATTTTACAAGTTTTTAGTTTTAGTTTTTAAATATGACACAACAAAGACCCTTGACCCAAGAACAAATATTTATCCGTCACATGTCTTCCCCGGCCGGAAATTGAACTCGGCACCCGTCGCTCGACAGACATTTTCACTGAGCTACGGGGTTGAAGTGAATGCTGTCCATGAAAAGTAAAAGATTCGTTTAGACAATTTTTATGGGCGTATATGCTCATCACTGAGTTCCAGCTAACCTGCACAGCATACGCCATATTTAACTAAGTAAGAGGCGAACGGTTCTTCCTGTTGGAGGTTACCGGGGTTAGCGCCTTCAAGCCGACCTCATTCGAAGACGGCAACTTTGGCGCGGTGGATATCTCCATTTCGTTCCGTCTATAATCTTAAGAATAGGATAATGGGTTGCAAACCTCAAGAGGAAAAGAAGGTTACGAGATCCCTTTCCATATGCGTCAGAACGCAGCCGACGAAGTTTTAGGGGATAGGAATTCCACATAACCCGAAATTTCCCAGCTAAGTCGGGTATCTGTAGATTGCCCCACCGATACCAAAAAAATGTGCATGTCTGCTCATTTGCCTGATATGGGTATAAAAAAGAGAACAATTAGGTGTAAGAACTAATGTAAAAATATGAATTAATCTCGACTTTAATTATAGCTGGTGTCATCCTCGAAATATCGAATTAACACCTTCGCGATCTGAGTGCAGGAAATTAGGTTAAGAAAAGACGCTTGCATCTATGCTGTAAGAAACTGTAAGAAATAGGTAGGTAATAGGTAGCTGGAATTTATAAAATGCAGAATTCTGAAAATAAAAATTTTAAATAAATAAGACGTGTAAGTTAGTTTGAGTTTAAGAGGCTTCATCCACCCTTCAGTCCAAGCCGACCTCGCCTGGCCTTGGTGCACCCTGCTAAATAATGGACGGAGATTGGCGAATGGTCTCTCCTGTTGTAGGGTATTTTTCCAGTAATAATGTAAGTTTTCCGCCACCCTTTTCGGTCAGCAACGCTTCGGTGTTGCCTTTGGTATTACCGATATCCATGATTGATATGATATCCATGACTACTACACTTACTATGAGGTGGCTCATCTGCCCGCGGGGGACTATGACATAAAAAAGACAGATAGAATTGATTATTGTAGCTTGTAGCCATTAGCAGCTCAGTACACACGAATTTGTCTCAGTAATTAAAAATATTTGGAACTTATTCCACCATTTTGCTGCAATTCAAATTAATATTTCCTTTAAGGTAAAAAGCTGCGCAGTAACGTTAATGAAAGGGCTTATAGCTTAATGTACTGTTCAAAGTGCGATTGCTTAACTTCCGCCTTGGTTAATTCAATAGAACGTTTATGATAATTAAAAGCCATTGGGCTATGAGACCTTCAATTTATTATTCTAAAGTTATATTATTACGTCAATTAACATATATTTAAATGTTTATCGATAAAATGTGTTAAATTGTAAAAAAAATGTTTATCAGAATAACCAAATACAGTAGTTTGTAGCACTTTGTTTGAATGTTTTATTTGTCTAATAAAGTCGATGGTTGTTTTATGAAAATATATTATTATTCATTCAATGAAGCATTTACATTTGCGATGATCGACGAGTAAAAAGTGTAAAATATGTTTTGGTTGGCCGTATTGGAGAAATAAATCTGATACGTAAAAAAGCGGTGGACTTATTCGTTTATAGAATTATCGTAAGTGATTCATATTTAGTGAGAAATGATAATTGAAATACCTTGCTAAACAAATGTTAAATTGCAGCTTTATATGAATTAGCCTGTGACAAATTGACTGAACTTTAACTGAACTAAAAGGTAGTTTTTTGGGGCGAATTACACTTCTTATTACTCCCTCAGAACCACGCATGCATTTAAGTTTAAACTCTGAAGGAGAACTTTGTAGGATACAAATACAACAATGTTGTAAAATTTTAAAATAGGAATAAACTTTAAATAGTTCGTTTTGGCAAGTTTTGAGAGTATGCTAATTCCAGTTACGAAGGAGTTTTAATCTTGTTTGTTACGGAGAGGTAATAACATCAGTTTTAGTTTTATTAAGAGTGTAGCATGAAGAGCAAAACATTGTTTTGAATGACTATTTGCGCGGAGAAGTGTTGTAGTTTCACTGATGAAGTGTAACAGAAGTAGATTTCTAGGTTAAGTGAATTTTACTCACGTTTGTGCTTCTTATGCTGGTTAAATCAAAACGCTCATATTACTCTTGAAACATGTTATAAATAATTTAATCCTAAACACACGTTACGCATTAGTAAAGATACAGTTAGTATCTCTGTCCGGATATGATATTTGAAAAAGGAAAATGAAAGAGTTCGATACTTAACGGGGTAAGCTGCAGTTATTAGGGTCCATCTACGTACTTTCAAGTGTTTCTCACTTCCACCAAAATGTCATCGTAACTATGAACCAAATAACTGAGTCGAAATATCGAAATAAAATACTAGAATCCTGATTACCCGCTACATTTAAAATGTTTATTGTCCGCAATGATATTAGTTTAAAAACATTTTATATAATATTTGAGTGCTGCTAACACTTCAGTTATAATTTGGATTTCCAGTTGTGTTGTCGACTTTCTCTCGTGTTATTAGTGAGCCAAAACAATACTTTTAAGTTTTACCCAATTTGTTGTTTTATGTTGGTAATTATGAAATTTTTTGCTGAAATTTTTATGATTCTGTTTGATGGAACTAAAATTTATTAACTCCATTGCCTATCTAATTTTTATTGTGTAATAAAAGGGATACCTTTCAAAACCCAGTAGTATGGCAGAAAGTAAAGTAACGCACATAGGCAGACAGACGGTTTGTTTAAATCGCTAGTGATTTTTAACTTGAGCAGCATAAAACATGAAGGGTTACTAAATTGATTACCGTTATGTGACACCTCTTAAACGCTTTCTTTCCTGCTTCAGAGAACACGTTAAGTTGACGCTCCTGATTATTATTGTTAGTGTTGGCAATCTCTACCAATGTCAATGTCCTGGAGTTCTCTAACAAGTTATGTAAAACGAGATCTGGGCACCACCATTGGTTCATCACTAAACAAAAGTGAGCACTAACCAGATAAAGCAAGGTAGGTTACGGTTGGGGAACTCCGCCTCTTTCTATATTAGCGAAGGGCAGGGATACGTGGCGGTCCAATGCGTGAGTATCTATTGATTGGCATATACTTCACTCTAAATAGAATCCTCACTGAATTCGAAACTTTTCTGAACGTCCTGGCCTGATGAGGGCAGGCAAACCCTAACCTATCCAGTACTAGTATTGGGGGACTTCAATTCCAAATCACAAGCTTGGGGTTCCCCTTCATCGGATGCACGCGGTGAGATTTTGGAGACATGGGCGGCAATAACTGGCCTCTTAGTCTTAAACAAAGGGTCTGTAAACACCTGCGTGCGACAGCATGGGGGATCTTTCGTGGATCTTTCGTTTGCATCCCCTGCAGTCGCACGCCTCGTCCGGGTATGGAATGTTCTTGAGGGGGTGGAAACTTTATCAGATAACTTTTATATTCGTTTTGATATCTTCGCCTCTTCAGAATACCCGGGCGCTCATCGCCCTGCCACGTTATCTCCAAAGGGGGTATTGAGTAGTCTCGATAGAGAGATTCTAGAGGAGGCCGCAATTTTACAGGCCTGGTCAGCGCCACTAGAGCCACAGGGGGTCGACGAGGAAGTGTGCTGGTTCCGGGGTGCTATGACGTAAATTTGCGATACAGGAATGCCCCGAGGTACGCCTGGACCTCCAAGATGTCGGGTGTACTGGAGGACAGAGGAGATCGCACTTCTGCGTCATAACTGTGTAAAAGCCAGATGTCAGTACAATAGACATCGCAGGCGTAAAGGCTGAGCTTGGTGGAGAATTGTACGAGGTCAACAGGCACTGTAATAATGCCCTATAGTTTTCAATCATCCACGCTAAGATGAAAGCAAAAGCGGTGGTCCTTCAGACTCTTGATCAAGATCCATGGGGGTGCCCGTACAAAATGGTAATGGGAAAAATACGTCCATGGGCTCCGCCCCTAACTAGGACTCTCAAACCCTAGCTACTAAAGGACGTACTGTCTACTGTGTTTCCAACCACAGTGGACCACACATCTCCGGCAATGGTACTTTTTTGAGAGGTGGACCAGCGCACTGTCAAAGGGGTGCCGCCGGTTTCAGAAGAGGAGTTAGGTGCGGCCAGCATAGTATTTCGAGCAAAAAATAAAACTTCGGGGCCGGATGGAATTCCAGGCCGCGCCTGGCTAATAACAAAAAAAGTTTCGCAGGCTGCTTAGCACCTGTCTGGAGTCGGAATGGTTCCCATCTCAGTGGAAGTTGGGTAGACTGTTGCTCCTTAAAAAGGAGGGACGCCCCGTAGATATAAGCTTTTTGAGCGGATAATAGCAGGTCGGCTCATTCGATATCCTGGAGAGCGGATGACACGTTAGTCACCGCCAAGGGGAATAAATATGAGGAGACTGTCCATCTTGTCACTGAGTCGGTGGCACTGGTAGTCGAAAGAATAGAGAACATTGGACTCCGCGTGGCGCTAAGTAAAACTGAGTCCCTATGTTTCACGGGCCCAGGAAAGCGCCGCCGTGCGTTTCGTGAATCATTACCGGCGGAACTCAAGTCGAGATCTGGCCAAGTTTGAGGTATTTTGGATTCGTCCTCGATAGCCGCTGGAACTTCCGCGAGCATTTTATTCGATTGGCTCCCCGATTAATGGGCGCGGTAGCTGCACTAAAGCGGTTGCTGCCCAATATCGGGGGGCCAAAAGAGAGCGGCCGCCGCCTGTACTTGGATGTCATACGATCCATGGCCCTGTATGGGGCACCTATGTCGGAAGATGTCCTAACCGAAAGAACCATCGTTCTCCTCAGGAAACCTCAGAGGGTGATGGTGGTCGGGGTGATACGGGGATATCGTACGATAGGGCAGTAGAGGGCTCTTGGTGCCCGAGAGCGCTCTAGGCGTAGGCGGGCCAACCGTCGGGGCGTCACGGTTGAATGCGTCAGCGATTCCGTGGCGCCCCATCAAGACGATGAAGGCCCCGCTGGGCTTTAGTGGGTATTCTGGCACGTAGAGGACGCATCCCCGCGGCGGGATGCGTAAATGCATTTCCAGCTTTAAAAAAAAAGGATGAAACATCTCCTTTTTATATTTTATTCTATATTTGACCATGGGCTCGTCTATGTCTATAAGATGTATATTTGTGTATGTTCACACCACGCGCAATACAAAGAATCCTATAAGGGGGGTGGGAAAATGTGAACGTTTATTTTTAATTATTTATTGACATATATGAGAGTGGTTAAGGGGTTCTAACCATCGCCTCAACATAGGTCAACAAAAAAATTACTCATGGAATATGTACATTTCGTACCCGTCACGGGATATCCGTGCCCTAAAATATGTATTTTTATATAATACAAGTGCAGCTCGCCGCGTTAGCTATGACTCATTAAGTCGAATTACTTACACGTATTATTAAATAGTATTTAACCGCAAACCGCCCTCGCTTCGCTTCAAGAAAACTACGCCTTACATTATTTTAAATTCATTTATGACTATTTTATTTATGGACGGATTGCAATGAAACAAACTTTAAGTATTAAGTGACGCTTACTGTACATTAGTGAAAACCATAACGAAATCGGTTTAGCCTTTTCTGAGATTAGCGGGAACAAACGCACAGACAAACAGAAAAAAATTCTAAAAACTTTTGTTAAAGAATTAGTACAGGTATAGACTAGCAACCCGTCCTTGCTTCGCTTCGGAAAAAATAGTTCTTAAATTACGTAACTTAGAACCGCGTTATAATAAATGAGTATTTGCATGCCATCCAGAATACTAATTCAAAATCAGCAACTCCTTCATAAACAATATTAAATAAAGCTTCTTACGACAATTTTATTATCGAAATATTCGTAATTATAATGTATCTGATTTATAACCTGAAATCCTATTTTGCGGTCGGCTTTAAGAGTCGGGTTGATCTTTTAGATTACGACTTTAGATACTCCGGCCCTTCGATATTTAGTGTATTCCTGTAGAAAATACTTAACACACCGACTGAATTTTGCTACAGAGGCATTTTGATAATTCGAATAGTTTTGCTGATCCCTTAACTTTCCACATCACCCCCTTTACTTCAATTTTTTACCTCTGAACTTCAATTTTTATACACCTATAGAATATGCTACTCAAATTAAATAAGTTTTACTCTTGAAGCATTTTGAAGTGTCTAACCATACTTTTTTTTTTTTACGCTGGGAAATGCATTTACGCATCCCGCCGGTGAGGCGGGTATGTGGGACTCGCTGGCACGTCCGCTACGTGCCAGAATACCCACTAAAATCCAGCAGGGCCCTCATCGTCTTCATGCGGCGCCACGGGATCGCTCACGCATACAACCGTGACGCCCCGACGGTTGGCCCGCCTTCGCCTATAGCGCTCTCGGGCACCGTGAGCGCTCTACTGCCCCCCCATGTTCCCGTCCGCGTCTCTAACCATCCTTTTTTTTTTGTTCAGGCGGGATAAAATGTACCTAACCGCACACCCCGTCGTCCGGGGAGACAACGGGGTAGTGTGGGGCCCTCACCCACTAAAAATAACCCGCCGTGCGCCCTCACCCGCCCTTACAAGGCGGGCCACGGGTACCGCGTACGTTGCTCCGTGGCCCGCAGGCGGCAGCCCCATCGGGTACCCTCTCCTATGCGACGCCCCGCGCAGTTGGGCGTCGCACCTTCGCGGTAGGCTGTTGTTTGCGCGGACGGCGGGCAATCCCCGGCCCGACCATCCGTAGCCTCGGCTAGGGCGGCATCAGACACATGTGAGCGCGCCTGCGCCGCCCTGCGCGCCGGCGGCGAATTGGGTCGAAAGGAGCGAGTCCTCCCGGGCTCTCTCCGCCGCCTCCTTCTGCGAGATGACGTCCTCGCAGAAAGTGGCGACCGCGGTCCAGGCCCTGTCACCGCCAACCATCGCTCGCGCAACGGCCGGCAGCGACAGGTCCTCTCCTATTACTGCAGCGAGTTCCCGGCGCTGCTCAGCCCAGGCCGGGCACGACTCGAGCGTGTGCTGCGCCGAGTCCTCGCTGCAGTCGCAGTGGTGGCAGCCCGGAGTCGCTTCCCTTCTTGCGACTACGTGCAGGTACTTGCCAAAGCAACCGTGCCCCGACAGCACCTGTACGAGTCGAAAGGTGAGGACTCCGTGCTGCCGCACCGTCCACTCTTTCAATATCGGCTGGAGCGCCCCTATGGTCCGTAGACCAGCCCTGGGCGTCTCCAGCCGAGTCTTCCACCGTGTGAAGGTGGTGCGGCGGGCGTGGGCCCGCCACGCGTTGATTGTGCTCGGCGGGGGGTTAGAGCCCCCGCTCCGCGCCACCGACACCCGCAGATACACGTCGGCGAGCATTTCCGCCTCCAGGTCCCACGGGGGGGTTCCGGCCAACGCGCACGCGGCCTCGACGCCCACCGTGCGGTAACCGCGTATGGCCCTGACCGCCATGACCCTCTGTGGACGCCACAGATAGGCCCTATTGTGGGCGGTCAGGGACTCCGCCCACACGGGGGCGCCGTATAACGCCATCGACCGGACCACCCCGGCGTTCTCTAACCATCCTAAGCCAACCTCTCCTGCTATACGCGCACGCTGTTGAACAACGGAAGAGGCTAGAGAGGTCCCCCTATTGTGAGACGCTGAGCTTGGTACCACCCAGTTGAATTTGGCGGATCAGGTTTTATTACCCGTAAGGTTATGTGCCCTCGACTATTTACATTACAAAATATATATCCGCAAAATATCTTTCAAAATTTTTGCTCTTAAAGTTTTATACACTTTTTAATAAATGCTCATTATTGAAATAAATAATAATTTCGATATCTCTAATATTTGACTGATCCCATGGGGTTTCACATCCGGTATACCAGACCTTCAGCTTTTATACGAATTGAATTTCAGAGCTTCAAGATTTTTTGCTATATGAGGATGAACAAGTTCTTAACAATGGGATATTTTGTGATGGTGACGAAGATGATGATGATGATGATATGGACCCAAGGTTGATGCTGACCTAAATATTGTAAAAGACTGAATTTTTCATGATAAATTGGATATAAAATTAGTTTTGATTCTACCCAAATTGGTTGGTAATCGTCAGATAATCAATATCGTCAATAAATGTTGCCCGACAAACTCCTTTTAAAAAAGCTTGTTTAGACAAGCCGCCCCCCTGGCGGTGCTGGTTGAACCGTACAGGGTTCCGGACCGTCCGCGCTGGTTCGGAGACGCCGCTCGGTTGGTCGCAATTTATTGGGCTGGCGCTGAAACAGATCCTCCATGCTCGATGCGTCACACTGAGTAGAGCTCGGTTGCCGTGGACTGGTGTTCCCCTTTCATTATTGGGTTGTTACATCTCCCCTAATTGCGCTATGCCGCGGGTGAAATCCTATAAGGGGGCACCAGTATACTGGTGGTCTGACCATATCGCTCATTTACGTCTGATTTGTTTGCATGCCCGGCGTAAATGTACCCGCGCCCCTTAGACGTCGGATCATCAATGCCGACCGACAGAGGAACAGTACAAGGAGTACCGAAACTCGACTGTGATGCATCAGAGTGCCATCGCGGAGAGCAAGTCTGAAGCTGGTCGGGACTACTGGATAGTCTCGGCAAGGACCCATGGGGGGACATGGGGGGACCCATGGAGTGTTCGAACTTTTTCTCTCTTTATTGATATTATTCTCTCTTTCTTTCATTCATTCATTCACTCATACATTCATTCATTCGTTCATTCATTCATTGTTTCATCCATTCGTTCATTCATTCACTCACTCACTCTTTGTTTCTTTCTTTCTTTTTTAACAATGTGAATGAGTGAAGCGGTCATAGGATAGCGTGCACCGTGCATTTACTGCAAATTAGTACGATGGACTTTATTTCTCAAAAAGAATACAGTATTCGCTAAACATGAGAGATACACGATAAGTATTAATAACTAAAAATTGGAAATTTTGCAAAACTACCTTGCTGAATACATTTATTTTATAAATAAATGTATACTACGTTTATATTCATTCAGTTTATAATCTATGTGTAAAATTTATGATTTATATATTATAACACTATACTATATAACTAGTATAACAATTTAAGTTTATGAAAAAACTTTAAAAAAGCTATTTACTCGCATGTGTCAAGACTTGGCAAAGATACTGATTTACGAGTACCACGCTTTTATGTCTACCTATTATGTATGTGCTTAATGGTCTCGGTAATAGAATGCATTACATGGAAAATTGAAAGTACCTCCTGCAAAACTTCGCTTTTTAACTGGTGAATATTAAAATTCTTCATAACTTGTAAAATAGTCTACACTGTGTGAATTAACACTTCTAAAGCATGAAAAATATCTTTATAACTCTGGGTACATTGCAATTCTGTTTGAGTTATTTAAGTCGGATAGTATCTCTAATATCGCAGTCGCAATTTTTATTTATGTTGTTTAAAAAAGTTTTTATGCGCAAATTGTTTATGTTTTTATACCGAAACGTAATTATTTGGTCTCTAGAAATAACTAAGTATTATATCAAAGTATAAACCTGTACAAAATACACACTGATGCAATTTTTAATAATATACTATTTCGCTATGAGGGTAACTCAATTACACCGAAGATATTTTAGCAGACAAGCGGAGGTTATTATTGTTTCATGATCTTATTCATTAAATCCGCCCAAGTTGAACATCCTGTTTATGATGATAAGCAAATTTAATGCGTTAATGATGAATAACGTATTAGATTGAAAGAGAATAATCACCCCCCTAAAATCGATCGTCAAATGTTTTATACGGTCACTGTGTCGGAGAGTCAGTGATGCTGAAGGACTCTCCACTTCCTTTTCGTTCGGCAAGACCTCGGTGATACTCTTGGTGTTACTGGCTTATCTGCTCCTTTGTCGACTACATACATAAAAAACAATCCAAATAAGTTCCAATGAAGAAGAACTGCTGTTGTCATTATAATTTAACCAGTGTACCCTTTGCAGAACGTAATATGTATTTATTATATATATAAAAAATAATATTTATCACACTGCTATCATATTTAATAAAGTTTAGTAATTGAATTATTAGCTCATCTCGCGGAAAGCGGTCGGAGCGGAACATGGGTTATGCGCAATTGAGTTTTAACATTTATTAGCATTAGCTTCGTAGACGTAGTTAATAACGAGAATAAGAGGCCATTAGTGATATTATGTTTTAGCCGTTTCGTATACAACAGTTATAATTATTATTCTAACTACTGAAATTACAAAGTAATTACTCATGATCAAGGAAACTACAACTAAGTACTTAAGGTACATATGTATAATAGGTACACTTGTTGTCTCTACAGATTTTCTTGAAATGAAGCCGATGTACTTTTCTACGGTTTTCTACGTTTTCTGTAAGTGTATGTTATGGGAAACTTTACGAATTTATTGCATATAAAAGATTTAAATTTGGTTCAATTACTGAATTTAGTGTCTTAGTGACGCATTTATACCATAAGTACTATTTGAAATTTATTATTTATTTTAGGGTTTATCTTATGGAGTGAGTACATTGGATAACGTATTAGATGAAATATCATATTATAAGAGACAAAAATACTAAAGAGTAATATTTTAATCAGTAGGAATTCGGTAAATTCATGAAAATTTGCATTTCCATCCTCCTTAAGTTTTAAAGTACTGAGGCTAAAATATTGAAAATATTTTTTATTATTTTTTTTTGTATATATGTTTATATACATCCTTAATAAGAGATGTAAATTATATGAAAATAATCTATGTGAATATTCTTAAATTACTTGAGAAAAGGGAAAAATTCTCGTATGTATCTATGTATTTATAGCACCGCGTCAGTGCCATTTAGATGTGCCGGTTATATTGTTATTAAACCTTTTAAAGTAAATAATAATATAAGGAAAACTATTTTGTAAAAAACGTAGATAGGAACATATTCCATCAGTTTTCGAATAGTTAATACGTAATGATTATCTCATTTTATTCTTCAAATTATATGTTTCATTGCAAACTTTATACTATTTCTCAAAAATTTAAAGACAGAAAAACTGGTGAAGTTTAAATTGGTCACTGGAAATATTAAAGAGGATAAAATCTGTTAAGTCCACATCGGTCTAATGTAGGTAGTGTTCCTTAGTGTTAAGCATTTTACTCAGAAATATTATTGATAATTGAAAAAAAAAGAGGAATTTATGATCAAGAAAGCGTGTGTTTTCAATGTAAAATATCATTCACATGTATTGCTAGAAGTGAACTAAAGTTTTCTATTCAAAAGATTGGAAGAAAATCTGTTGTTATAAGGGCTGACAAAAAGGTTCTATTTTTCATCGTATGTATGAGAGAGAACGTTGACAACTTTGGAGTATAAAATATTCTCCAGCGCGTGTGTAAACATTGTTATCCCGTGATACCTAATATTTTATTTAGACGTGTATTGTAGAGTATTTTGGCTTTTTAAATAATAGAAGATTAGCTGAGTTTCTAATATGTACCTTTTTTACTCGATTTTCTTACTTTAGTATATCATTCGAATAATGTTTGAGAATAGCAGAGAATACTACATCAATGTTCTCTTCCTTATTTTGTGGGTTCATCGCGATCCTTATCTGAAAGGAACTTTCTGGCCGAAACCCATTCAATTACACATATACATTGATCTGCAAATCCAATAAGGGACCCAGTATCCAGTGCATATATAAGTGGGTATGTACAATGGGACAAATGGGTTCAATAAGCTTCAAGATCCCACCGAATGGATTTTCTATGAAAACGTATGGTAAAATGTGTTAGCTTTACATAATCCTTCTATTCATTCGATATTCAAGTATTCATATTATTATTGTACCTGGGTGATTTCGTAATATGTTCGCGTATAAATCTAAGTTTAAAGTATCATGTGTCGAAAGCCATTTTTTTTTTTTTTTTTAATTTAATATCATACAGTTATAAACATACATAATTAATCGATTGCAAAAACCTATAAGGGTTTGTCCGCAACCGTAGTCTCTATATATAGTTTTACACTACAAACCATACAATAAATTCGCAGTACCCATTGACATATCTATGTATGTACCTGCTTACAAACTCCGCACGGCTCCACTGCTATGGAACAGGTTTAGATAACTACCGCGAGTGCAAGAGAGACGGGAGTATAACTTGTGTTCATTCCCTCTTACCGTACTTGCGGTCGTCAGGGCAATTGCAATATACAGGTTGATGCTTAAATTACAGTTAAGATATTATTTGAAAAAACAGTGGAGTAAATATTCCGGAATCTACACAATATCTAAGATCTCTAAACCTAACGTTATTGGTCTTTTGTAATAAAATAGTTATAAATTTTGCAAAATATCATAGAAGTATTTTTTGTATTTGAGTTTGAAGTTCTCGTCAGTAATATCTGTTAGTATTTTAGTAGGTATTCTATTCATGAGATAAGGTATTAGATATCTATTTGTACGTTTGCCATAGTAATTATTTACCTTCGGGATTATAAGTTTCTCCTGTGTTATCTTTCTAGTAATCATTTTATGGTGTATTTTAATTTGAATATCTTTATTATGAAATTGCTCTGTTAGCAGTAACATTTTAAATTTAATATGTATTGGCAGTATATTGCAATATTTAAATATTTCTATCATATTGTCCTCGCGGCATAATTTATTTTTAATATTTTTAGGTAATATTATTTTTAATATTCTGAGCTGAAGGTTATATATTTTATCAAGATAAGTGGTGAAGGTTTTACCGTAACTCGTGATGCCATATGTAATTATTGACTCGCCGAGCGCGATATACAGATTCCTCAAAACAGAAAAGGGTACTTTATATTTCAGGAATGCGAATTTAGATAACATAGCCCTTAATTTTGTGCTAATGTACTCTATATGTTTACTCCAGTTAAATCTCTCATCAATAAAGAGGCCTAAATATTTATAATGAGTTACTTGCTCTAAGTAACCACATTTACAATTACTGAATATTGAGTTTGTTCTGTGTTGGCAATCATGAGTGTGCGCTAGTACTGTTAGACGTTGGTCCGTGTATATTAAGTGGCTTGAGCGAACATGTATAATTTTGGTTTTATTAGAATTTAATACAAGGCCCACGTCATGTGACCACTTACAAATATTATTGAAGTCAGTCTGTAACATTATTTCGGCTTTGTCTACATTTTTATGGGCTACTACGAGGCATGTATCGTCTGCATATTGGTACATAGAGCTGTACTTAACCACATTTTCCATGTCATTAACGAAAGCCAGATAATGCAGGGGCCCAAGTACCGAGCCCTGCGCTGTTCCAGTGGTGATTGGTATTTCCTCGCTGAATTCATTTTCTAATTTAACTTTATATTTTCTATCTCTGAGGTAATCTTCACACCACCTCAGGAGCGGTCCACGAACCCCTGTATTATCTAGCTTTTGTATAAGTACGTCATGTCTGAGTGTATCAAACGCTTTGCTAAAATCTATAAATAAGAGGATTACATGCTGTTTATCATCAAGGTAGTTATTAATTTCATCTGTGAATTTTGTGAGTAAAGTTGTAGTTGATTTGTATCTTTGAAAACCATACTGCGCATTTGATATAATATTGTGGGATATATAGTAATTTTGTATCTGGTTACATATATATTTTTCGACTATTTTGTCTATCACTGGTAATATCGTTATAGGCCTATAGTTTTGGTAATCACTATGAGACCCCTTTTTGTGAATAGGTCTGACTATCCCTGTTTTTAATTCTGACGGATATTTACCTACCCGTACGCTTGTATTTATTAGCCTTACAATTGCATTTGTAATTTTCTCGCATAATGATTTAATATCTATACAATGTATACCGTCTGCACCAGCAGATTTTTTATTATTTAAGTTTTTTATTATTTTAGTAATACTATTGGAGTTTGCTGATTTGAAAAACATTGATTTATTTTCAGGGAACATATATGTTGAATTGTTAATGAGACTTATTTTACAACTTGGTAGTATTTTTTTGATATTTTCATCGAATTCTTTTGCAAAATTGTTAGCTAAATTTTTAACGGTTATATGGTTTTTTTTGAAAGCTTTTAATATTGCGGCATCTACGGATTTAGTGACTTTACCAGTTAATGTATTGAGTATCTCCCATAATTTTCTATGGTTATTTTTGTTGTTTTTAATTTCTTTATTATAATATTTATTTCTGGATACTTCTATTATTTTTCTAGTTTTGTTTCTTTGTTTGTTAAATTCTAATCTTAATGTATGGTTGTTTATGTCCTTTTTCCATTTACTATATAACCTATCCCTTTTTTCACAAAAAATATTTATTTTATTGTTTATCCATGGGTCCTTGTTTCTTTTACTTGTTAAATTACTTTTTTTTGTATATGTTGACTGATCATAACAGGTTTTAAAATTATGTTTTATGAAATTGTAAATCTGGATTGGGCATTGCATCTCTTCGACTTTATTCCATTCTATAGATTCAAGTAATGGATTTAATTTATTATAGTCAAAAAACTGTTTAAAGTTTGCATCAGCCTGTATACAGTTGTTTGACCCGACTCCTGCGCAAGACAATATGCATTTGAAATCAGGCTGGACAGATAAACGTACTTTTAAGTGCAGGAAGAATTTTGCTAATTATATCGCGGTCAGTTGTACCAGTCATTACACTAAGGACATAAAAGTATTAAACAGTATTCAGAAATGACTGATCGTATGGACAACAATAACACTAAAATAAGAAACTCAGTCGATGTTTTTTTGCTTCAAAGTATCCGGCAGGCTAGACAATGTAATACTTTTTAGGAATTACATCAAAAACTATGAAGTCTTCGATTTGGTACTCGTCATACTTGTTGTCATACACGTTTCATCATTATACTTGTTGAAGTTTTCAAATTTAAATTATTGGTTGTCTGTAAGAGATCGCTAATTAAGCGATAAGGCCGCCTGTTATACCTAAAATATTGTATCTAAATTTTCTATATACTACTTTTTGGTATACAGTAAAGAGGATTTTGTATGTTAGTTTAGTCATTGCTCAAAAAATATTATTACTTTTTACATATGTACTGATATGTCAGTACATATGTACTGACAACTACTGGAAAAGCAGTCCTCTAATTTGGTACATGGCTGAGTAAAAGGAACATAGGGCCCGCTGCTTGTCATTTACGAAACAACGGGAACCACAAATTTAGTGGTCGCATTACCTGTTACAGTTGCGCCAATTAGGAATTTCAGTGGTGGTATTTTACTATTTATAATACTTTCTTTATTCAACAATAGTTGTGATTTGCTTATACAAGTATTTGAGATATAATAGGAAGGGTGGTGCTATGGAGATTGCATATCCAGATTCAATTAGGATTGCGGTTGATAGTGGCCAGAGCGTGATGGCGCCGTGCGGAGTAATCACCGCTTACATTACGAAGGTCGATCGCACGAATTGTACCAAACATGCTTTAGCCTGATACAGATGAGATCTCACAGAGAATAAATTAATTGGATTCGATTTCCTTTTTGATTGTTGCCTATACGTAATATATTACTTGATACTTGCTAAAATATATCTAATTATTTAAGTTAGTACACGTAATTAATTAATGCTCTCGGGAAATTGGTAAACATTCTCGATTTATCTACAAATTTTATTGTAGCTAAGGACCATCTTCTTTCGTTGCATTGACTATCGAAAATTAAAGATATGAAAGATAAGTGGCTAACATGAATTAAAATTACTTTAGCAACTATTTTATTTAGGGTAATTCAAAGTAAATTTGTTTTGGAACGAGTCGTTAAAATATTTAAGCCCGGTTAAGACTTAACGTTGACCATATTGTTTTTTTTTATCTTGAAATTACCGTCGGCAAAGCCGTAAATACAGCTAATATCAAAAGTTTGTATGACATGTATATGAGATTCACTGTTATTCTGATTCCTACAAAATCCACTGCCTTCCGTCATTTTAATAGGGCGTTATAGAATTGCTATCGCATGACACATAGCACTGAAGTGTTCAACGTACAACAGGTGCAACTATACTTTCTTAAGGTGGCGGAAAGTGTTATGTATAGAGCCATGTTTGATGGTTCGGTCTTCTTCTATGGAGTGAGTTGGGAGCGGTTTCAGAAATTCTGATATGCTTCGCGATTTTTCGTTACGAATTTTCTCGCAAAAGGAGTCGACTACAAGGTTATGGAATGTAAAACTATTAATTACATCACACTCGTGTCAGACAGATGATGCCTCCTGTTTTGCTGTTTAATACCACCCATGCCTGGTACGATTCTATTAGCACTTTACAGCACTTTGGCTACTGCGACTACGGATACTTATGGCCACATCTATCCGTATCTCTCCTAAGCTGTTTTTCACCTCATTTACCTTAAGAATATCAACGGTATTGTTTCTGGCTTGAATAATAACCTCCCTTACCTCCATTAACATAACTGTGTTGTAAAACTCCATGTAACTCTTCACACTTCTTGAAGCCGACGACGCTGGCCATTCCATACAGTAAGAAAAGAGAAGTTTCTCTGCCACTTTTTTGCTTGTTCTGCTGTTTGATTCTTAAAATACTTCAGCATTCTTTTCCCCAGCAGAATCCACTCGAACTCTCATGGCCATGCCGATTCCGAGCTCTTGCAAGATAATGCAGCGTGATACGCTTAAGTATATAATACGCTTAAGTAGTAACCCTTGTTGGGTTAGTTGTTTTAAATATCTTTTAATCGTCGATCGTCTAATCGTTTTTAATACACTGATTTATATTGCAATATTTTTATGAAGTTTCGTAGGTAAAAAAATCAATTTTTTCCATAATATTCCTAATTTTTATTTTTTATATTTCCAAATTTTCGTTAATCCAAGGATCTTTCAAATTTTGAGAACAACCTATCTATTATATTAAAAATTATATTTTCAACTTAATTAATCACCGTCAATATAATTGAAAGTTCGATTAATATAAGATAGTAGCTGTAAGATAAGTATATTCTATAAGAGATGAGCCTCTCTCATTACTTAAGAATCTATCATTACTTAAGAAAGAAAATGCTGCAAGAAACCAGCGTTTGAATGATTTCAGAATATAATAGGTCTCGATTAGTTGTCTAAAGTCTCCATAGTTATGTATACAGACGACGAGTAAAGCTTTTAAATCCATATATAGTCTTTGAATAGGGTCATTTGTTCATAAAGAAAAAGTGATCATCTCCAAAATAGGTTATGGGGTTAAGTGTAATAGTTTCATAGTTCAAAATCTCAACTCTTTCGCTTTTAAGCTCAATGCAATAGGTTGTGATATTATTGAGTCGTATCAATTTCAATGAGCGTTTTGAATATTTGTTCGCCTCTTTAAAAACCCCCAAAGAAAAACAATTGTAATATTATTCGTCAAAATTAAACAAAAACCTTTGTGTAAGTAGAAAAAACCATAGTAACTTGGAGTACAAATATGTATTTCCAGTAATATAAGGTATTCATTCTTGACTCTTATCGAAGTGAAATGAAACGGTATAAATGAGATTAAAGAATGATTCACTCAATGAAGGAAACAAGAATTTTACTGTTAAATTTGAATATAATTTAATATGTAACTTTGTCTAACATTTACATCAGTAAATATGATCATTATTACATCCATTAATTTTACCGTTAACAGACAAAACGCTCTTCGTCCTTTATTATCAAATATGAAGGCGTGAAATTGCGAAGACGACCGACTTTTTCGATTGTTATAATCTAGGTTCTTCCGGCGAGTATGAATAGGCTTTACCTAAGCTAAAGCTTTACTTTTCAGGTCACAACATATCTATACGTAAGGTAGGATTAAAAGGCCTGTTTTGTACAAAAATTCTTATAATTTTAACGTTACTCTAAAGATTTCGGTTATAATGTTAACTCTGAACACTAAGGTTGTGTTGACAAAAGTTTTGAATGTATTAATACTAAGAAGACCGCCAACATTGAAGCGTATTTTAACTATTGCCTTTAAATTTAGTTGGTAATATGATTTGTTTTTAATTCACAAACATATCTGATTGGGTGTCTTATCTGAAGTCATATTAGTATGCTAATGATTAAAGACTGGTAAAAATCGATAGATAGCAAAATCTAAATTTTATTTCTCATTATTTTAGATGCGATGTAAGTATGACGAGTGTTGTGGTTCAAACGATGTATCCAAATAGGGCGTTTTTTGTTCCTCTTTACGAATAGCAACAAACTGTGCGTAACTTCTAATATAATTTTAGAGCAAGATTTTTTAAATTTAACTTGTCTATAAACGAGCAGACCCCACAAGGTGGTATGTGGTCGCCGTCAGCCATATTGTTCAGTAATATTATATCATCGAAGCGCTGTCAACCAAAAAGGATGCGTAAGACCGCATTATTACTGGCTTTGCGACATTGCGACCAAAACTCGTATAAAACATTTCACTGTGGATTTTAGAAATAAGCTGGTAGCTAGCTAGATGGGCGTAATGTCGTACCACCATACAAGTACCGACGGGATTACTCTAGGTGGTACAAAGCCTAGCAACTTCTTACAAGAGGGATTGTTCACCATAGTCTCGTCCGTTGTTTAGCAGTACGAGCAGGGTAGGTTGGGTTGGGCTCAAGAATAAATGGAGCCCCTTACATCTTAAATTACAAATTATAAATCTTGTAATATAGTTTCTATTTAACTGTAGATGAGCTGTATGCCTGTTCAATGCTGTCCACAAATTCCCGTAACGATAATAATAATAAACAAAGAGGATATTGAGCATATTCGTGAATTAAGTTGATTAATGTGTTTGTTGTGTGTACTATGCACTAAAATGGATAAGTTAAACCCGAAACATTTCATGAAATGAAAAGCTGCTGTAGAGCAGAAATTGGTGTGTTTTCTCAGCTGATTTACAACAAATATTAAACCTATTCAAACATCATGTAAGCATTGACAACGACAGAACGATTACTTATTTCTTATTTATCAGAACTGCGTTCCTGATGCGTATTAAATAAATAAAAGGTAAATATTATGTACAATAATTGTACTTTAATAACGTGATGAAACAGATAAACGAAATATGAAAAAAAAGTCACAAGATACATATGGTGTAGGTTCTTATGTCGATCCAAATTTAATTTCGTTGTAATGTATAATAAAAAGAATCGAGCGTAAATGTGTCATTTCAGAACAGAAAAAAGGAACAAATTGCTTCTGTAAAGCTTGATTTATTTTCCATAAAACAAACAGAAGCTTTAAGACCGATAATATTGATAGAACTCCACAACAAAGAGCTGGTGAAAGATACCTACGTGATATTGGAACCGTGCCAAATTATAGAGCTTTTTCGTAATGATACATATAAAAACAATTTGTTACGTAATAACTTTTGTACGTGGTTTTTAAACATTATAGTTATACGAAGGTGACTGCTTAGTTAAAAATTGGACGTAATATTTTTTTTATCATTCATATCTATAATGTAATACTGTACTTTTTGTGTATTACGTGCATGTAGATAAAGTAAGAAAGAAGTAGGAGGTTAGAACGGTTTGGGTGGCTAAGGGATGAAGATCATGTGATCGAAAAAGCGATGACTATGAATATGGATGGATACAGAGCGAGAGGAAGGCCCGGGAGACGGTGGATGGATTGTATTAGGAGTGATATGAATGAGATCGGAATGGACATAAGTATGACAGGAGAGCGCGATGAATAAAAGGAAAAGACATACAGTGCCGACCCCGATAGTGGGAAAAGGTAAGGTAGATGATGAGTATGTGCAGCATGTAGCTGTCGCTCGTAATTTCGTTTGCAAGATTTTTAAATAGATTTAAGTTCTTGTATAACAAATTTTATCATATCACTGTTTATTTCTTCTGTAGTATTTAAAACCTCGTCAAACTTCGGAGCGTTTTTATTTGATTTGTGTATTATAGTTCGGCGACGAAGTTAATTTTTCTAAATAGTATTCAAAATAACAAATGAAGATTCTATAAAATTGATTTTCACTGCAAAATATTTTGACCATGTTGAGATTCACATAGAATTCATCACATTTTCCAGCATAAAAATCATATTGTACGGAACATCACTTTAGGTTCTGCATCACTCTCCTATAATTGGTTACCTTGTAAGGCACATAATGCCAATATTATTCATTATTTTGTGCCTCTTCATTTGGAAGTACTTTGTAGATGGTTATTTATTTTGAGAAAATTTGATATTATGATTAAAAAATTTTATAATAAAGAAAATGGTCTGTACCTACTTACAATGTAACTGTAACGGGGTTGATATATATAACCGATTGCTTTCAGTACAAGAGGGATATATGAAAAAAACGATAATAAAGGGCCTCTATGAACTCAATAGAACCCAAATACAATAGTTGTTAGAATTTTTGCCTGTTTGTATGTTTGTCTGTGGGTATGTTCGGCTAATATCTGAAACGGCTTAACCGAAACAGTTATGGTTTTCACTTTGTATTGCAGGCAGCCTCATTTAATGTTTAAAGTTCGTTTCATTGCAATCTGTCCATATATAAAAAAGTTATAAATTTATATATTTCTAATTCATAGAACGAGAAAAACCTTGTTCTAAAATAATGCAGATGTTATTTTTAAGCGTAAAGCGTAGTTTTTCTGAAGCGAAGCGAAAATGTTCTTATTTAAATATAAAACAGAAACAACAATTATTTTATTAATTTTATGTGAACGTATTTGTAGCTGAAAGTAGATTAGAAAAACAGAATAAATAGACAGAGACGTTGCTATTTTGTAGACAGTAGGCATTTTGTATTATTTTTATATAAGACAACAACAACATAGTCTTTTCTATTCTACACCTAAAACAATGTATAGAAACATTAAGATACAATATTTGAAGTATAACAGGTGATCTTAATTAATTAATGATCTCTTCCAGGCAACCGATTAAGCTGATATGACTAAATTGTAAAATTTATTATAATCATTGAAAATTTTACTTGGAGCACAACCCTTGCCCATGTAATAGATAATAATTACAAATACACACAACATAAAATTGTACGAATGGTCTTGGAGTAAATTTACATATATTTGTGAATAATAAAATTAAGTAAACGTGAAAACTATACTACACTTGAAAAATACTAAATTGGTTTATTAATTCGAATCTGTATTTGAATAGCTTATTTGAGAAGGAGCTCTGTTTTTTTAGTAACTTTAATATTAAATATACTTAAATATCATGCAAGGCATATATGAGTATAAACGTATGATCTCTTTTATAAGTAAGCCCGTGCGCCCGCATACAGAGCGACAAATTGATAGCCAGCAATTTGTCATGGACTTGCTTGACAATAAAACCGTTTTACTTTCTTATCTGACTAACGAGTATAGATAGGAACGATGGGCTAAACGTTTCTAGCAAATGTAATCAAAGGAAAATATTTTATTATTTTCCGATTTATTGATAAATTAATTTTTAGGTGGTTATTATTGTCATCAGATATCGAATGAAGGTTTTTTTCTTGTTATGTTTGTACGTTTCTTTAGGAACAAAACTCATACTTAAGAAATGTTTGTACTTAGTTAATTTTTCTATCTTAAATTTTAAAGGTGAAATGTATTCACGGGCTTTTGTATTTTCATATTATTGAATCATTTTATTATTAGCCCCATTATTAATTCTCAATAAACATTTATGATATTAATGAGTGTATTTAAAACATGAAGAATGTATGTCAAAATTTGCAACTTCAAAGAAACGATTTGAACAATTTCTCATTTGCTACTTCAGAATATTCACAAATGGCAAAAAGTTTCTAACAGCCCTGCGTAATGAACAAACTTAAGCTACTGAAAGAGTAAAGGCTGGGAAAACTCATGACTCTGTTATTGAGTAAAATTGGTAATTCATTGCGTATATTGAACTTACTCTTACTTATTGAACTCCTCGGTTTCCTTCCTAAGTATTGGAAAAAGTTTCACACTTTATATTATTTCTTAATAATTAATTTCATGCGCAACTAAGTTTATATTACGATATATTTATTTTAATATGTGTGGAGAGATAGCAGATGGATAGACTTAATCCAAATACAAACCATAATTTCAGTTGAAAAACTACTTTGCTCACGATAAAAGCGCGTATTAGTTTTATATGTATGTAACGTTGATAGTTCATATCATGAAATAAAATAAATATTATGGTTCATTAAACGAAATGAACATTTTTTTGTTTTAAAATTTTTTTAACACTATTTCCTGAGATACAAGAAGCATTTTTAAATAACAGGTAAAAGACAACGCCTTGCACGTATTTGGTTCATAGCGTCGCCCAGTTCAAACTTTAAAATCTTATTAAAATTATTAATTATAGAGATTGTTTATTATTCTGATTATTAAAAAATATTCTTATTAAAGATGTTTCAAGGTAGTATGGACCTTGGGCCAGATCTTTGTACAGTATTTCAGAAGATAGCTAAATTGATCCTAAACTGTTTCTAATCGTTAATTTCGATAAATCTAGCGTTATTTAATTGTTGAAGCACAATACAATTATTTAAAAATTGCAACTCCTATAAATGGCGATTGACATTTATTTGTCGTTTGTCATAAATGTCAGTCAGTGTCAACGCAAAGAAACATGATGTGTCAAAGTAGCGCAAAAGTAGCTTATGCAAAAATAATCTAAGATCATTTATTTTAAAAACTGGTAGTGTTGAGATCTGCATGACACTATGGGTTCAGTGATTATTTCTTACTAGTTAGTAGGTACCCACCTAAATACCAAAGCTTTCGAAACCATTCAAACAGCTTGACTGTATGCCTGCAGAGGACCAAACTACATGCAAGATATAGCGTATCTTGAGTGCACAGCATTCTCTATGATAAAATGACATCTTACATACGTGCAAAGCTTTAGCAGACATTCACTAAAACCACTCGTGGCAAATCTAATCAGACAGATAGATATTGTTTTATGCTACTTACTAGTGGCATTATTACTTCATTGAGCGCACTAGTCATGAGATCTTTATAGTGCCTGGTTGCTAACCTATTGCATTGAATGCTTAATGCTTAATGCTCAATGCTCAGTGCATGCGCAGTAGTACATTGTTACAAATCACTGCAAACAAGTAGGTCATAAGATCATAGTCTCAATATAAAATAAAACAATAATATTTTAAAAAGATTTTTATTCATTTAATCTTCACCTTCATTTTTAACATCATCTCTTACAAGAATTTGATCTAAAAAACAGGCTGAAGCTTCAATACTTTCTTGATACCGAGTCCAACTCAGATACCAGTCAATGTTTGTTAACCAGACAGCTACATTAGTAGTGAATTGTTTCATCCCAAACTGTTTCTTCTCTTGCAACTTAAATGTAAGTGTAACAAATTAATGCAACCTCTTATTAGATGAGGATTTGGTTGTGATGGGATTGCTTAAGAAACAAGTTTCAATTTGTTAGATATCTGTACCTGAAATGTCCCATGCTGTCTTAAATGCTCTCGGTAGTAACATTTGGCATGTTTTATATGATAAATACTTAAAGCAAATATCACCAGATCCAAAACTAACTAATGCATTATTAGGAATCTGAAACAAAACAGTTACTGTAAAAGAATATTCATTACATACATACATACTATTAGCTCGATACAATTACAAAAATTAATCATCAATCTTTTTGGAATCCATTATAAACAGAATAAACATTACATACTATCAACAACAACAACAAATATAAGTTCATAAGATTGATCTTTGCTAATATTGTAATGTACAGTCCATCCTTCATCCTTAAAATATTATGACTCTTGGAGAAATTCTCTCTGTGATAAAATTTCTTTCAGGTCCTTTTGGTAGGGAATGAGCTCTTCTCCCAAACAAAGTGCGGCACCAGATGCAAACATTTGTATCATACGGTTGCTGTAGTTCATAATCTATTTCGGCATGTGATGGCATGTTTGGGATCTTCATAGTACAAGCACCGGCAGCATCTCATTGGAAATGTTTAAAACATTCTGAGCATAATATTTGTGCATCATCTAACAAAAATAACAAACAGTCATAAATATAAAATCTGGTAAAAAAAAAATGGCAGTTTTGTAAGTGTTCCATACAACAAGGTAATTTTAAGCTATACTTGGAATAAATAGCTTTGAGAATCAAGTGATTTCCAAAATGACAAACTTCATCAGTCATCATAAACCTTTTTGATCATTCAATCATCAATCAAGTCATCATAAACAAATCTCTGTTATGAATAAGTATGACGAAGTGCTGATACAATTTTTTTTTTAATAAAAACACCCCCGCATTAGGATTCCCTGTGTCGTGGGTGGCGTGGACATACACATATATGACATCACAAACACCCATGACCCGAAAACAAATATTTATCTGTCACATAAATGCCTGCCCTGCCGGGAATCGCACCAGGGACTCCTCGCTCGGCAGGCAGGTTCACTACCAACTGGGCTATGGGGTCGTCTTGAAATACTTGATTTGTACCACATTTTTATATTATACTCCAATTTATATTTATCATTTCATCCATGGGGGTTACTCCTATGTTTACATTTTAAGATTTCCAATGTGTTCGACAAAAGTAGATAGGTATATAAAGCAGTACTAAGCAGTGCTAGGCAGCCGGCGGGGCGCTTCATTACGGCACGCGAATCCATCCTATTAACTTGACCACTAATAACGTCAATAATTATTTACATACCTGACAACGAAGTAAAACAAGTAGGACAAAATCAACCATGTCCATACTAAATGCGTAAACAAAGTCCAATTCATACAAGTCAAGTCAACATATTAAGAGCTTCCAATCAAAAGTCTTTATGGTTATAGCCAAGTCGCCAAAGTAATTACCAAGAAATACGTTGAACTACACAAACATTAACAGATAATTCGGAATGGAATCATTCCTAACACATAACATGCTCCACATGAATCACGCGCAGAATACGTCAACGTCAATGTCAACTGACATATCAAACAAAACAAAGTCAAATAGTTCAAAACAGGGTGAAAATTGCCATAGTAATAAAGAAATTATCAAAATGAACAATTCAACCCTTGTTTTAATCAAGTAAACTATATTTTTCCATTAATCTAAGAATCATTTCCTTTTTTTTTGACACACTGTACAAAGAGTTGGCCCAAAATGAAACATCTCCTTTTACAAGAAAAACGGTATTGAAATTTTAACTTTCTAGTTCAGTGTGATAAGACCGTTGTCTTTTCTATTTATTGAAAAATAAGTTAAAACGAAAATAAAGCTTAGCTTAAAAAGATGACCGATGAAATGTGTTCTGCATTACACAATTTGATGCATAAATGATGAAGATGAAGTAGAAATGGATATGTTAGAATCTGTAAAATTTTATTGATTTTGACTCCGGTGTTCATCTACACAGTATCTCGATGTCAGGATGTCAGCATATAATGTGACATAATACCCGTGGCTTATAATTTATTATTTTTTTCATATATGTAGCCATCAAATTTAGTGTGTAGTTTATATTCCTATGCAATTTTTGAGAGTAGCAAGGATTGTAAGATTTTTTATTCTTGTCATCACAGACGAATCTCATTTTTAACTATGAGTAATTACTAATTTTTCATCGTGGAATTGTTATTGTTTACTTTATACCGTTTTTGCTTCTAATTGCGAATACTTATACTAAGTTAAAAACCACTAAACGTCTGTAAATTCGTACAGAAGGTATAAGGGATAAGTTCCTAGAATTATTTACTATAGTAGATTTTGATATAATAAATATTAGGAATAGTTAAAAATGCTTCGTTTTTGTACCTACAATATATTATATAGTTTAGGTTTTATTATAAATCCACCTCGTAAATATATCGTCATATAATATTTATTGAAAATTCGAGATCAAAACAAAATGTCTTGTAATCCTTTTACACACGATACACTGACCTGGGATTAACATAATGGGTAAATGTTAAAAGGGTCTGAAAAACGTATTACCCACAGTCAATTGAGAAAGGGTAAAGGATGATTACTCATTTTTGTTCCCCACCAGAGACAATATTTCGTAGTATTCTATGTTATGAATACACGATACACTATTATTTTTGTGAGGTTTTTATCAGGTTGTATATATATATATATATATATATATATATTTATGAAACGCATTCTTATATAGCAATAGCTATGTGGTTTTGAGACAAATATTATTTATGGGAATGAATACATATATTTAGGAAGACCTGGCAGACATTCCGCAACATATTTTGTAATTTCTTCTATCGCCTCTTACGACACCCTGTTTTTGCCGGCATGGGATTGGGGCGCTAGGACACCCCAATACGGCCAGAAAATTTAAAATATTTTATGCATGTAAGTATGTTTATAATCCTAAAGCAAACATCTTTCAAGTTGCGTGAGGTTCTCTCAACTTTTTTAACTTTTTGTGTACAAATCAATTTATGAAACTCGCCAGTATGAGAGTGTATTGTGTTGGCTTGTGAATATGTAGCGGTGTTCAGGTTTTATGAGTATGAACTAAACGCACGCATAATGTGCAATTTGTTTATCATGCAGTATGCCTGGCATATTATACAATTCGAGTAATTTGACATTAGAATAAATACTACGACCATATACGTCTTATCGATTATATATAAATATATCAAGATAAAATAATATGCACAGAAAATGTTTGTCACATGAATATCACTCAGAAACAGCTGATGTGTGATTAATGAATGTTTGTGATTTACTGTGAAATAACGGAACGTTGTGACATGAAAATTAATTAAAACAATTTGTACGGTTACATACAAGAAACGTCTCACGTTAAAGTATGATATTATTTTATTGTTACATAATTTATAAAATATCAAATTCAAATTCATTTAATCATTTCGGTATTCTGTAAATACACGTATACACGTCATTTTTTGCTCCTACTACCGTTTCGAAAAGGTACTTTAACATTGTAGAGAAGAAACGGCGAAAGCAACTCCTCAGCACCTCTTTTTAAAACAACACATGGCAATTTTAAACTATCTGTAAATCTATGTGGAACTGTTTTCGGCACTGTTCCAGGCGCCCTTGTCATTAATATGTTCATCTGTATCCTAATATACTGCACAAATGTATAGCGTAATATCGTAACAAATTAAATAACATTCACTGAGTAATTATTTTATTGTTTCAAGTTTAGGAAAAATTTATACAATTAGTAATTAGTTTAAGTAGGACTATACTTAATATTTATAGGTTATTTTTTTGTGTAATGACTACTGAGCAAATCATAATATTACGTCGATATGAGCAAATCATGATAAATTCGAATAATGTAAATAAAATTATATTCAAATTCTAGTCAATAAGGTTTGGTGATGAAATCACATATGGACAGCGGTAATCATTGACGAAGGTCAATGATCAAGTTGCCCATCATTTTATTTGTCGACTATTTACAACAGACAGACACATGATGTACAGAATCATAAAACAATAATAATATGAGAATCTGAGGTATAAAATAGCCGAAATTACGCTCAACACGAATTCTTCCACATAACAATGACAAATAGAATCTAGTTTAACACAAAGAAATAGGATATGATTATTTCCCATAATAGAAATCGATTGCCGTTCCTCGATACGATGTAATATTGTTTCGGTATAAAAACGATGTTTCTGGTAGGAACATGGAACTTAGCCCCTGATCCTTTTTATAATAATAAATTGCCCCAACTTTGTCCTCTCTCACTAACCAGTATTGGAAAATATACACATCAAGTAATAGTGCGATTCATATGAATAATTTATTTACGCTTTGTCGAATACATCGTTGAATAGATTCCATAATTTAAAATAGAAGTTTCGTATCTCATAAATGTTAAAGTACAGATAATACATACATACATATTACAGATGTGGAGTAAAATATGCTGGGGTTTCCTCAGATAACCTAGGTTTTAGGTAACAGGTGCCTCTTTGAAATGTTGCCTCTGTTTGAGTTCTATAGGAAACAAACTATTCGATTTGTCTTCATTGGTTTCTCAAACCCTGATGTGAAATCTGGAGTCAGGTGTTTCAAAGCCAAGCTATATGGTTCTCATTGGCTGAACGTCGTAAAATCAAGATGATTAGTTGTGAAATGATACAGTTATCACTGTATTACTGATACTGATGATCTATCTATGAGTTTGCCCTTGTTACAAATTTGAGGTAACGCCTTTGTTTAGGTATGCAGCTAACGCAAAATACCTATTTTTAGAGGTTGATGTAAAACGTAGAAGGGTGTTGATAGGCGCGGTATATTGTCCTCCTTTCTTCTTGTGGTTAAGAGTTGATGTATGCACATTATAAACTGATAGGAGACCTTAATACAGATTTGCTAAAAGATTCTCCTCTAGCCCAAAAGCTCAAAGGCGCTGTAAAAATTGTTAATTTGATAGGACTACCTTAAAAATTACCCATCATAAAACTATTAACCCTATTAGCACTGGAACAGGCTCATAACTACAAAGACAAAACAGTGACCTGTTGAGAGACGCTAATATGGAGAAACATAGTTAGATATAATGTATTTTAAGTAATTACAGATAATTAGAGCTCTCAGTGGAAGATAATTAAAATTGTACATTACGTTAAGGATAATCACCCCATAAATGAACAATATTCTCAACCAGTGAATTGATCCATGAGAATTCAATAAAATAAAAAGATCACACTTTTTTTCTACATCATATAATACCAGATTCTGGTCATCATAAAAAAGGTACTCGGACTATACGACGTAGACATAAAAGCAGTCATATTTCATGTCAAAATTCATATATACTAGTACATGACCATCTGAAACAAATGTTTAAATAAGTCTAAAGTGAATGTTTAATGGTGTTACGAATGGATTGCTGGCGCATTTACTGAAATCTAAAACAATGTTGGTAATTTTATAAAGTATTAGAAGAAACCCTTTTCTAACCCAATGTTATAAAAGTATTTGAAGAATTGTAAATTAAGTTAAGTTAAATTAAGTTAAAAGAAGTTCTGATAGAGTCTAGTTGCATTAACAAATTTTAATTTAGATGTAAAACATCAATATTACTAATTATTTATATTTTATTTTTATGAAAAAAAAATACGGCTAAAAACCTGAATGTAAACCCTGACCTTAAATTTTTCTTAATATATGTTAGACAGCATTGCAATAATAAACAATAAAAAAAATCCTCATTCATATTCTTCATAGCAATAAATAAAAAAACCATGCAGAATTTATATTAATTTCAGCGAAAGACTTAAAAGCGCCGGGTTCGACGTTATTCTCAGCAACAGACTTCGTTCAATTATGGGCGTTAATTACCCTCTCAGATTGCAGTTTAGAAAGAGATTCGCGTCCTGTGATAGATCGCTTTGAGATAAGAAGAAAGTGAAAAATGCTTCTGTTATAAATCAATCTCTACAAATAGAAATTATTTATTTGGGAGACAGTTGCGAAAATTTTGATTACTTTAGTAATATTATAATTTATAATATTCTGACGAAATACCTAAGTTACCTATAGCTACCTTAAGTTATCATTCTCTACTAGGAATACAGTCACTATATGCAGTTCATGACCGGACTGATGTGACGCCAGAATTATTGTCTAATCCGACATATAAATGTTTCAACTTAGACTTGCAAAGTAACCATCAATTTATCTATATATAATTTGGCACGAAATTAAGTGGAGGATACTTAAAAATATTAAAACTTTGGGTCCCCTTGATACTTGTAGGCAATTTTTCTCCTTTTTCGATTAACGGTCTAGCCGCAAACCATTGTCGTGGAGATTTATGAAAATGCCTCTTTTAGTCTTACACCAACTTTGTCTTTGAAATAATTACATGCCATTTATTTAGAATTAAGCATGTTTTCCGATTTTACAGCCGCCAGACATTTATATGATTTTCAAGGCACAAAAGTCAATATAATCACATTACAACATGTATGTACATATAAAGCTACATGAAAGGCTCAGTGTACTCATCGGCACAGTGTACTCATCGGCACAGTGTAATCTGTATGCAGCTAGATATATAAAACTTCAAACGATTAACTGCCGGACTGCAAAACTTAAAAAAAACAGTTTTTAATTATGATAAATCGGCTCGATAAACGTTTGTCTGACGAATGAAAAGTCAACCCTAAATGCTATGAATATTGAGGAGCAATTTTGAAAAAATTACAAAAGGTTTAAGGTCAATAACTAAGTTAATATTATCGAGTTATTGATCTTTAAACAATCACAGACATCATTCAATATTGTAACAGATAGAAGAGATTAGACATGGTTAAATTTTAAATATCCTGTTTCGAGTTTCTGCTGCAACAGTCATGTTTAGAACAATAAATTGTAATTGATCATAAATTTAATAATATAATAGGGCCACTACTATAAGAGACTATAATATAAGAAAACAAATAATTTTGGGATCTTCCAGTTTATTTAGTTACTCTTCTCTTAAATCTAGTTAGCAAACGTCACAAAAACATGCCAACGGCTTAATGAAGAAACGGTAAGAGAAGAGACTGAATGATTTGAACTTTTCTTGAGATTGAAATCTGCGGTTACATGACTGACAACAGTCCATAATTATATCCTATTTTTTATTGTAATGCTGTAAAGTATAATTATTGTATCAAAAGTAACCGGCTAATATTGCTAGGTTAATCTGTGCTATTAATCGTTTTCATTTTCATTATTACCTAAATATTGCGGGATTAACTATCAAACTAAAGGATTTGCTCCACTTAATAATATTCGCAACTCATTGTTTATTATAGCTATTAATTGTTTGTTACATAGAAAACTTGTCAGAATGCGAATGTGTATAAACTTGTTGAAAAAAGATATGTAAAAATCAATCATATCGATGAAAATTTAAAATGAAAGAGGAGAACAGACGCACCTTGAGATACGCATGCATAAAAGACAAAGTAGAAAATGGCTCTTTAAATTGTACACGCAGCCGACCTATGTATGTCTTATAAATAGCTACGAAACCAATACAATTGGTGATACGTTAAGAATGCAATATGTATTTCAAAGAGGATTTTACCGTCTACATGGTGAAAATCGTTACTAAAATATAGTGTGGGTAAAGTATGTGATTGTACATTCCTCTTAGAATTTGATCTGTGATTTTCAACAGTGCAGCAACCGTACTATGGGCAGGACGGAAACTGGATTGATAAAAAGATTGAAAAGTTTATATGTAAACAAAAAATTAGTTGTTGCTGAATAAGAACCTCCTGAACTTTAGATAGGAAAGAAAGTATTGATATCACAGAAATATGAAGGATTGGACTCATATAGAAACTGGTTGTAAAAGTGTGGGAAAATATTAATGGTTAATGATAGGGATCATCTTAATTCTTTTAGCTTCTCAGTAACCATAGTTCATAGCCATAGTGGTGGAAGATGAACAAGCGTATGAATGTCAAAAATCTGTAAAAGTAGGGAGTTAATGATAGCAATCTACATACCGTAGCGGCATTTGTCACTATCGACCAATATATCTTAGCCGCATCTTTACGGAACTGATCTAAATTCATCCCAACAAAGTTATATTTAAATAAAATCCTTGACTTAGCTTTAGGAGCACGAATGTTGTAAGACATATGAAAAAGATTTAATATTGGTAGAACAAAGCGTCACCAGAACATTAGCTGTTCAGGGGAAGAGACTGATATTAAATGAAGAAAAGATGGGGCACAATTAAGAATATAAGAAGAAGAAATTCTGGATTTTTTCCTGAGACGAAAAATAATCAACTGTGAGTAACGAACCATATAAAACTCCACGAAAAAGTTTAGACATAACAAGAAGAACTTCAATAAATAAGTACTTTGTCTCGTTCGCAAGTGGGGCATGCGCCTATATTTTAATGAAAAAACCAGGTGTATGAAATCGTAAATAGATTGAAACACGTTCTCCACCTCGAGTGGTGCGGTTGTTTCGTATTCGACGAAAGCCTGGCAGGGCGTAAGAAGTAGAGGAAACGTTTGGTTTCAGCCATGACTCCGAGATCAAAATGGCATAAAGATGTTTGCTATCAAAAGACGGCAATAAAACGGGGTAGTAGGCATCTCTGCGTATTTAAATGGTGCACATTAAAATTTTTAGTTATATGTGGAAAATAAGTCTCAATATGGTAAGTCAGAGGAGAAATGCTCTCAAAGCTATCGTATTATTACTTAATCAGTCTATTGCCGAAGAGAAGAGATGAATTGCTATTGATTGATGTTGATAACATAATTTAAACACTGCAGTAAATTTTGAAATAATAGGAATATATTGATATAACCGCTTTTAAAGTTAGTACACCGGTAGTCTATATAAAATTGAATTAAACTAGAATACTAAACACCAAATAAAAATTATTTACAAATGCCGGTAAGTAATTACATATACAGTGCTGTTCCGTTATTTTATAGAATAGTCACAAACAAAGTAAAGACAGCGACGAATTATAAAACTAGACTACGTTTGAACAGGTCACCTATTTTTCAATTTTATTAAAATTTTGTAAAATTTTGCTAACAAAAACTTATATTATCTGAAGACCCCTGGGTATCGAATCGTATTTTACGAGCACCATTACAAGTGCCAAATAAATCACCAAGTCACAAAACAGCCTTTAAGCGAACACAGCAAATACTTGGAAAATACCAAGTCTGAAATACACAATACACGATCATTGCTTTTGTCTGCACGGGCAAATTATAATGTCACTTCCAGTTACGATCTTCGAACGAATAAGTAGTATGGAGTCAGCTACATTTAGTCAATTTTAAGGTAAATGATAGTGGGCGTCATTGATGTTTTTTTTATCGATTAGCAAAACTTTTTTTAATAAACTTTTACAGACTTCCGGTCATACTTCTACGTAATCGAGACTTTGTAAACACTAGAATAAACATCCTTATATTATGTCACATAAAAACGTGTCTCGATTGAGAATTGAACTCCAGATCCTTCATTCAGGAAAAAAGGCTACAGGGACGTTAATCGTTTAAAATTACCTAAAAGTAATGGTCACGTTCAAATTGAATTCGCATGGTATATGATTTCTCATAGTAAATTCATCCAGTATATGTTAATTTAAACACGTAACAAATAATTCGGGTTTGATTTTAGAACATGATGGTACTTTGCCAGCCAAGCGATGAACGCCATGTACGAGTCATAATGCCATTTTTACCAAAAAACTTTAATGCCATTTTTACCAAGATTCAATGAAATCTGAGTAGATAAGAATATCACCAAAAAATGTGGAAGAATACCTTTGTACAGAGCACCCTTGTCTCCAAAATATAACCTTTTTATACTCCTTAATTCACATGACCGTAGTTAACGTATTTCAATCCCTTTTAGCTTTATCTTCATGTTAAACTTAGGTCAACACTTTAAAGTATTTTAAGGGGATTTATGGATTTTTATTTGTTTATATCCATGAATACATTATCAAAGCAACAAAAATAATATTGTTTACTTTATTTGTTACTAGTAACTCACACTCGTTTCGCTTTAGAAAACCTATGCCTTACGTTAGAAATAGCACCTGCATTGTTTTAGAAATGGGTTTCTCATCATGTTATTTCCTACTCCGCGGTAACAGGTCCATCTCCGAATATGAAATATATCCGAGATATTGACCCATAATTCGCCCAGCATATAATTTTACTTTTATACCAGGACAGAATGCTGCTATTATTTCGCGAACTACACCACAAGGGCTTACTTATACACTCATTGTAATTTATTATTTAAAATTATATTGTTAAAATATAAAGATTTTAATTCAATGTATTTATTGGATTTCGCCATATATTCTTTGGATTAAACAATTGTATTATGTAGTCTTAAAATAGGCTTGTTATGATTATGTGAAACATAATAATTAAATTTCATATAGTTACAAAAATGTTAAGTATCATTCAAATTTGTTGAGCGATTTTACTGTGATAAGTGGTATATAGAAATACGGACAAAAATCCAAATAAATATATTTTGATCTCTATATCGATTAATTCTTATTTATATCTATACTAAGTAATACAATTTATAAAGGTTCCTTTGTAATATGTATTAAAATTAGTAAAAAGTTTAACAACACCGATATTTCATTAAGTAATATGAAAAGTTTTGTATATTGGGCCAGTGTTTGTCAGCGATTTTATTTGTCCAGAAACGGTTGTAATATTTTTTCACGACATTTTAGTGTTTCCATGTTATGGTACCACAAAACAAAGAGAGAGAATATACTGATGTAGAATTTAATTCAAGTTTGTCAAGGTGATACTTGGTTACAACCATTAAATGACTACAAAGTCCCAATCGTTAGGATACTGATGATGAAACTTAACCATGGTGACCAAGTAACTACTGCATTGGACAAAAACATCTACACAATAAAAATTTTAGATTATTTTGTCCGCAATAATTGCTTGGTTTTATTGCGTTTTTTGTTGATTTAATTATCTATAAACTACCAATCTGCACATAATGCTAATTATATAATCTTATTTATTATTTGAAACCTATCTAATGACGAGAGTGTTTCGACAACAAATAACCATTAGGTTAAAAATACGATTTGTTTATATAAAATAATAATACAGAAACCCTTTTGTTGTTAAGATAAACCTTGAGTGAAATAGTTATGAAAACTTTTCTCCTCCAGAATTGTACATTTGTTCCCAAAGTTTCAAGAATGCAACAATTTATATTAATATTTTTTTTTATCATCTATTTGCTTTTATAATATTACATGTGGCTTGCCCAGACTTCGTTCGAGTTGAAAAATTATCTATTTAGTTAAATAATTGACGGAATTGAATATATTATATATGATGCTGATATATGATAATAATGTACCTTGCAAATGGTAAACCGATTTTTTGAATATGTGTCCTGGTTCCAGATATTACTGAACGCATACACACACTCCCAAAATTCGCATCCTTTTCGAGATAGTCTTTTAGTGTAGATTTGATTTATAGTACGAGTATTTACAGGTACCCAAATTTGTCAAAAATTTGCAAATGTATTTAGAACCGACGACTTTTCCTACATTACTGAAGAGATTTCAGCAGGGATATTTTTTATTTTATTTAAATTAGCTTTAAATTAAAAATAAACGTATTTAATCTTTTATTGTTATAAAATCATGACATTTTTCTGTTACTATATAAACATTTTATCCGCACAAACATTTCGTTGTAGTGTATATGTGATAGACGGTAAGAACATGACAATTAGGCAATGGTGCAATGATGCAGATACCGGGTATGATCAATATGAAAAAAATATTTTAAGCCCTTTTCAAATCTCTTTCTACCAGCCAAGTTTTTAATATACTATGCATCACATATACTGTAGTGTGACATTAAATCATAATGATTCTACTTAAGTGTGAAATAGTTTCGTGATAATTTTAATTAACCGTTCCCAAGCGAGCCTGAATTTTTTCTAAAGATATATTAAGTGTTTTAATTGTCTTATGTTTTGAATGGCTCCTCTTAAAGGGTAAAATTATATTAAATTTTAAGACTACAGGGATAGGGATAAGTTTATTTTATATCTGGTCTTTTTTCAATGTATGTACTAATACATGTTACGACATTTACTGCTACTTACAACGCGGTCGCGTTGTTTGTTCGAAAAAATGTATGCTTTTTTTGTATTGTATAAGGTAAAATTTTATGAACCTACCGTGCCAAATGTTTGATACCTCTGGGTAATAAAAATAGTAGCCGAGACCTGCAAAGAAAACTTCAAATGCGTTTTCATTATTCTCTAAACGCATATCTTTATTGGTTTCGGGTCTTTACCTACCAAAACATAAATTTTTGTAAACTTTGGTTCTGTAAATATAAGTACACGATCGTTGGGCAATTTAATAATGTCACTGATTATGTCACTCAATTCTAAATAGTTAATTATATTTTATTATTATTGAATAATAATATAGAATAACATTACATATTTAAAATAATTGTGTAAATAACTTTCAAGTACTACCTAATATCAAATGTAATCGGCAGTCTCCTTATTGATTTATTATTATGAAAAACATGGTGGAACATCCTAAAATCAGTTATTGGTTGTCCGAGTAAGATGTAGATAAGTTGTATTTATTTATTTCAACTTTATTGACCACAATAACATGGTATTACGGTACAAATGGCGAGCTTAATGCTTAAGCATTTTCTACCAGCTAACCATTAGGCTAAACTGAGCGACACGAATAGCGGTTTAAACAGTTTAATAAAAATATATACATATACATACATTATTAACAAATACATACATACATATATACATACATACCTACGTAAATATAGACAATATACACTATAGTTTATATATGAATACAAATATTACTATATATATTTTATAACAGTAGTGGGGATACATTACCTATAAATTCTGAACGATTTGATCAATAAGATCATATTCACACAAAATATTTTTTGTTTCAAAGACGTTACGATCGAATGTAATAGGTGGCGCTGTAGTCAAATTATTAGTGAATTCTATATTTATAAATTGTAATTTTCTAATAGAATATATGAATTATATATAAACGTTTATTTGGTCAGTGCATTATTAATTACAGTGATTGTTTTTTTGCGGTAATTATTGAAACCATTTAAAAGATCTATCCCAACAAGCATTATTGTAAATAGTTGTAGATCTTTATTTAAATTAAAATGTTTAAAATCCTTAATAGACAAAAATACAACATACTGATTGATCGATTAATTGAATATTCATTTGAGAACTAACTTTGCCAATACCAAAACACTAACTGGCAATTCATGACATGAATTATTTAGGCAATGAACTGCGAGTAGCCATTGAGCTTAGACAACAAGCCTTGTGGGTCTGACGCGAAGCGCTTCAATGCAAATTAATTACTGTGATTTATGACTACTGTAGGCTTAGCCCTTTTAGTAGTTCTGTACATCTATTCTACTAACTAGATACGAAGTCTAACATTATCGTTTTGTTCTATTTGTATGTGATCAGGAATTTCTACTCCTCATAGAGAACGCTTATGAACGCTACTTCAAAACATATTTGTGAAGGAGTTAGGGATCAATATTTATGTAGGAAGTCCTCATGGTACTGCAATCTAACGATATCTTAACTAGTATTACCTACCGGTTACATCCGGTAACGACGGCTTAATTTACCTCCAAAGTATGGAAGCTGTCTGAAAATTGTAAATTAAATTGAAATTTAATTTATATATTTACTTTTTTATAAAAATGATTTTGAAACAAATATCTGTTATATTTGACCTTGATATCCACCACTCTTCCACTTAGAGACAATATCAATTCGAACTGTGCTACAAGATCATCCTTGTTCAGTTTTAAAGTATACTTTCTAACGCCTGTATGTATATGTAAAAAAACATAATAAAATATTACATAAAAATCATTAAGTTACTGCTGCATCAAAACAAACGCCATTCTTGCAAAATTAGCAATCCAAAATAGGAGCGACTACGGTGCCTCCTAACATTCAATTTTACGAAGGTATGCACAATTCGTATCTAGAACACTACAGAATAGAACACTCACGCGTTGCATTTAAGTATTCACGAACTTTCTCCACAACGCGTGGAGCAACCGGAATTTTAACTTTGTCACAGGGAGTAACCTTGTTCTCAAGAAATGGCATCGTATCAACGTGCTACAAGTTTTTAACGATATAAAAAATTACTTTTTTCGTCCCAGTAGCTGCTGTTACTGAATTGGTTTGTAGACAATATTTGTACAGATTGTACAGACAAATTAACTTTGTGTCTTTTGTAATGTTTCCGTGGATATTACAATGCAAGTAATTATAGCGTATTCTAACGATACTAAGATCTCAATTTCTAAATCTAAAGATCTAAGTTAAAATACTGCTTCACGCTTATCTTTTTCTAGATCAGAAGATCGAAATCAAAACCTAAAGAAACCAAATACTAGTAAACACAAAGTAATTTCTGTGGATAGATTATATGCATCATCAGATGAGATACATTTTAATCAGGGCCTACTAAACTCATTAAATAAAGGAAAAAAAGGTACATGAAATGTAATTCAATCTGTAATTCTATTTTTAAATTGTATTAATTGTACTTATTGAATTCCTTTTGAATTAAGTATTTATTGCTTATTGCCTTTTAATTACTATACTATTAGGTATATGTATTTACATAATCTTACGAGTTTTGTTTTTAACTGTTTCTTTCGCCCTTTCTTCTCCTCAATGTTAAAGCACCTTTTCGAAACGGTAGTAGAAGCAAAAAATGACGTACATAAGTGTATTTACAGAACACCTACATGATTAAATGATTTTGAATTTTAAATGGAAGAAAAAGTGGAAATAGTATGAATATCAATCGTATGTCTGTCTGGTTTTCTGTCCGAGTATTAGTACATGGCTTACAGAACTTACTTTCTTAGATTAGTAGTGTAGGTACTAGAAACCCATCCTCGTTTCGTTTCTGAAAACCATTACCTTACGTTTAGAAATAGCACCTATATTGGTTTAGGAATTATTTTTTCTAGTTTTGTGAATTAGAAACATACTAATTTATTATAATTTTATTTATCACTCTCTTAATAGAATGTCCATATTTTTCCTGTCCCGCGGGAACAGATCCATTTCCCAGTATAAAAATTATCCTAGATACCCATAGTATAAAATGCTACTGGAGTGCCAAGTATAATAGAAATCTGTTTGGTACTTTTAGTGTGAGATGTGGTCAGATAGAAAATAAATCCAAAAAAAAATATTCTGACCTCTATATCGATAACAATGTTTACGTACATTAAAATACCCAAAAATTATGTTATACTCAAATTTGACATGCTAACATTGCATACGACTGATAAGAGTTCCTTTATATATTTAAGGTGTAATTCAAAAATATGAGGAAAGAAAAATCTCTCTTGTTATCTTAATAAACTACAATAGCACAATGTGCATGATAAAAGTTAATTTGCATCCGACGATAATTCTTTGAAATATAAGCGCATTCATTTCTTTCATGCAAGTCGTTTGTTTGTTAAACCTAGCTTTAGGATTAAGCGTGTTAAATGTGTGTTATACAAATGCTAAGAAATTTAAAAGTTTTTCTAAAATTAAAAAGTTTGTATAATTCTTCCAAGTGGACTACGTGTTTAACGCTCTCTCGTTTTCTAAGCAGGTTAGTTTGTTGTCATATATTAAAATAAAATTATAACCGCTTATCTATAGGAAGTATAGCTTATGTATAGCTTAAGTATACTTATCTATAGTTATCTAATTCCATGCTGCCAGAACAGTTTGTCAGAGGCGACAAGCCAGCCTGCTTGGTAGGTAGGGCTTCCCGTAAAGATTACATTATCAGTAATATTATTAAGCCATTAATATTATTATTGGTATTATTATCTTTCCGTGAAGTCTACCTGGCTAGCTACCACCCTTCTGCTTGAGTCAGCCGCCAAATAACTCGACGTGTTCCGGCCGGGGGCTTGAGAGCCAGTACTTTTTAACTTCGTCTCATTTCCTGACCGACAACGCATCAGTGATACCTTTAATCTCTCTGATATCCATGGGCGAGGGTGACAACTTACCTTCACGTGGCTCGTCTGCTCGTTTGTCGGCTATTACCATAAAAAGGTATACACTTACATACATGCATACACACGTAGACACATTCATGCGTACATATACATGTACATACTGTTATTAATAAAATGCACTTGCCTTATACGTGGGGCGCACTAAAAGTTTCCAGAATCAATAATAAAAAAATACTATTAATGATCAAAAACCGTTATTTTCACGGAGATTGTCAATAATTTCCGGTAAACAAATGGTCGTGTACCAGTCACTATTCGCGGTACGACGATTTTCGAAAGCAACATTCGCCACTTGTCCGGTTTCATTAAAATAAGAAGCAATCATCCGCTTCGAGGCACTTTTCATGTGCGCCACCATGGTTGGTTTCGGCTCATCTCGAAAGATCCATACGCTCGATTGCTACTTTGTTTTGGGATCGTAGCTATAAATCCACGTTTTGTCACCTGTTACTATGTCCCACACCAAATTTGAAGCCCCTTCGTTGTATCTGGCAAGCATAGCATGGCACCAAGTGATGTGTTCCGTTTTTTGAGCATCAGTCAAATTGTGTGGAATCTATCAAGAACGCAGCTTTCTCACACCCAAATGTTTGTTAAGGATTGACTATATTTATTTCTATGTCCAAAGATGTCCGGATCTCATGATAGGTCACATGCCTGTCTGTTTCGATCATACGGCGCACAGCATCAATGTTTTTGTGGTTCACAGCGGTGCACGAATTTCATCTTGGAAATTGACACGACCGCGTTTGAATTTTACAAACCAGCTATAAATATTGTCTTGCATGGTGCTTCTTCGCCAAAAGCAGACTGAAGCCGAACGAGGCTCTAATGAGCTGTCAAATTCCATTAAAATTGTGAAAAATCATGTAACGAAAATTTTCCCGAATTAAATCCATTTTTTTGTAATCACGCAATTTTAAAATGACGCCACACTGTGAAAGCAATTGACAATCTGATAAAACAACTTGTATTCTACGGCTAAGGAGTTCCATTTTTAAATATAGTAATAACTTTTTAAATTTTGTTTATGTAAGTGGCCAATTCTGGAAACTTTTGGTGTCACCTATGTACTTGAACATGTTAATTAAATATGAAATATTGTAATGCTGTGCTGATCGTTGCCATGAACATGAAAACGCGGCAGCGATATGCATATTATCAAGTAAATGTAGGACTAATTTCGACCTATAGCACTATCACATCAATTTAAACCTTTGCAAGTCATTAAAAATTCCTATTAATAATAGAAGAATGAGTTATTAACAAAATAATGGCACAAAATTGCTGCATAATTACCTCGTTAATGAATTGCCTCGAAGAGTTAATCTATAGTTTGTGAGGAAGTTTATATAGTTTGTTATAAAATTTATTACACAGCTAGAAAAACTGTAGCAAGCTGAGATTAATTCCTTGGAAAGATATTTTTAATGTCTAAAGTTGATATTGTAATACTGATAGTGAGGTAATTACTCTACATTTTTGAAACTTCAAGAATAATCTTTGAAAAATTGATGCAAAAAGGCAGTACATATGTATTTATAATATTATATAAGTTGTATCAATTCAAGGTTGGTAAGAGAACAGAAGCCGGTCTGCTTAGTGGTATAGTTTCTCGTAATTATTATATTATAAATATTATAATTCTCATTAATATTACTACTGGTGTTATTATGTTTTCATAAGGCCTGCCCTGGGTAGCTACCACCCTCCTGTTTGAGTCAACCGCCAAACGATTCGACGTGTTCTAGTTGGGGCTTGAGAGCCAGTACTTACTAATTTGTTGTCTTTTTTTCTTCTGATTTCTTGGCTGATAATCACTGATCGCGGTGACCAATTACCATTAAGTAGCTCGTCTGCTTGTTTGTCGGCTATTTACATAAAAAGTTATACATAGTTTCGAAGTCATTAATCATCCGTAGATCAACAAATCATAGAAAATTGCTACCATCGTGACAGCCATTACGACATGAAATAATGGCAATAATTTGTATTCTTTGTGAGAAGGAAGTGTAAGAAAGGAACGCTAAGATGAAATCAAAGAAATGCGTGGCTACCAGAAAGATACGTCTTGTCTTGTTATTAATAATATTTAATCTCATCCGAGCATATGGGCTTCGATTCGACTTTAAACAGATTAGATCTAATATCAATGAGGGCTCGAATAGCTTGAAAGAAGATTAATTACTTTTTAGGAATTAAAACTAAGTAGTTTTTTTCGTAACAATTAAATTTTGAAATTAGCTATTGGTTAAAAAAATATCTCAGTTTCATATTAACGCGATAATTTATAAAGTATAGTAGGTACAGTACAGAATATAACATAGAATTTCCATGCAGTTTATAATTCGATTGACTGATTTTTAAGGTTGTAGAGTAAACCTGAAACAAACATTATATAATAGCTGATGAGTTTTTATTTGTGAACGTAACAATTATGTTTCTCGAACCGAAGCGAGAAGGGGTTACTAAATAGGTTATAATTTAAAATTAGCGAACCCTCCTTCACGCCGGCAAGAAAGCGAAGCGAAATTCATATGCATACACAATTTCGGTACGAAAACGTGACATGATTTAATAGAGAAAACTAAGAATTAAAAAACATTTTGTTGATACTGTAATTTTAAGAAATAGACGTGAATTGAATTTTATTATCCATAAGTTACTTCCTACTGAAGTGAAATAAAATGTTTTCTAAGTTATGTGTGTACAAAAAATTATTAAATATGTATAATAAATTATAATTGAAATACCTTCGACTCAAAGATAGCCTAATTCTTTTAAATATATACTGTTGTGGTACATAAATCACAATTAATTATAATTTAATTAATCATCGGGAGTAAACGTGGATTTTTAGTTGTTTAACTTTTAAACAATGACAATGAACAGTCAGCTGTCACACTCATTTGCTTTACTTGTAGATATATTTGAATATATGACAAACATAAGCAAATAATTCATACGTTACTCATGAATTAAAATGACCCATATGAAATTGACTTACACTGTGAATGTTACTTTGTTGTATAAAGCAAACATTAACAATTGACAATTGATAATGTATTCATGTATTATTCAATTTTTGACTCAAATATTTTTGGTCCTTATCCGTGTACATAAATACAAGGTTATATTAAAGTTAAAAAAATTAACAAAAATTTAAAAAAAAAATATTTGTTACTAATTTCAGCATTTATCCCCAAAACATTTTTTTGTTTAAGAAAATCAAACTGACCTGAAACTCGTAGTTACATATATAGTAAACAAAATGGTCTCTCGACTGTTTAACTACCTATCTAAATGTCATTATCATAACGACACATCCCAAGAAAGCGGGCTTCGTCGTTCGTATAATTAAGATCTAACACGTTTCATGGAATAGAAAATACATTGCTTAATAATCACAACATTATTCATTACTAGTTCAACTGAAAATGAAATAATAAAAATCCTATTGATTGGTATGTAGTTCGCACAGATTTCTGTAATAAAATACAACGAAGATGAGATAATTCATTCTGTATATTTTTTTATATAAATTTCATTGGAAAAAATATTAGAAATCGTCTTTCCTAAATATATTGTTTAAAGAATAATAATAAATTGTTATAAAATTAAGGGAATAACTAAAAGGGAATTTTCCACGCAATATTACCAGGCCAAAGGTAGGCCGGGACAGGATGGTCTCACCGTGACCATGATCCAAGTGATTGGGTCGAAATATTGGTAATATACAAAAATCCTTAATAATTGGTAAACGAAAAAAAATATAATTAAATTTGTTTTTTATTTTTATCTTTTTGGTATAAAATTAAATGATTTATGTCTTCATTCCCGCATAAAATAAGTGTTTTAATTTTCTTAGTCAATATTAGTATGGCAGGAAAATATAGTTGAGTGAAAACTTCGAAAACCTTTACTAATATTCGACTGAAGTAATTTGGGTCAAGTAAAAGTAAGTTGCGGTCAACTGCGCATTTCCAAGAAGTAATCGAGAGGAAGTGACTTTACTTGTTTCCTCGTCGACTACTTGGGGAGTAATTGGACAGAACAAACTGCTACAGTAGTTTAATTCGTTTCCCAGGTACAGAGAATTTAAATGGTTACACGACTCCAATGTTAGCTGTTTTTAAAGTGAAAGCAAACAATTATTTTTAAAATGTGGTAGCAACTGAATATGTATATGTGATGATTTTATTCAATCAAAGTTGGTATATATCATGACTTCAACACCGGTTCCTCGTAACCTAGGAAACTTGAAGTATACTTTAGTAATTTGTTCTACTGCTCATTAACATCATTATGATCATTATCATTGACGGTTCGTTGGTTAACTCTATTGTCAAATGTAAGTGAGGGTAAATATAAGAATAGAATAACATTAAAAAATAATTTAAAGACTAAATACTTAAACAAATTCCACGTGATTCTGTTTAGTAATTAACGGATTTTTTATGCAGTTATAGTCTGCTGATAACTCTTAATAATAGCATCTAACGATAAAAACTTGGACATTATTGTGGTCTCCGAATTAAGAAGGCACTAATGGAATTTCGCTAGTATTGATGACTAAATCTACCGACCGTTTGATTCGAATTCGCTTAACTTTATCGGTCGCTTATGTTTTAAGTTAGCTGTCGTAATACAGCACAACTTTACTTACCAGTAATGCGTGATATATGATGTAATTTAAAATACCTCAAATAGATTAAAGTTGTAAGTATTGTTATGTGTAATATATTGTACATATAAACCTTTACACAATCACACTGACAATTGCAGTAGAATTCCCCGAATTGTGGTTGGCATGGATATTCATAAATATCACAAATACCCATGACTCGAGAAAAAGTATTTATCTCTCATATAAATGTCAGCCTCATCAGGGAAAGTGCTAACGAAAGACGAGGATATTAAAAGGAGGTGGAACATGTATTTCTAAAGGTTGTTGAATGTAGATAATTATTGGAATGGTGTCTTGAATGTGGCAGGAGAAAATATAGGATTAATAAGGAAAGTGTGTAGAGAGGAAGTCAAAAATGCGGTATGAGGTATGAAAAATGGAAATGCGGATGATGTGCCTGCGGAAGACTGAAAGATTTAAAGTGTGGACGGATACAAATTAGCTTAATTCTTCAATAAACACATAGACGAGGAGACTATCCCAGCGGAATGTAGTAGCAGTCACCTGGTGCCTATTTTTAAGGGAAAGGAGGACGTCCGAGATTGCAATGGGTATAGAGGAATAAAGCTCATAGCGCATATGATGAAAATATCGGAGAAGGTAAAAGAGAAGCGGCTGAGGATGGAAACGGAGGTCACCGAACACCAATTTGGATAAGACAGTTAATGGAAAAGATACAGACATGCTCATAAGAACTTGTACATAGTATTTGTTGACCTCAAAAAGGTTTATGATAGAGTACCTCAGGAGGTTTTGTGATGTGGAATGAAAGAGATAGGTGTACCTGTGAAGTACGTGCAGTTGATTCGTGCCATGTATAAACCCGGTCACCCGAGTGAAATCTGCTACTGGTGTAACAGACGGTTTAGAAGTAGCGGTTGGCTTGTAACAGGGATCGGCCTTAACCTGTACCTGTTTCTGTCAGTTATGGATGCATTGAAATTGGTCCTGCAGGAAGAGGCACCCTGGTGTATGCTCTTCGCGGACGACATCGTTCTGATAGAAGAGGATGGTGCATTGTTACAGAGTAAACTTGATGACTGAGGCACGCACTCTTGACGGATGGCTTGAAAATCAGAAGGACTAAAACTGAATATTTGTTCTGTGATTTGGGTGATATCTTTGGTGCTGTCCCAATACCAATAAATAGAGAGGTAATAGATAATAGGTAATAGAGAGGTAAAACCAGTCTGTTCTGATTTCTAATAACTCGATTTGTTACTCCAGCATGATGGGGAAGTAGATCGGGATATATAACGACGAATTAATGCAGGATGGCAGATGTGGAGACAAGTAAACAGCACTAGATACGACCCTATCAACTATCAACCAGAGATTCAAGAAATTAATAGTAGTACAACTTTAACACATCTTCATTAGTATTAGTAGAGGATTGTATTTTTAATTCAATTCTTGACATGAAAATTTTAAAATGTGTTTTGGTTTGAATATCACATATGTAGCTGATTATAAGCGGGTAGTTATAAATTTATAATAATAATACTTTAAAAATGCAGTTTTGTAGCTATAATTTATACTCAGATATAACAGGTTTACTTAGCGACCATTATCTTGTAACTTTCAAATCTTTTATGTGATATTCTTTTGAATTGATAATCTTAATGAGATAATCAGGACATTAAAACACACTTTAGCATTAGATTTGAGTAATTAAATTAATTATGGCAATTATAATAATAACTTGTGATTATTATTGCAATATCAGTACTATGGATTATATAATATCCTGTTTCATATTTTGCTTAAGGAAATGTAAATAATATTTTAATTATATGGACTGTATTTGGATATAAGCATTAATTTCTTTAAATAAAGAACGTTATGTAAACGATAGTTCAAATATGACCTAATTTTGAACATAATACATACCCGACAAAGTATATCCAATTTGCTAATTTTTTTCTTGATAACTACAATTTCTTCTTTTAAGGTTTCATCACACCTGCGATACTTTTATTAGACACTCATAACACGCATATAAGGGCCCATCATCTTTTCATCTAAATTCCATGTTCGTTACTTTACCATATTAGAAAATCTTTGAAGAAAAAATTTATTCCTTTAACTTCGCATTGTTTATCATTAAATTAGTTAGTTTCAGTTCTGGCTTCATAAATGTAAAAAACTTTTACACCTAGCCCGCAAAAACGAAACGTGAAGTTCATAAAAATTACAAATTAATCACTGAACTGTCACGTTTTTCTTTGCTAAAGATAACTTAAAATTGCGTGCCCTTCATTTAACTTTCTTTGAGTTTTTTCATGAAAAAATTGCTGAAACGACAAATAATCAACCTGTAGATTAAGTTTAATATCACTTTGTAAATGTTTTTTTAGATATAATATATTTAATATTACTATTTCGATGCTAATGCAATTATATAAACAAATTTCTACACGACGACCAGTCTTGACAAAAGCTAATTTGACAAAATTTTATATGTTAAAATGTTTGTGTTTAGAAACGGCTTACTAGTTTTCATTTTAGATAGATTGATTTCAATCTAATATATTCAGTGAATCCAGCCTGGTTAGCCACCACCCTCGTCGTGTTCGGGTAAGGGGCTGGAGAACCAATACTTTCGTTCTTTCTTCTTAATTCTTGGTTGACAACGCATCAGTAATACCTTTAGTGTTACTGATGTCCATGGGTGACTGCCAGCATTCACTATCAGCTGGCCCGTCTGCTCGTTTTTCGGCTATTCACATTAAAAAATATATATATATATATATTATTAAATTAAAACAAAAATTTTAATCATCTTCCACTTGTATCAAGAGTGATCCATTTGAATTTTCAACTATAATAATTGTATAATTTAAAAACAACACTATTGCTTTCATGGGATCGCTACGGTACCTAAAACAACGTCGTTGTACATATGTATAAGCGCGGTATGGAATTGCTTTCATGTGTATGAGTATATATATAGTTAAGATTGTAATACTCGTGAAATGGTTATAATCAAATATTTACAAATCTATTTCGGAGTTTCTCATCAAATATTAAATAAAAAAAAATGCTTAAAACGCTTAACCAACTACATATAACCTATACTATACTACTGGCTACTATATATATATATATTACTGGCTATTATTAATTGTATGTTTGTGCACATAAGACATATAGAATATACTATAGCAGTAAAGAAAACTTTGGAGTTCTGTATGGAATATGTAGTTTATATTGAAGGTTATTTTGCAATTTTGTTGAATAATGTCATTAAAGACTTATGTTTACTGGTTGGTAAATATTATCTAACGGGCACAAACAACATTATAAAATAGCGGTCCGTCCCAACTTCGTTCCGGTTTAATAATTCTTTATTATACCTACATACATAATTGATAAATAGTCTATATCGACCCCATATCCCGGTTGGTAGCGACCCTGCCAGCTGAACGAGAGGTCCCGGTTTCGATCCCGGCCGGGGAATACATTTATGTGGCCGACAAATGTTTGTTCTCGGGTCCAGGTTGTTTGTAATGTCATATTTGTGTAAGTCCATACCACCCGCCGTACAGGGAATCCTAGTGCGGGGGTGTGAGTGTGTAAACTTTTATTATTTTATCCGGATAATGTACCTTTACAATGGTAAAAAAACTTGAAGTAGGTGCCGTGGTATCGGAGATTAATTACACAAAATTACCTTTGTTATGTTAATATTGATGAGAAACTCGACGACGTTCACATATTAATACAAAATAATATTTTACGGTGTTAACATTGAGATCGAAATGAGACTGCGTCTAATACATCCGAGCGTTACTAAAGATTGAAGCCATACGTATAATATTATATGATACGTATGATTAACACTCCAGTCGATTGAGATAAATAAGTTATTCCTGCTAATTGAAGCTCAGCTTATACGTTGTAACAATTAGCAACTAAGTAGTAGACGCAAAATATTACATTAATATGTTTATTGAAATATATCTATATGAAATAAACCAAATTTGAACCGCGTAGAGCTTATATTTTTCATATAATTACAAAATATTTTGTTCAAAATTCAAAATCATGTAATCATTTAAGTATTGTGTAAATACACATACATATATTTTTTTGCTTCTACTACCTACGTTGCAATGAGGTGAAAACTCAATATATATATGTACTACATACCCATGTATATACCGTTTATGCGATGGTTGGCGATCGAGTAATTGATTGAGTATCTGAGTGCCTTGACTAACTGAGATAATATTCACATTATTATTTCGTTTGTAATTACGCAATACATTTCATATCTCGGAACTAACGTTAATAGCTATGTTAGAATCAAAGCAAGGATGACGTAGTCAATTTATTATTCAAATTATCATTCTATAAAATGTGGCAAGAAAACATTTAACGGATCACCTAGGACTGATATTAAAATAGTATCGAGATTATGTCTATATGTTATTTTTTTTTGTTTGAATATGAGATTTCGTATTGAAGCAGCGTGAAGTAGCTCCTGGCTTACGTACTATCATCAGTGACCTATGTCCAGCAATGTGCCGTTTATGGGTCAAAAGTCAGTCAAATTTTTCATGCAATTGCAATAGGAATATTACTAGCACAATTCAAAGAGGTAGTATATCTTCGTACGGCTTTTTGATAACATACATATACCGATTTCATTTCATACGAAAATTATTGTGATATGTTACCTAAATTTAAACAATGAAAATACTTGCCGAACTTAAATTCATGGAAATGGAAAGTCTTTACTGGTAGTTACTACAATTATAAATTAAAAAAATAATAAAACGGTTGAGTTTTCAAGTAAATAAAAGTAATGATTGTTAAAAACGAAGCATGTAGAAAAGCGAAGCATGTAAACATAATTATGTACAGAAATTCCTTGCTCAGAATTTTTATTTTCTGGTATCTTTGATTACTGTAGTAGAACATGTCAAGTATTCCGTAAATTTACGCTGCGCGTACAGCACTTGTACATATTTTTTTTATCGTAACAAAATGATTGCGTTATGAATAACGAATAAATGTCAGCATCAGCATCCATCTTGTTATTTGATCTTGAATCCATCTCGTATATTATTTCATCTTCTTTATCTACGATGCGTTGACTAAGTTTATATTTAATTATTCATTGGTTAAGTCCGATGGTAGCGGTAAGATACAGCTTTGAAACTGATTCAAGTACAGAAAATCTGTTGTATAAATAAAATCTGTGGTCTATGTGGGTAGTCCGCATTTTATCATTTCTGGCAGAAATATCTTCAATGCTCTACCACTTGAAATTGCGTTGCTGTAAAGATTAGTTTTTACATAGTATAATTAAAAATGTGCACATAACCTTCCAGCAACAAATACGTATATATGTCTATGTAATGTGTAACGTATTGAATATAATACTGAGTTACAATACATACAGTAAGTACAGAGTGTGTAACCCCACTTTTGATTGGTAGTTTAATGACAAATTTCGATATTGGTGCACAGTGCATAATTCTACTTAGCATTTTAATAATCATAAAAAGGAATTAATTTTACTACTACTTATTCGTTTCTTAATAAAAGGTAGTTTAAATCGTCGTTGAGTCTAGCTGTTCTGCTCTTGATACACCTTGCTGGATAAGACTATCTTTCTAAGATTCTGGACCCTGTACCACGGGATGGTAATTAAGATAATACTCCTGAATAGTAGTAGTAGGCTTTCATAGCTGAACCACCTTCGTTCTAAAACCAATACTGAAATGTTTTAATATGTTTCGATGGTAGTGCGAATGAAGTTGTAAAAAAATATGTTTAGGTTAAACTTAAAAAAAACTTAAAACCATTTCAAAAAGAAATACTGCAAAATATTACTAAATTTTGCCTGAAGGTTGACTGGCAGAGAATGCTTATAGCATTAAGTCTGCCTTTGTTCCATTCTTTATTATGGATCATAAGAATTAAATAAATAAATTATTTCCACAACACGCTTAAATTTTTGAAATCGGTGCCAAGCCAAATGGTAGTAAGAAGATTCATTCCCGCCACATCGCACTAGGGCTGACCATAATATAAAAAAATCATAGACAATACAACATACAATAGGTATACAATACCTAATCCTTTTTTGAAGTTGGTTAAAAATAAAAATAATCCATGTGCGCATGCGCATATACTATGTTTCCGTGATGATGCGTGCTCAATAAGTATATAGAGTAAATATGTCAAAAATCTTAGTCTAAATTAATAGAGAATAATTAATTCATATTCAGTCATATCATATACTCGTCTAACCGTGTTTATGTAGCGTTAAAATACATATTTCACTATGTAATTCATTTGCATCTTATAATCATTATCAACAGAGCAGCTGAGCAAGTTATTGTTGAAATACAGATCAACATGAGTCTGATGCATTGACCTGGTGGTAGTGCTTTAATGTTGCGCGAAGCGAATCTTAACCAGATTTATCAAGCGCACTACCAAGAAAAGAAGATGACACATTGCATATTATTATTAGCAAATTTATACAGAAAATCATGATACTATTATAATTAAATTGATTGGTGTTAGAAAACAGATGCAAAAAATCATTAACTCTCTGACGGATTTAAGTAAAATCCAAAATATATTTGTACATTTTGTATATAAATCAATTGTATGAATATGATAATTTTATTTATACTAAAATTATATATTTTAATTCGATCTGGGAAATATGAGGAAGCCTACTCAAACTATGGATAAAGGAATTGAATCATTAAAGTGGGCACTCATCGTGATTAAGTGAAAAACTACACTATTACAACCGTAATTCACCAAATTATTAATATGTAATGAAATGTCATTACATATAAGCAATGGCTTAAGAACTGTAATAATTAAAAAATCATTACTCTGATGAGAGGTGTGACGATGACAATAATGAAATGAAATAGATTCAGACTGTTATTAAAGATCCTGCCTCTAAGTGTAATTTGTCTAGAAAACTATTAGCACGGTAGAAATCGGTCAATTACGAAACAATATTATCGAGTCAACATGAGTACGCTCGTGTTGACGCTTTCAGTTGGCCCTATTTTATAGATAACAATGTTTATCGTGTTGAAATTTTTTATATGTACGCTCATCGAGTATTACATATATTAACATGCTTGAAAAATGTTGTTGCACCTTTTAAATTAATTAGGTCTTACTGAGAAATAAAATTTATAAAACTTGCTTAGGTCTTTATCGTAGAATGAAGTATAGAAAAATTTTATAGAGCCTGGAAATAGTACGACTTGCTCCTAGGTAATAGCATTAAATGAACACCCAACCTGACATAAGTGATTCTTAACCTAAAAAGGAACGTTAGTCTTTAAAAATGTGTCCTGACATAATAATAACCTTAAACTAGTAGCTTCATGATTCTAACTTGTTAGAAAAGGCCTCACTAACATCATCAAATAACACGTTTTGTTCTATTTTCTTAGACAAGTTTTAGAATATTAGCATACGTAAAGTGTATATATACTAGATTTCACTAACAACTTAAGCCTATCAAATATTCAAAGGCATAACGAGTCAATTATCGTATCAAAAGCCTATACATATTGGAGCTCAGCTCGCCCTTCATTGTTCAATAAGATATTCGACATAATATTCAGGACAGACAGACAGTGGCCTTGAGGCGACAAGCTATCTTATACAAATTTTCGTGAGGGTTGATTCGTACTCAAACTTTTAAACGTGTGTTACAATATTATTTAACATTTTGAAGTATTGAATATTTAAATTTATTTATTCAATAATGCAAATGTAATATTAAAAAAAAATATTGCTTTGTACACCCAAAATACGAAAACACTGACACGGCTTTTGCAGAGATTGTGATGACAACTATATTAGTTAAATTTATGAGGATAGTTTATTCAAAGATATTCAAATATTTTACTTTAATAAGTTCATAACTTGTAAGGTTAATTATAAAAGAAAACTGAAGGAGTCGGTAGATTCACAAGCTCATTTGTTATTTTCAATTTCAATATAATATGTGATTTTCAGTGATCAAAAATGATTCATCGATTGACCGATTTTATATTGAAAACCACAGCAAAGGGTCATTTTTAGTTTTTGTAAATATTTATTATATTTCGGGATATTGAAATCTATCAGTCACAATTGAGAGACTAGCTAAAACTGAATGTAACTTTTCAGTGTCTACTTTTACAAATTGACTCGATTTACAAATGTTTGAGAATTTTTAGTAAATCCAGAGGCATTCAGAAATTCATAACTATATCATGTTAAAATTAATTTTACGTGAAGAAGTATTCATAACTTTTAAGCCGGACGCACGCACATTCATTTGTATAAAACATAACCACTTGAAACTACGTTATCAACTATGTAGCTATCAACTTGAAATTACGTGATCTCCATAAATACTCCTTATTAATTCCGTTTAGCCAGTATTATTGTATTTACTGATATATCATTTAAAATAAAATATGATGTGGGTATTTGATATTTTGTAAATTAATTTAAGCCGTAGGTTTATATTAATCATCATGTACTCTCAGAATAAGTGAGTACACTTAAAGCTACAGCGCCCTTCACGTAACTTTGAGAACATTTAAAAGTAACTCGTTTGTTTTCTGAATATTGTATTTTATAAGCTTACGCTTGTTTCTTAAGCAATTTTGGAAATGTTCATAATTTTCAATACCGTCAAAGTACACCCCCTTAAATTTCGAACTAAGGTACCAAAGTATTTAAATGATCTTTACCGTACTACGTCAACGCGATAGTCGGACTACGCCTACGATACGCCCATACTACGACTGCGCTATCTTTGCTATGTTTGCGCTATTTTCCTCCAAACAGAATTACGGGTACTATGCATTACGATACTTTTATGACTTTGTATTTATTTTACGTGTATTTGTATAAAAGTGTATCGTCGTGCTATTTTACGAATAATTTATATTTCAAAGCTGCAATCTGAAATATTTTTATGATACATATATGGAAGTGCATGAATAAACCAAAACGTTGAAATAGTCACAATATTTTTACAGTTTCTTCTTCAAAGTAAATACGGATTGAAAATTGAACTGGTTTCGAATATTTTTTGACATAACATAAAACTTGTGAAAATTTGTATCTGATGAAAGTTATTTAGTAAATTTTGTGCATTGGATTGGATAAATTGCATTTATGTGTCTGAATAGTTGTTTAAATTTTTTACGTATTTTTTAATTATTGAGTGAAATATGGAAATATTTAAAGTATTTTATTAACACACCAATGTGTAAATTTAGTTATAGTTATTTTTTAGTAATTCACTAAATTCGCTGCTCTAAATACTTTTCCTGTTGCTACTGGAAAGGCTACTGGAAGAGATTTCGTTGCGAGATAAGTAGTTACGTTGTATTTAGATTCCTTGTTAACTTTTGTTTTATTCTATTTGTGAATAAATATTTGAATAAATAAATAAGGTTGCAGAATTCTTCCTGTTTCATGAAATCTATTCTGAAAAATTCGTTTTTATAGTATCAATTAGGTACTCATATTAATGACAAAATCCAATCAGAACATATTATTCGATCAAAAGTTTATACAACAATGGATTTAAGCAAGCGATTTAAGTCGTATTGGGGCGGCTTAGAATACTCCCCCCAATCCCATGCTGGCAGAACGGGGTGTCGTAAGAGGCGACAGAAGCCAGCCTGCTTGGTGGTAGGGCTTCGCTTAAGGATTATATTATCAGTATTATTATTAAGTCATTAAAATTATTACTGGTATTATTATCTTTCCGTGAAGCCTGCCTGGCTAACTACGACACTCCTGCTTGAGTCAGCCGCCAAACGATTCGTCGGGTTCCTGGTCGACAACGCATCAGTGATACCTTTGGTCTTGCTGATGTCCTTGGTCTACGGTGACCACTTACCATCAGGTGGCTCGTATGCTCGTTTGTCGGCTATTAACATAAAAAACGATATTTTCATTCCTCAACTAACTCGAACCCAGTAGTTATGTCAGTCTTATAAATAAATAAATTACTACGATAAGGCCTTTTGATATAAGAATTAAGTAATCTAGTAACTATAACTTAATAAAGTTACAATCGTGAATAATGAGGCAAAGATAATGATTACGTAGAGCATTGCGGTTGTCGATATCAAAGCCGAAAACTCCTTTACTCGTTTGGTTCTTGAAGGTATTAGAATCTGTGTCAATTATACTTAAATACGATCATGAATTTTAGCTGAAATTTATCGAAAATATTTATTAATACATGTTTAAGAGAGGTTGCGAGTTACATTTATTTATTTACGAGGTTCTGTTACTAAATTGTGCAAAAAAAATCTTTTTATTATACCTGCGATTGTAGATCAGTTAGTATCAGTCTACATTTCATGTAAATTATTAATTGTTACTTAAACCGTGTCGTATGTTGATGGTCCAATAGATAAATAAAACAAAATTTTACATTATGCACGTTTTATTAGTAGTTAAAATAATTAAAAATTACTTATTTTGTATAAAGTTAAGAAAGAGATTAACAAAAGAGTGTAAGAACACAACGAAATAACTTAAGATAAAGTAGATACAACATGGCATTGCTTCGTAAAACTTAGATGCACATAATCATATAATGTTACAATAAATTACAACTAAAATATCTATTAAAAATCTTCAAGAAAGAATAGTATACTGTACAATTTGTATTCTATGTAGCAATAAATAAATTATTCATTTAATTGAAGACACAAAATCAAGTTTAGGTTTCATTATTTCATAATTACATGTTATACTAATAATAATGAATCTTATTATGTACAATGTACGTTGTATTTTAGAATTAATGATGGTTTAACGCTTAATATTACGTGATACGCTTATTACTAACCACTGATCATTAACCAGAAAGCATTTGATACAATATTGTTGATGAAAGTTAAACAACTGTTTGAATTACATAATTTTTTTGTCATAAAATCGTCACTTTACGCCTCTGTAGCGCAAATAGTCCCAAAGTGATTAAATAGATATGCTGACTTTATTGTTAAAATTATTGCCAAATTAATGACTACATGATTATTTATATTTATATTTATATTTATATTTGGCACGTTTTATATAAATATTTTTTTCTTTCATTTTAAATTTTGTTTGGGATTGGAACAATAGCCAGGTGTGAACCTGAATATGTAAAATTTCAAAGGATAAACTGTTAATAAACTGTTTTTTTTACAAATTATTACCTAAGATAGTGTAGTAGATACCTAAAATCTGTGTCGGTTTACATTGTTAATAAGAAAACGCCAACTGACAGAAGTTGAAAATGTCACTCGGTTCAAAAGTGTTAAAAGTCGCTTAGATAATTTAAATTGGTTCTTCATTTTTCATTCATTTCCATTTGGTCCAATGTATCAGGCTCTAGTGATTAGACAAAAATGCTAACCAACGCAAACGTTTTCGAGTCACATTAATTTCAAGACAAATCATCATTCGTTTTTAACGATTAAAATGAAATGTTGTTGGCCAACATTTGGGAAATACATAAAACGGGCCAATAACAAACAAGGAGTTTCATTGATTACAAACGATTTACTACCTTCAGCGGTGACTTTTATGTATTCTCAGTCCATGATGTTGTACGTGACAAAAATTGTTACTTGTTAATGGGAATGTGAAAATTTTCAGGTACCCACCATTTTTGTGTATAATTTGGCGCCTCTTTTTTTGACCTACTTATTACCTAGATACATTGAGAACAAATGACAGAAGTACTGGCAATAAAATAAAAAATAAACGTTGTGCGTGCCAGAAGAGCGATCCTTTGTTCGAAGTGTCATGGTGTACGGCAGCTTGGTTCTCACCTTGAAGGAAATGAAAGCAATTAGCAGGCTACATTAAATAATGAATTTATATAACCTGAGGAGAAACGGCTTCATTGTTATTATCGTTCAATTATCCTTGAGTGAAGTCAAAAGAACATCGAAGCACTCTCAATTATCTGTTCTTCAACGCTGTTGATGATACACCTACCTCTAGCGGAGATTATGTGAGCAGAAAAAGTGTAACACGTTTATTGTAAATTGAATGATCAATGAATTTCTCAAGATATCAAAACTATATCACACACGCTGGTCTACATTTTTTAACATAAAATAAGTTAATGCTTAACAACAATCACACCTGATTGTAACTAGTGAAGAAGAAGATATTCAACGTACTAACTTTTAAAAGCCTTTTCATTCTCCTCTTGAAGGCTGCCACTTCTAAGGTAGGTGGGAGTACCGACGCGGTCAAGCTATTCCATTCTTTGGTAGTGCGCCTAATGAATGTTGACGCAAACGGGATATGTAAAATGTACGGATATATACTCGCCGTACGTCTGGTTGTTCTATAGATAATCGGCGATGGGGGAATTATTCCGTATAATTCCTGTGTACCCTCTCTAAAATGCATCCTATAGAAGACCGAGGGGCTGTCAACTCTGCGCCTGTGCTTTGTCTTTGCAAGCCTCTTTATCGAGTCTAAGGCTAACACATGAGATTTGGTATCACCAGCCCAAATATAACACCAGTATAGACAAGAGCCACGGTAAACGAGTTCCTCGTGGTGGTGAACAGATATAACTGCGTTTTTGTGGCGTTGAATCTCACTAGCTTGGCATCGCCTAAAGCGGACTGAACTAAAGTTTGAAGTTTCAGATTCATGCGTTACATCACACGCTATCTTTCGAAATGAATACCGCCCCACTGGCCCGAACTTTCAGTAGGTATCCCTCTACTGTTGTGCTGTCTTCTGCATACCAGGTACCGGGTTTGAGTAAATACGTGACATGCAGCGTGCCCGGCGATTGTTGCCTTTGATTGCGATGAACGACCATCAACGACACCTCGGAGAAAGAGTGGCAGTAAAATGAATTGAAAAGGATTCAATTGAAATGGGTCGATAATTACTAGGGTCTGCACGTCCCTAGCCTTTTTTCGGTACAGGTTGCACGTTGGCTACATTATTATTGTGTTATTTTTGTTATTCGAATGTGATCATTATTCTATATTATATTAACATTATTTTTTGAGAACATAATTTTCCAACCTAAAGTATTTTTATTAAATTATTACTTTAATTTACATTTAGCACATTTTAATTTACATTTACATCATGCTGCCATCTTCCCGTTTTTGTGTCGCTCATTCATCACGATCAATTAAAATTGACTCAAACTTTGTTTTACATTCTATTCCACAATCAAATTCTGTTTATTAATCAAATAAATCACTTGGCATATTGTTTTCCTTTTCAAGGTGCTTTACCAAAAAGGAACAATTTGAATCACAGAGCAATCGAACAGAGTGAATCAATACACAATCGGATTTTCAAAGCTTGATTAAAAGAGAACATTTCCAATTTGTTTATTTATGTCGTGATTATATTTGCAGCCTTACAATGTTTTGAATAGCCACTACTAAAATAGATAAAAATAACAAAGTATTGTTCAATAGCGTAGTATGTACGAAATGCATTTATTTAATACTGAAACAGGATAAATCTAGCTGGTAACGTTGTAATTTACTACGAGTAAAGTTCGTGTAAAAGTTTGAAATGAGTAACGGCAGCAACCGACCCGAGCGCGTATCTTTTATAGTAAATAATTACTATTATTGCTTCAATGCAATCCTTGGCGATAACAAATAAAAAAACGATGTTTAGACCATTAATGGTTCAAATTATCAATTGTTAGGCTTTATAATATGACCAGATGAGAATGATATCCAAAACCGAAAATAATTTGGTGTTATGACATTATACTATATACTGAGTAGCGATCGCTCATCGAAAAAAGACGCATAATCGATACAAATAAAAGACAAACTTCTTGAAATACCATCTGATACTGGGTCGAATATTTGCGATCTATATTTGGAGCGGTCTGAGATCAATTATGTAAACGTGTAAAATGTTTTGCAAACGCTTTTTAATCCATTAATTAACTTGAGAAACACTGTATATATATATATTCCAAAACTACGAAGATAAGTATAAAAATGATTATTTGATTTTATGTTAAAGTAGCTCGAATAAAAAATGATGATAAGTTTCATTTTATTTGAATCCGTCTCAAAAGGTGTATTTTCTCGTATATCTACTTAGGATATGCCGACCTCTTGCCTTCGTATCGTCTGTCGTTTGTCGGCTATCATGGTAAATAATTTGCAATTTCTATCAGATGACCATATGCCATGTGGAAAGTAAGTCACCGTCACTTATTGACAAAGGTATCACCGGCGGAGTCACCATTGCAACGCGAGCCGGAGAAGAGCTTTTTATATAGCTTTGAACTCTATATCATGGCGGCTTACACCTCGTTCTACAATTTGCATGTGCATAGCATTAGCGCAATTTACAGTAGCTCCAATTAATCGGCTTACTAACTCACCCGTTAAGACATGAACGTAGACGGTGACTTGAGAGTGGTTGAGTAGATGACACGTGTACGTCCCACTGTCACCCTGCGATGCCGTCGTCACACTGATTGTTGCACTGTAATTGATGTTGCAATTAGTATCTGAGCATAACGAAAGAGTATATAAACGCTGCGCTGTCATACTTAATAAACATCACGGGTTGTATTCACTTTATTGTTCAAGTCGCTATCAATTTGTGTATGAGTAATAAATTACCAAAGATAAAAATTTAGTTTCAAAGGGAAAATTTGTGACATTTACCACATTAAAGTCTTATAGTTATACTTCAATTTATATTTAGTGAAATTTTATTCACGTGACATTTAATTATAATATTTAAATGTAAATTTTTAAAATGTTCATGAGTGTTTTGCCCAAAATATTTTATTTTTAAAAAGGTCTTGATTACACTAATTTAAACTTTATTTAATTTTTCAATATCACAAAGGGTTCAGAATCTATTATTTTCATTTGGTCACTGAATGATATTTGCAAACCTAAATCATGACATCAGTAGTAGCTGAAGGTTCGAGGTATTAATGAAAATTGAGTAGACCTGCAACTTACATACATACTGTGAGTTAACATAAGTGTCGAGGGTTCTCCAGACATCTGAAGGTACTCAACGATACCTAACGTTTACTATCTAACGTTTACCGACTCTTAAAGTATCTTCCGAATTACACAAGCTTATTACGATACACTTATTATGACGCGATTATATTTATTCTTGCAATTGTTTTAAACTACAGAACTTTAAGGACTGCTGTTATAAAAATATAAAAAACATTGTTAACAGCTTAAATAACAAAACATCACGATAAACATTATTATTATTATTATATAGGATTTTCATAACTCCCACAATAATATCTTCCGAAAAGGGTTGGCATTACGGGTGATACCGCAATGATCCTTAAACACTTGGAACACAAGAGAATGTCTCAACCGCTATAAATAAAGATTCGTTGTCCCATAGCCCCAGGCGATACTTGCTGATTCGATAACAAGGGAAACAATAAACTATATATGTGAACCGTTTTTATACGTTATATAAGAAATTCTATGAGAAATGTGTCTGAAATTAGGTACATGAGTTTTGCGGCATTTCGCATTAATGCTATTTATGTTATAAGTAATGTATTCATTTCATATTTTGTTTTTAAACACAAACATACACAGTTGTTCTCTAAGCATTTTCTTGTTATTATAGCTATCTCACAATGAGAGGGGCTTAAAGATTTAGCCCGCTAATAAGATGGCCAAGTGCGGATTGATAGATTTTACACACTTTCATAACATCATGGAGAACTCTCAGATGTGCAGGTTTCTTCAAAAGGTTTTAAAGTTGCTAAAACATACTTGAGAAAAAAATTAAAAGAGTGTCATCGTTTGTCATATCTACATATTTCCCACACACGGGTGTGTATGTTTGGGGTGTAAGTGGCTCAATTCATCCTTAAGCCAACTTCTCCTGCCCGTGGGACATCATGCACAAGAGATAAGGCTATGGTGGCAGAGTATTTTGCATACTTGGCCAGTTACCACCCTCCTTTAAAACTGAACACGAAATGTTTCATATGTGGATCAGTCGCACTATCGGAGAACCAGAGATTTTGCGGGACCCCGCTTCGTTTTCGATTGGCAGCATGTCGGTGATGTCTTTAGTTTTAATGATGTATCTGGGTGATGGTGACCACTGACCTTCATGTATCTCGTCTGATCGTTTGTCAACTAGTTACATTAAAAAAAACTAGTGTCAATCTATTCATTATAATTACAACGGAGATTACTATAATTCTTAACATTATATTTTATAATGTTTTATTTTTGATACAAATATCAAATCAGTTTCCCGCATCTTTGCGTATTATTGCGTATTGTTTAGTATTATGAATATCCATGGGCGTCGATATTCACTTACCATCTTATCTGTATATTTATCGGCCATGATCATAAAAAGTTGATTCAAAGATTTTCACTTTTCAACGAAAACTGAACGTCGTCTCAGACGAAATTTAACAAAACATAAAAATGGTAATAGTCAAATTTTTACCTCAAGTTAAGCCACGTAACTGAATTAAATTCTTGCCCGTCCTTTCTCCACAACAGCCCGTACACATTGTTAACTACCGGTTGTGTTACTGGCTGCAAAGTTGTAATGGCCGTTGTGCTTTTCAATTCCACTATACTTTTAGTAGTTGTGCTTATACTAAATGTTGATGTGATCGTTGTGGTTTCAACGCTCCAACTTTTATTTAGCATTAGATCTATTCTATTGAATATTGTACTCAATTTTGTTGTTGGTTCAGCTGTTGTTGTTGTTACAGCTGTAGTAGTTGTAGGTGGTTTAGTAGCTGCAGTAGTTGCTGTCTTAGCTTTTAATGTGGATACATATTCATCTGCAATAACGCAAGACAGCTTTATGGAGCTTCCCGCTTTATAGTATTTATCTTTATCTTCGTGAGTGTTATCGCCGTTTATAGTCAGAACTGGGGCTGTAAAAGTGAGAAATAGCATAATAAAGGTAAATGTCGTAATCTTGGAGGCTTACCACAAATTGTATTTCAATCATTTTCGTCACGCGGTCTGTATTTCAGTAATCTGTCATTATAGGAGAGTTAGCAACTTAGCATCTTAAGCTAACAGTAGGAGCTTAAGTAAGTAATAGGTCATATTTTAAAGTTAAAGAGCAAAAATTCAGTGTATATTTTTGGTATTTCACTACTTCATATTTCACATAATCAATACTTCATCATATGTTACATAAAATACGTAGTAAAAATACAATGTCGTCAATCGTATAAATGTTAAGTCGCATTTACTTATAATTTTAATTTAACGGACAAATTGTAACTACACTCTTATTTAAATGCCCATGGAAGTTTTTTGGTAATGCTTCCTCCCAGTTTAATGTTATTTATTAATATAGTCGAAGCATACTCTTAAGTATTTTAAACACTTAATGTCAGCTTAAGGTTTTAATGTTTCTGGTAAACAACAACATGCGAATTTGACATACATTTCGCTGTTGAGTTGAAATTGCCCGAGAGTACCGGTATTTGTGAATCTACTTAAACTCGATGTTAATGTGCGGTATTTCAAAGCGAAACTGTGTAGTTTGCTTGAAATTGGCGATATTTGGTTGTTAAAACGTCGTGGCATTTCGTAGCAAACTAGATAGTTTGCTAGAAAATATCGATTTAATCTCGAAGGCGGAACGACTAATATAAATCACGGTAAACGAGGCAACTGTCACTCAGGGGCGTGTGCAGATTTCATTTTAGTATAACGTAGATATTTCCCCTGTGTATCGGTTTTCATCACTTCCTTACGGTCGAATAAACGTTACAAAATATCTTTGAATCGTCTTCATTATTTGTCCTAAAGATTAAAACTATATATGTACACAATTCTTTTTAAACTCAATAAAACTGAAACAAAATAAAAAAAAATAGTCACAATTAAGCTAGTACGTGTAAATAGTGAAAAAAATTATATTAAAATTAGTATTATGTTTAGGTCACAAATGCTCTTGGGGTAATTGTAATCGTAATGAATCTTTAAAATAAATTGTATGTACATTCGTTACTGATAATTTTTATTATTTCTTAAAAATCTTGCTGCACAAACTATCTTAAACTAGCACATAAATAAGCAGATAATGCTCGCAAAGCGTTCCAGATCATAAATACTTACGTAACACAGTCAAGTTGGCATATATAGTCCTCGGCGGGTGGGTGGATATTTGGCACATGTACACTCCCGCATCTATCCGCTTCACTGGGTTGATGCTGAGTCTCCAGTTGTTTGGGTACTGAAATTTCACTGCTACTCGGCTGTCACCAGCGTAGGGCGCTGGTCCCACAGTGAGAAGCTGTGCCGTATCAGTTGTGTTCCTTAGCCACATCACCTATATCCAGGGGAAAATATTGAAAAACAGGGCTACGGTAAATTGCAGCATAATGTTAAGTCGATGCATGTTGCGGGAGTCAGGATGCACAATTTAAAGTTTTTATAATAATTGTAACATTTGTTTATTAAAATATTATAAACCATAACCCTCCCGTTGCTGGGCTAGGGTTTCCTCTCACAAAGAGAAGGATTAAGGCCATAGCCCGCCACACTGGCCAAGTCTGGGTTGACAAACATTTATTTATTATTTCAGATTAATTAAAACTGTTAGTATCTACCAATTACACTAATTAATTTTACATAGGATACAAGAAAGTGAAATAACATCTCCATTGAATTACTTGTTATGTTATTATTTGGCGCTAAGTGTGTTAATAAGTTTGTAATAAGTTGTTAAGTAGCTAGTTTCATGGATATAACCCGCCCACATTTCCTCCTTCGGTAAGAAACAAAAACCGACACAATAAGTTTTATAAGGTTCATAATACGAGTAAACACATTTTATCTTTCAGGGTAGGTTTTAACAGTTCTAGAAAACAAATGACAAACATTTTTATTGATTTCACCTGCTAAATGAAACATTCATTAACAACAATTACAACATTAGATAAAGAGACGTGACTATAATTCCAATAAAGTGTGTTCGGACCTTTTTATCGACAGCGAAGCTTATCTACCTACTTAACATATTCAATTTATATTTTATGTACCGGTAAGGCACCATTACGATTTTAATATTAATATGTTATTCTGTTTAAAGTAGGTACTTTGAAAAAGGAAACTTTTAGATGAATAATATATTTTTGTAAACATTAAGTTTACCTAAAGATATCTAAATAATATAACTAGTCAAACAGCATACGTTCTTTTACCCGATTATTTACAAAATAGGTCGATTTTTTAAATTTATATCCATAAAAACCTAAATAGGCTTATCTTGTTTGCAGTCTAGAATCTGTAATTGGTTATAGAACAATGTAGTTAAATGTAATATAATTTACTGTTTATAGGTTACCGTTATTATTTAGCAAAAGTACTCCAAATCCGTTTGAAATTTTATTTCAAAAATTGTTATCCTTTTGTCATAAATTATTTTTGTTTCCCTGAAAACTCAATAAAATAATCAGATTGATTTCCGCAGCAGATTGCGATTCACAATTTTTCTAATTTCCTTAAATAGCCGCTGTTTGCATGTCATTTTATTTAAATATCGATTTTATTGATTTTTCATGTTATCTTGTGGTTTCCATAATAATCATTAAATCCTCTAACCCATTACTGCTTTTACTTAATTAATTAACAAAATAATCCACAAAAGTGAAATACAATATCTTAATTACGCAAGGCGGTAATATCAAAATATTTCAATGTATAATAACTTAAATGTTACATTTGTTTTGGATCATTTGCAATAACATGTGTACATCTCTAGCGTAAAATTTCTTAACTCAAGATTAACTTAACTAAAGACAAATTTTATATAATATTCATTATCACAATCAATATTTGTTTCAATACTAGACTAGAATCGCCTTTGAGAGTATAAAAATAAACAGGCTATAATTGTCCATTACGCTTGCCAAGTGCCGATTGGTAAACTTAATGCATCCTTAAAAACATGAATCTGACCCTCATGGAGCCATCAGTTATGGAGGTTTCATCAAGATGTTTTTCTTCACTTAAACAAGTGATGTAATTAATTTATAATATAGACACGTAATTAAAAAAACTTAATAGTTCGTACAGTACTCCAACCAGAACTTCATGCAAGCTACAACGCTAGCATGGCGCATGAAATAGCTCCGTAGGTACACGTTATGTTAATAGAAACATCAATATATCAGTATTCGTTTTTCTCCTTCATTTAACATAATTTACACTTAAATATGTAAACTTATTATTTATAGTGAATACACACAATATTTATATACATAAGAATATCGAACATACCGTTTTATCTTTCAACATGACGACTCGGCAGTTGAGTAACGCTTCTGCCCCGATGTGTGCTTGAACCTGTGTCAAGTTTCTCTCCTCAAAGTACGGTCCCCAGTGTCGCTCATGGTGATGGTATTCTTGATACGGCGCAAAGTGACGGGTGTCTTCTATCTTATCTAGTAAAAGGGAGAAGAGATTTTAAATAGTGGTTCATTTATCTTTATAACATATACGTATGAATGATGATGGTCAAACAATTGTGACAAAGTGTCGACAAATACTACCCTCTGGAAAGTTGTTGGTCGGCACTAATTTAGGACCAAAATCGCTACCCTCATGTTATCATCATCATCACAAATAACCTATCGTTAAGTAGGTACGTTGTCCCTGAAATAATGAGAAAGTTTGAACTAACAAAGTTAAATCAATAAATAACTTACGTAGCCATGTAAATTGTTAAACCTTTTGGTAGCCGAATAAATATGGTCTGCGCAGTTTGTGTTGTACGTAAACAAAATATCGTCATCTACAGCAGTGTTGGTTTCAATTTTAGACCTAAATATGTATAGTCCACTCCAGAAGGAATCCTAACAAAACCTATTAAGTAAGTATATAAACATTGAAGGTCCGGAGTATATTCTTAAACCTCTCAGAGATCAGTTGAAAACAGTGTTTTATACAATGAGAATTTTTTTAGGCATATGAAAACTAAAGGTGTAGGGTCACTGATGTGAAATCCTACGGGATCAGCCAAACCGTTATAGATATCGAAATGCTGCCGTAGCCAAACCTATTCAGTGTGATGAGTATTATCTCCAGGAATATAAATATGTAAGGTCCGGATTACACGATGTAGCACCCTAAGAGCTCAGTCAGACTACGAAAGTCGACCTCTACAGGGGTAAAATGATGAAAAATTAAAATCATAAAATATTTTTGTTGATTATTAATGAGTATTGTGGATGTCATACAATTCTAAGTAACCTTAAGGACTTTTTTCCTGAAGTGAAGCGAGGGTACATTTATTGATAGTTCTTTGAAAAATTACAGTATGTAATGTGAATGGTTTGACGGCTTGCGTCAATCGTATTAGTTACCAAGTTAAATAGCTTAAGGCGCAGTTGGTGGTCGGATTAGTAACCTCATTGAATTAATTTCTACGGCGCTTTCTTGTTTCGTAAGGACGTACTCTATAAATTAATTTTATTTTATTTCCGGCCATAGTCATTTCTGATATAAATAGCGTACGTTATGTTATGTTATAAGAACTTTAGTCTCTTGAATTGACCGATAACCTCACCAGCAATTCACCCTGGAGCACCATGGTGAAGTACCTTCAACATCGTTTCAGTTAAAATAAGTGATATGTGTCTTGTAGGTTAATAATGAGTTGAATTCATTTTTGAAAGATTTACTTTCTTTTATATTTTTTTTTCTGATTTGTTGTTATTAGATAAATATCGATATTATATAATATATATATTATATAATATATATATATATAATAATATAATATATATATATATATATAATATATATAAAATATATATATTATATATATTATATAATATAATAAATATTAGATAAACTTTTTAAATATTTTGTTGATGTTAACAGTCAACTTTTGGATGATGCGTTAATTGCTTTATTTGTTAAGTGGTATAGCGGGTATTTGCAATGATAAGCTTTATTTTTTTAGCAAATTTTTACTCTAATGATATTTATTTACCTAATTAGTACATATATTTTAATTTAGTTACTCAATTATATATTTAATTTTATATAATGTCGGACGGTAAATCTTTTCATTTGGCACATACGAGTTCCTTCGAATCCTGTGCAGATGAGGATCACTCACTGTTTCCTTAACCAGGTTTTATGCTGATACGTAATGACCGTACAGGTAAAGGAGGACGTGGAGCTGCTATATATTTGCGAACATTGATTACTTACAGACTATACTATAGGCATTTCCGTCACAATACTCTGAGACTGCAGAATACTTATTTCTAGAAATTATTATTAGAGGTATCAGGGTTGTTCTGGGGGTAGTGTACTGTCCGCCTTCTATCAATTATTTTGCAGCCCTTGAAACTTCTCTCGACAATATTTAGTCCGAGTACACACATTACATAATTATACGTGACTTTAACACAGACTTACTGAAGGGTTTGCCCAATGCTCAAAAGTTTCGCAAAATTATTGAGTCGGATAACCTCACAATACTTCCATTAATAACAACTCACTGTTACATCGAATCTGAGGATACCAGGATTGATCACATCATAACATCATCCCCCTAACTCATAATTACATATGGACAGATATAAGCTCCTAGGTTCTCATGACACGATTTAATTTATGCTTCAATTCAACGTTCTTTACCTAAAAATCAACCAGCTATTTTACAACTGCGTAATTACACTCGAATGCATTTTAATAACCTTAGAAAGGATGCTGCTTGCCTTGATTTTAGTTTGTTGTGGGAAGCAACTACAATAGATGATAAGGTATCTAGGTTCAACCAAGCAGCCTTTAATTTATATGACACACATGCTCCAAAACGCAAGGTAAAGCTGAGCTGTCCTCCGGCTCCATCGATGACTAGAGGTGAGAAAATGGCAATGACAGAAGAAATTGGGCTTTCTGTAGATTTAAAAGGGAGCGCAGAGCGGAAAACTGGTTAAACTACAAGAAGGCTAGGAAAAGATTCAACTAGATGGTACAAACTGCCAAACGCCAACACATCCATAATAATTTATATAATTCTTCTCCCACGGATATGTGGAAATTTCTTCAATCTCTTGGTGTATGCAAACCATGTAAAACGGATATTGGTCATTCGCCCATGTTAAAAGAAATTAATAATCACTTTTCTCTATCTTCACCTTTGGACCCTAATATCCGAGCTCAAACGATCGCTTCTATTGCTGCTTTGCAACCATCTCCTACCGCAGCCTTCAAATTTACTTTTGTTAGCCAGGAGGAGGTCAAGAAGACTTTTCTAACCATTCGATCCATGGCTGTAGGTTGTGATGATGTTAATAGGATAATGGTTATCACTATCCTTGAGAGCCTCCTTTCAGTTATAGCTCATATAGTAAACTTTAGTTTCAGCTCTGGACAATACCTATCACTATAGAAGAAGGCTCTTGTACGTCCTCTACCCAAAGTAGAAAACCCTTCGCTTCCGAATCATTTTCGTCCGATTTCTGTTCTCTCATTCCTTTCAAAACTTTTGGAGATCTGTGTTCACAAGCAATTATCTACATTCATCTCCAGTAATTGCCTGTTGAGTATGTACCAGTCTGGATTTCGTCCCGGTGATAGTACCACCACTGCCCTAGTTAAAGTCACTGATGATATAAGGAAAGCTATGTATAACAAACAGATGACACTGCTGGTGTTGGTAGACTTTTCTAATGTTTTTAACACAGTCGATCACGAAATCCTTATTTCCATTTTATCGTATTTACGGTTCACACCTAGAGCTCTTGATTGGTTTACTAATTAACTTCGCGGTTGCCAGCAAGCGGTTAGTTCTGGACAGACATGTTCTGAACGGGCTGATCTAAACAGTGGCGTGTCGTAAGGCGGTATACTTTCCCCTATCATCTTTTCATTGTTTATAAACTCTGTCTCTCATTTCATTAATTGTTCGTACCGTTTGTATGCCGACGACTTACAGTTACATATTCATACTGATCTGGATAATCTGAACAACGCTATCATGGACATTAATGCTAATTTGCAGGCTTTGTGAAGTTGGACGCATCGTTACAGTGTTGCTGTTAATTTATCCAAATGTCAAGCCATGCTGTTAGGTAGCTCACGAATGTTGGTTAAGGTGGATTATTCCATGTAACCATCTATTTTTTATAATAGTGACGTCATCCCTTTATGCCAATCTGTTAAAAACTTGGGTTTGGTAATGAATAGTACACTTGCATGGCACCCACAAATTAAATCTATTAACAAGAAAGTAAATGCAACATTGCATTCTCTGTATAACTTTAAAAATATTTTACTTTTCAAGACCAAACTTATGCTCTTACAATCTCTTGTACTTCCCATTATTAACTACGGTGTTGTATGCTACCCAGATCTTAACGAAGAACTTCTTAATAAGCTGGAGTGCCTCTAAAATAATTGTATCCGATACATATTCGGTCTGCGCAAGTATGACCATTTCTCTGAATTCCATCGTCAGCTGAAATGGCTACCTTTTCTTAACAAGCGAAATACCAGAATTCTCTTTGCAATTTATTCTATCCTAAATAATCGGTCTTCTCCATTATAATTAAAGAAAAATTTCAGTACGTTTGTGACATCGACGACAAAGTACTTCGCTCTTCATCGATAGCTTCATCATAATTCATAGCTTTACATTCCAGTAATTACCACTGGTTTTTTCCACTACTTATTTCCTATTCAGGCCGTACTCCTCTGGAACACCCTACCTGTAAACATCCGAAAAGCTCCAACTCTGTGGAAATTTAAGAAACTTGTCCGAGAATATTACTTTCCACAACTCATAGTATGATTCGCCTATGTATATGATATGTATGTATATAGTATGTATAATATGTAGTAATGTATTATTAGTTTATTATTATTACTATTTTTCATTTATCACCTACCGCAACTTTTAACCTTCGCTAGGGGTAGACTGGTGGAGAATGCCATCAGGCATAAGTCCGCCTATTGTAACTTAGTTTTAAACTTTACAATGAAGAATAAATAAATAGCATTTTATATTATTTTTGTAACTTCAATACCATTTTATATTATTTGTCTTACTATTTTATTTATTTGTCTTATTTGATGACATGTGTTTCGAGCGTAATGTTTAAATACTAGTGATAGCAATGATATTAATTAACGCTATCGATGATATCAAAAAAAAAGATCAAAGTTGAATTAACAATTTGGTACATTCATTTGCCATATTACAAAAAATATATGATGATAGCGCTGACCTAGCATAACACTTATTTTTATTTCTGCCTCTCTTACTAAAGACAGAATTTGGATATTTCGCTTGTACCCTTATATGGCATCGTACACACGCTCTGTGAATGACGACTTGGCATGTTATCATTGCAACACCAATTAGAATCCCATTTCGGTTATAACTGTATTTGAAATGAAATAATCGTCAGTTTCCGCCGCAATCATCGCCGGCATAGCTGTCCCCTAGTAAGTTTTCGCTTTGTCAATCAATAAATTAACTAATTTCTTTTACTTTTGTTACTTATCGTTCATAATTCACACAATGAAATGTAAAATATTTAACCATTACTTTCCAAATGTGACTAAACCATAATCTATGCACATATTTGATATGTTGCTCTTTTTCTTGGTACACTCTCAATAGACATTAGTAAGAGACGAAGATTTCTCGCAAGACTTAACAATTAATTACAAAGAAAAACAAACATCGAAAAATTATTAGTGATTTATATTACAGTGTAATTTTCAATAGATTATTATGTTAGCTCCATTGCTCTATCCTAAACAAGAAATAAAAATTTGAACAAGAAATTAATTCCGTTTATGCTCATGTTGTGTTTGCAGTGCCATATAAGTTAGGTATATCTTGTTTCAGGTTTTCAAAAAATTGATAAATGGGTATTGAAAGTTAAGAAAAAGGGAACTTTGAATCACATTGTTGAAGTCTGAACACTTTGTGGATAATCTGAAGTCGTTATACATCTTTCGATTCGAATATATGTACCGTCAACAAATAAAAGTATTTAACTGTGTTACAATTTTCAAAAGAGTTATAATGAAAAGTAGCCGTTACTATTTTATTATTAGTACGATTTCAAAAAGTATACCACAGTAAATATATTTTTTATCAATCGTACCTGCATTATTCAACTAGATATATGTATGTATTATTTTCATAAAATAATTAAAAATCGTTTATTCATTCTTGAAACCAAAGCATTGAACATATTTATTATTCTTTCCAATTGTATTTCCAATTTGTGTTTCGAGTGAGGTATTTATTTTTTTGTGTCTAATTCAGCCCTGATTTTATAAATATGTAAGTTGAATCCAATGTTTACAAACCTGTTTAAATAATTCTCAACGATATACCTGGTTTCTGTGACAGAACTTAGTATAAATGTCTGTGGTTAAGTGTTTAAGATAGATTATTTCATATTATTGTAAGGTCAATTTAACAATACGTTATCATATCATATCATATATCATTATAACCCAAATCACGAATTAGGTGATTATTTTAAAGACGACACTGCTTGGACATGAGTTTAATATATAGCTACAAGTAGTAGTGAGTGCTATCTGTAAATGAAACTACGAAAAAGTATCCTTGGATTTCTTGCTGCTTCTTGTTTCGGGCTGCTCATGGTAGGCGTTCGTTGAAATGATGGCGCAGATTGTCTTTCGAAGTGTTTGTAAAAATCAACTTGAAAAAAATTCATTTTATCGTCCTACTGCTGGCTTGGGTCTTCTCGCGTAGGAAGATTTCATATACCTTTCAGAACACTTTGGAGAACTCTCAGGTCTGCAGGTTTTTACGCCTTACGCTGTTTTCTTTCACCGAATCAAGTAATAAATTATACATACATATATACTATATAATTATCGGTTAATTACTTTGTATAATTTCATTCTGTGTGATAGTTTATACTAATTCTATCTGAGGTTTGAATATTTTCATAATAATAAGGTTTGTTTTAGTTGAGTAAATTAAAGTTTGTAATTATATGCTCTGTTAATAATTGACAGTGACCGCAGTCGGTAGATATATTAGCCGTAAACACTAATGTGATTGTAGAATTTTGGTTAGTCAATTAAGTTTGAAATATTAATTTTCAAATATGGTGCTACATTAAAGATTAATGAACGCTTTCATTATTTTACATATACTTGAATATGACTCTCTGTTTTTCTCTATTTTTATTACTGCTACAAAGGTGCCAATACTATTATGGCCTTGTAGCACAGTTGGTAGTAACCATGCCTATCGAGCCCTAGGACGAGACAGATGTTTGTAATGTTTGATTTGAGTATATCCACGCCACTTCTAACGCAAACAATCTAAGCTTCAGGATTTGTGAGTATTCATATCATAAAAAAAAATTTGAATCAATCAAACACCAAGAATCAGTGTACATAATGGTAGCTTCGAATCTTATCAAAATTTAATTTAATTAATACAACTCTACTCGTCCCTGGACGTAAAGCCTTGACAGATGGACAGACAAACAGATAACTAAACAGGACGACGGCCTCACAGACAGGTGGAAAACAGAATGTTCCTACGAGGGTTAATTTTTTAATTTTTGGTAAGATACTTTAAAAGTAATAGTAATAAATAAGTACGAAAAAACATAAAATTTGTTTGGTAGTCAGCGATTTTTCTATTAGCACGTTCACTTTAATTCACAATATGAGCTTGGTAAAGAATCAATATTTATTCGTTTATGGTTTAATTAATTAGGTAATTACCGAGCAAAAAAAATTGCAGGCCCAATACACCGTTACACGGTTGCCTGTACTCGTATGTATATGACACTCAAAGACCGCGAGACTAGGTCGAACTATTCCGCACTATCATGATTCACGACCAATTCCATTTATGGATTCGGTTGCGCGTAATAGTAATAAAAATGTTATTTGATTAGGCAAATTCATTACCATTAGTTAATTAAGCAAATGCAAACCTATATTATGAATACAGTCAGAAAAAACAAAATAAAATGATGTGGGCGCCCACAGTCTGGAGGCTTGTGTTGATTGTAAGTTATCGACCGATTTAAGCAATTGTAGGCTAGTAAGGTAGTGATAGTTGGATGAACGACCATTAATGGAAATAAATACTTGAGAGTTTCCGTACTTCGTAGTAGTTATTGCTAGGTAAATGTCGCTAAACCAAGTCGGACGGCATGATAACCTCAAATATTTGGGCTCATCACTAAACCTTCAACATCAATTTGCACTACAACGTGATAGAGTTTGCTGTATGTCTTCTCAATTATAATAAAACATGTGCTTACCGATGGGATTGGAAGTCTTAAGTTGAAAACATTGTGATGTGTTAAAGAGTCTCGATGTAAGTTAGCCTATGATTTTATTCGTTGAATTAACAAATTTACGTATAACCCAACTGGTCAGTATTATGTTCTTTAAATTTTTTCGTTTCACAAGTGTATTTTTTTTATTGAAATGGATTCTGAACACTTCATCACGGCAATCAAACGGACTCTGTCATTATTTTAACTTTTGTGTCAAAAAACAAATTTTGTATATGACGTGTGTAGTGTGTATTTGTGTGTGACCTCAATTATAGACCGTTATTTATATTGATGACCCGAGTATTTACTATAGATGTAGTTTTTCCAATGTGAACCATCTACAACCGTTTGTGTTCGACTAGAAAATTCCATCTATCCAACAGCGATCCTCCGAGAGATGGAATCAATACTTCCTATAACAAATGATCGTAGTCAGTCAAGCTTTCTCTCTTGATGTGTACTTTTAGCTACCCAATAATATTCCCTAGGGACGCCTTTTAGAATATTCAGATTAACAGTAACGGATATTTATGAGTGGGTATAAATTATTACGTGCGTGTTTATTGTATACTAAGATATCGTTATGAGTTAGTAATCATTTAGTTAATATGCATAGCTTACTTTAGTTTAACATATACAAGGTACCGTGTATATAGAATAATACTACAGTGGATATTAGAAAGGATATGTACATGTTAAATTAGATAGTAAATGTGGTGCAAAATGTGAAGATTTGCAAGTTATGCATGATTTTCATAACATCAAAAAATCTGAATCTGTTTTCAAATCTTACTATATAAAATCCCACTTTATAATGAAAAATTATATAACGTGAAATATATATTCTTTTTTAATATGAAGAAGGACATTTCAAAATTAGGAGAATGCGTACGTGAAACATCGGTGTAGTACACCCTGCTAATCTATGGACAAGGTAACATCCCAAAATCCCTTTTGATGAAGGCAAAGATATTTTTCAACTGTTTTTCCCCAGTTTTATCCTGAAGATACTACTGAGCCACAGTAAAGTATTTTTTTATATTTTTGTCCCTGGATACTTTTGTATAATTAAAACTTCAATGAAATGTTTTTCAGTTGTGAAGTTGGAGAGCTAGTTAAAAAGTGGTTTTATCATTTTAATTTCGCTTAACACCGTGTCGATGATACACCTGGCTACCATTAGGTGGTTCATTTGCATGTTTTTCATTTAGTAACATATTATAAATGTAGAAATATCTGTAAAATATGCACTTGTAGCCCGTAAATCCTCAAAAGACCGTTGATTCTAATAAGTTTGAGAGTTTAGGTTGGGTAGCAAACAGAACTCTTTGCCTTTGCGTCTCTCTAAAACGTTGTAATTTTAGTTCAAAGGTAAGAAGAATGCATATTCATTCTATCATTTACATCAAGCACAGAATTAGATTTGAGTAGTGCTGTCACAACAAGATAAATTATTAGACGAAATATAAGTAATAATGTCACTGTTAAAACTCGCTATGAGTTAGCGCGTATTACTATAAACAAGTGACGGCAGATGAAACTCCTAATCAAAATGTCAATGGTTACTCTTTTTATAAAAATACACATGTGTAAATGTTTGTTACATAAAATATTTTATATATCTTCCTTTACTCTCAAATTACACAAAAAAATCTACAAAAAATAAAAAATAATTAGAGAATTCTGTTTATACTTGAATTAGTAAAATATGTCAGCGAGTCGGTCGAGTCGAATATTAATGTCGGACATAAAGCAGGCCGCACACTGCCCATGTAAGCCCGGAATATCAAAACATCACCGACGTATTACCGGCCAAGATTAAAGCAGTAACTCGATTATGGCTTTCCAAAACAGATTTTAGAAAATGGGTACTCATAATAATTAATCAGGCAAATAAAATAACTCTACTACCACACACAGGCACTGCAGGGATTGAACGGGTAGTATTCAGACCAGTAACCTTGGACGGCTGTAACAGTTCGCTATAACCTCGTTCGTTGTCGAGCTGAATTCATCACGAGCAGGCGAAGCTGAGGACTTAAAGATAAGAGTCTCTTACAACTTTCATTTCAAACAGTGGTAAATACAGCGGTGTTTTTGTCTTACATTGGAATTAAGTGTTACGTATTATTTACAACAATGTGACGTTTGCAAGAATAATTTATTTATTCGTTTGAAACTCCTTAAAGTGAAAGTACCAAGGGTGAATTTTATGCCTAACAGCATTCAGTGCCGGCTGACACGTGGTGATGGTGAAAATATGAGTTAGGTACATATATGAAGAGAATATACAACGAAAATAAATTTACTAGTACAGTATAACATAAAGCAGTATTATACTATGTACTTACCAAGTTGTTAAAAAAATGAAGGAAAATTAATTTGTGGAAAGTTATTCCGGACCTATTTTTCAAAATTCCTCTGCTCTGAGACTTTGTAATATATACCCGGAGAGAATTCCAGAGTAGTATTGCCTGAACCATACAAAATCTAGCTAGTGAACAGCGGTTGGAATACTTTTAGATTATTAGAAGAACGTAAGTTATATTGAAAGTTTTAATTAAAAAGAAAATAAAAAAAAACACCAAAACAATCAAATTGTTTTTTTTACTTGTACTACAATCCCACTTATTACAACCACAATTATACGCAATAGAACCAATTAAATTGTTGTTAGAATTTTTGTCACTTTATCTATTTGTTTGGGCGCACTAATCTCAAAAACGGCTAAACCGATTTCGTTTTGGTTTTAATAATATATTGCAGTAAGCATCACTTAATACTTAAAGTTCGCTTCATTGCTATCCGTCCATAAATAAAAAAGTTATAAATTAATTCATATATTTATAATTAACAGAACGAAAAAAAACCCACTCCTAAAACAAAGCAGTTGCTTTTTCTACGCTAAGGTAGTTTTAGTGAAGCGAAGCGAGGGCATTTGCTAATATTCAATAAAAACCGAAAAGAATCGTTTTATTCATGGATATAACAAAAATAATAATTTTAAAATCGTATGAAAACATTTACTAAAGTGGCATCTACGACAACGTATTCAGACGCATTAGAACTAATCTCAATCGCAAGTTCGTGCCGACTTTGTACATACAAAATACTCTGCAGTCGCACCAGCGGCGCACAATTGAAAGTACGACTAACTTACAATAAAAATAAAAATAACAGTATATCGAAATGTCTTTTGTTCATGTAAAAACAATAAATAAATTGGCCTTTTGTAAAAACGTAATGGAATCATATTCCATTAATGCCTTCCGACACAAATAGATTGTCTTCGGCTACCACGTACCGTGGAGAGTCGATGTTAAGAAGCATTTGATAGTTAATTTTTTTTTTGATCAATGAATACAATCGTACGAGTAACAGCATATTCATACAAAATTAACTGCAAATATACCCATGAATATACAATGTAATGGACTCACTTTGTTGTAAGTGTTCATTGTCAGTTGCGCCTTCTCGCTTGATGTTTTCCCTCAGCTTCTTGGTTATGTTCCTGAATATTTCCCTGGACAGTGCTAGCCCGTCGTGTCCGTCGCTTCGACGACGTCTTACACCGTTTGTGTTCTTGTCTTCTAACATTCGTAGCGGTTCTGGATAGACGTAATAAACAATAAACTGAATAATTGATAGCTCTTAGTGTTCTATAAATAACTATTCAATTATGCGTTTAAAAATTGAAGAACATGAATTGTATATATATATATATATATATATGTTTGAAAGAAAGAAAGATACCATTTATTTCGCTACTCGATCTTATACAGAGATAATTAAACTAAGTGTCTACATATGTGCTAAGATTTAAATTAAAGACAATAAAAAACTATAAAAGGAAGAATAAAAAAAGAGAATATAATAATAATAACAATTAATATTGCAGCATGATATACATAGAGCGATGAAAATATTGACATAATTATAAATACACCTACAATTAGCCAAAAAGGCCGCACTCAACCTAAGTCGTAGCGCATCCCAAAAAATGGATGGTTACGGCTGCTGGTATTCAGTGCGACCCAAATTGTCGCGCAGTTCGGACAACCAGTGTCACATACGCTATTTGAATAAAATTTTATATGTTTCCAAATATACAGTGCAATTAAGGCAACTAACAAAATGCACAAGATTAAATACAAGGATTAAATACATCAAAACTGTGTTAGGGAAACAAAGGTTATTTAAACAATTTAATTGCCACTTCAACCATTTAGCCATAATATACCAGGTAAGATGCTTTTGTTACATTTTTGATATATATTGCTACATGTATATATATAAAGAAATAAATATATTGTTATTTAATTAATAAATTCATAGTACATAATAACAATTTTGTCTGTTATTGGAATTGATTTTTTTGCACAGTAGCACGTAATACTTGAATCAGTTGTAAATTGGGCGTCATTGTAGGTAAGTATAGGTATGTATTTGAGCGCGCGCGCGCACGCGCGTTTGTGTGTGTGTTATTCAGTTTTCTGCTGATTTCATAAGTGCATCCTATACTTGATCTTAAAATTATATGTTTTTAGGCTACGTATAGGAGGCGGCAGGGTATTCAAACACTTTGTTGCAGCGTATTTAAAGCTGCCACGAAATGCAGGGGAACAACGCGTAGGCAGTACAAGCTTGAAGGAAGAGTCCCTGGTGGTATGACCCGTATTTGTATTTTTGGACCATTGCAGCTTGTCATAAAGATACGACGGACACTTGTGCTTGATAATACCGAATAGCACAGTTGCGAAATGTAGTTGCCTACGATACTTCATTTTTAAAATATTAACCCCGTTAATATATGGACATGACATGTGTACGAGGCGGTATTTCAAAGCAGTATCTTGCGCAGGAATTTTGAACTCGGTGAATTAAATTTTGTGTTCGAGTAAATAACCTTGGTTCTATTACTGTTTCAGCGTAATTGAGTTTTGATAACACAAAAGAATCGCAGATTTTTGTACGTAAGTAATATTTACATAAACTATTTAAAGTTAAATCTCTGTTTAAATTAATACTCTCTTTTACAGTTTTGCCAAGTTTTGTCACTAATTGTCATTTCCACATTCCACGCAATTACCGTCAAGTGACTTCAAATTTGCTGTTATGTTAATATGTTCATCTTTAAGATAAGATTTATCTTAAGTATGTGTCATAACAATCGATTTTTTCATATTAATATGGCACAAACATTGTCGCATATTCTACTGAGATTGTAAGGGACTGCATGCCTCCTTGATTTCAAGCTAACCTCTCCTGCCCATCGTGCACCCTGCTTAACATTATGGTGTTTCGTATGCGAAACACTGGCACCAGTTTCATCTTGGATGTGGCTGGCCTTTGTACCACCCATTAAAATCTCACGGTACGACTACTGCCACTGCTCTTCAAGAATCAACTGCGAAATATTTTTAGTGAAAATTAATTGAAAACTATTTCCTTCCCTGATTGCAATGCTATTGCAACGTAGGATGGTCAAATTATTTCAAATGTTAACTGGCTCGAAATATTATTCTTTTTTTTTGCTTGATACGAGAACATTTTTCTGCACTGATAAACGAGATCCGTTAGTGTAACACCTCGCTTGACCCATTTTGACCGGCAATTCACGTCAATTCTTATATAAAATATAAAGAATTGGGTTTTGCCAAATTTTTGTCGAAAGGACCTTTCCGCTTCCGACGAAAAGTAAACTGTATGTGGTAGTGGCCTAACCGCAGTTCCTTTTTTACCTTTAAAAGTGTTTACTAGAAATATCACACTATAAAACGTCAAAAAAATTGCTAGACAAAATAATTAAGCACAATAGTAATATAAAAAAACTTAAAAAACAGCGCAATAACATTTGTTATACAATATTATCTCGATCAGTAACATAAAATAACTTTTGTTGACGATAGATAGACCGCGCGCAATAAGAAATCGTACTTTGGTTGTCGCGAAAACTTATGTACACCAAGTATGATAATGAACATATGAACATATGAATACTTATTTTCAATACGTTATTTAGTACTTTCTTTACAGACGTACTTAGCGATATTCAATAAAAAGCAACAAGTTTTTTCTTGTCTTGTATTGTCTTTTCGATTCTTGAATTGCGTGTTTTTTTTCAGTGGGGTTAAATACAATTAACTTTAATATACTAATATAATACCGTATCAAATGAATTAGCAAGCGTCAATAATTTAATTCACATGAGCGCGATAAAAATAAATTTATTTCAATTTTTCAATAAAAACGAAATTGATTTACAAAAACATTCTTCTTTTTAATTAAGTTTACTGAATTGTAATGTAAAATGTTTATTAGTAAATTTAATAATTGTCTTGATTGATCGAAACATAATGTTTATTAATATTTATTAATGATAAGCGGATAACATGTTTTATAAGAGTGCCAAAAGTTCTGGATAGTTAATTCTATAGTTTTAAGTAGTTATTCGCGTTTAATGTTAGAAGGAACGATGATATCGTCTTGCGTTTAGGTTGTCTTTTTATTTGGGTTATCACGTGTTATCATATTATAAAGAAAAAGATAATTATTCTTCAGATTATGTGTATAATTTTATAATGTGTTTATCTCAAAACACGAATCACCCCACATGTCCCGAAAGATCTGTCTACATATCACTGTTGGCCAACTATATGAGAGTTGTTTCTTGTATTAATAATTAAATAATTTACAAATCCTAGGCTATAAATAATTACATAAGTAGACTAAAAAAAACCTTCTCCTACAAAATTTAATTTTATTTTCTCTTCTTATAACGCTATCAGAAAATTTGTAAATTTAACACGACAAGAATTCATTATAAACACGAAATAAACATTATTATTCAACAAGCATCCTTGGACATTTAAGTAAAAATCGCTACCTGAGGGGAATAAGGTAAAAAGATTTATGAAAAGGCTTGTAACCAAATATTTATGTAACTGCGAAAATTACATAACAATCCATAAAACCTGAAAGTTGGAACAACTTGGGCTTTCAATTGAAATTAAAATTCATAATTAATTGATCTCAAAAAACATTATCATAATGAATATTTTGTAGGTGAAACTATATTTTAGTTTTGTTTCTATGTGTACTGTGGAAATATAAATTAACTACTATGATTAAATGTTAAGTTTGAGGTACTAAGAACTTATTAAAAAAAATTGGATAGTTATTATGTTTACGGTGGCTTTGCTTTTGTCCGGTACTAGTTTAATTATTGTTGTTTTATTATCACAAGTAACTGAAAAATATAACAATTAAGGCTCTTTACGATATTAGGCTAATAATATTTTCAATAATCACACAGACATTTTATATACTTTTATATACTTTGCCAAATAATAATAATTACGAGAAGTTTACAATAATATTTTTTATATAATCTTTGGCTTACCTATGACAAAGATTTCATAATGGATCTCGCGCATAGTTATAGTAATTCATCAACGCCTCCAGTTTGAAATTTAGCGACAGTTGTCACTAATAATAATAATTGTTTAATTATAGCCGATCCGATCGTTTCGATTAACATAAAAAAATTTACAGATTTAGTGCCTCACACTATCTATCTATCTACTATCTATCGTATCGACTATCGTGTACATTGGAAATGAATCTACGGAATTCGAGAAAATATTTTTTCAAAAAGGTTAGGCTACAGGGCAAACCCTTAACCCTATCGATTTTTTTTTAGGCTCAAATTGTAGCTGACAAAATTTTCCATAGGAGTTTTTCTCAAATTTTTGATATCGTTCTCCATTTCCAAAATATCGAGCGCCAAAATCAAAAATTCGGAAAAAATTGAATTTTTCTTCACTATTTCGGCCATACCTTTTTTCGTTTTAACTAAATCGAATAATTCTTTTTGCACCTTACAGCTCTCGTAAATACGAGTCTTTTGAGCCTTTTGTGAATATCATATCTTCACAATACTCCGAGATATAAGGGGATCGCACTCTTTCGTGAAATCGGAGCTTACTCTGGAGCGAACATTTCCAGACAAAAGACATTTCCAGTGTCAAGATATTCCCAATAACAAATACAAATAAGTGTATGAATTGTTTATAGAGCAAATGGCACAAATACGACCATTTAAATTGAGGATAGATCAATTTAAAAAATAATTATTCTAATCATCTATAATTTTTTTAACAAAATAAATCTACGCAATCATATAAACAGACTCAAAATAAAAAGAACGAAAATTATGTACCTGATAATACTCATTAATTATAATGATTACATTGAAAATATCTTATAAAAAGTAATTATTAGGGAACTGGGTGATTGGTAGAATATAACAATTTTCTGATATCTGTGTAAAAAATCCAGGTTTCTTTTTAATTGCTCTTGTGACTTTATTGATAAAATCGTTGATCGATTAAAAAAAGTATGTGAATCGTCCAATATCAAATCTCTGTAATCTGACATTAAATTATGTAGTTCAAAATCTGAACTAGGAAATCTTGTACATATGTACATTAATCAACGTCACACTGGTGATTCTATTGGGAGCAGGTAAATACATAGATGTGAAGTAAAAATTCATCGTTATAAAAGAAAATGCCACGAAATTTAATTTAATAGAACTACCGGTATGGTGACGTTTGTATCATGGAAGGTTTTGTTTAATCATGCCAAATAAGTAATCATATAATAGTGCACTACAATAATAAATATTAAATATATTTTGCTACATTACGTAGCTACGTACGTTCTTAGTCTATCTTAGATCCGCTCTGTATTACGAAGCAAGCAAAACGGGGACTATAAATAATGTAATATTTTATTGGAGGGATAAAATCACAAATGTCAAAACGTGTGTGGATAAAATTGTCTGAAGACATTTAGCCCGGTGGTAGTAAGACTGGCTGCGGAGAAAAGAATATTGAGTGTTTGTAATATTTCTTTGTAATCCATCGGAGACGGAGAATACTAATACGCCGTGGCTGTCTATTTGAATGTTTTTTTATATGTATAAAGTATTTAAAACCGCTTTATAAATGTTACAATCTAGCCATATTGAATATTCAGAAGACTAATAATTATTTTAACTTAAACCGTACGGTACACTATAACGAAGAGAGAGTCTACTGACGCAACACTTCTTATTTCTAAAGATATAAACATGTTGTTATTGTATTCTGTATGTCCCTAAAACACTATCACTCGCACTAACAATTTATTCATATAGCTGATTCACATGCTTTTGTCGTTTTGTCCTCACTAAATTCATGACATTCACATGTCGATGCAGCTATTTTGGTGAACTTGTATCTATCTATTTATAAATGACGAATCGGTGATATTATAATGTCGTCCCATGCATTTTGGGGTTTCTGAAATCAGTCATCGCTAACAAGACGTTACATTAACTAGATCTCTATATATTATTTGATTAAGTAACTAGTGAAACACTAGTAAAACTTAAAACAACTGAGCTCCCCTAGGTGTATTCCGGTTATGTCTATTAGTTTAGTTTGACAATTAATAATAGAATGGGTAATTGATTAAACCTAAGGCTAACTTTGACCTTGACTTGATCACTCGCTTCGGTGAAGAAAAACCTCGTGAGGAAACCTGCCTGTTTTGGAGATATTTATAATGTTTTCAAAAAAAGTGTGGTGAATTTGCCATTTCACTTTTGATCACTTTTATGAGTCACAACCTCATTCATGAGATTAGATGGGAACACCGGAGATAGACAGATATGAATCACAAAAAGAATTATGATAATATGAATGTATTAAATATTCAGCATAATATTATATCATACCTGAGGTAGAGTGAATGCAGCATAATGCTAAACAAACGAAGTAGAGGCCGCTCCACTGCATATTACAGGGCACATCACAGGCGCTGACGCATGCCCCTCACCTGTTGAATAAAACATTGTTTAGCCTACGTTCATAAGGTAATAAATATACTGCCACTTTACACTGTGTTCGATTTTACAGAATAAACAGCAGGTTACACGGAAACGTACATACATGTTTTTTAGTGATATAAAAGGAACAAACAGACTGCAACTCACTTTGCGTTAAACGAACGCTGCAGCCAACCGATATAATTATGTAACCAACCGTATAACAATAGTACCTATTTGTAAATAGAAAATAAATTACTCAGTTATTGTTTTCCTTTGTTCCTCTGCTGTAGTATATGACTTTTTAAAAATTCATTAACTTATATGTATATTCAAACATTTTTTTAAGTGATAGAACAGTTAAATATATATTCACAGTCATTAATGGCATCTGGCTTAGCTAGAAAGAATCTACGTGTCTCAGCCAAACGAGCTTAAGCCAACTCTGCGTCAGCTAGAGTGAGTAAACTGTAACTGGCATTGTATAAAAAATATGTTTAATATATTGGTTTTCTTTTTATGTGACGACGTGTTAGTAAATACATAAATGTATGTAAGGTTCATAATAGTTCCGTACCGTTTTCTCCTATGTTTGTCGTTTGTTGTTTAGGTTATTTAGGCTAGGTGAAAATTTTCCAGCAATTTTATAATTGCTAATATTTTAGTGACGGAGCATGTGACGTTGCCTTTCTTTGCGGTAGCTGGAGCAACAATGTATACTAGACGTTTTTGGCTGCAAATTAGTCAAGCCGATAAACCTTAAAAGGGTAACTTTGACTCGTCCTCACAACTAACGTAACAATTTCGTGCCTTTTCATTTCACCCACTGTATTTTATTGAGTTTTTTTTGTGTTTCGTTGTTTACTTAATTTATGTTTGCTTTACACTACGCGTACGTAACGCAACAAAATGTAGCGAGAATCTTGTTGACGAACTTTGCGCAATGTATAACTTGAGCCCTTATTTGACACGGTGACTCTTAACAATTGCTATTTCGATTCAATTTTCAATTTCAATTGGTCATACTCTTGTCAATGAGCAATTAAAATACTGCAAGAATGTGAATCGCTTGCCACCAGAAATGCGAAAAAGAATAAGAAAATTTGTTGGTGAACCATCAAAAGAGCCTCCTGTAAAAGTTCTTATTTAGTTCTATAATATATCAAGTATGTCCTGCAAAAAAAGACCGTAACACAAAACACACATTGCAAGGTTGCTTCAAATACATATGAACGGAGTAAATAGTAACTTATTGGAGGGATTCGGTATTAACAAAGGAGATTCTAATTAATTTTATCATATTTTTATGTAACATATTTTAATTATATTTGGAAAACAAGGCTATAACATATGTATAGGATCTCAATTAACTTACTTAATATGTGTATTTATATAAAAGTTTTTTTTTCTGAACTAAAAGTTTCTCAATCGTTATTTTTTCTTTTATTACTATTTACGAAGTCTTAATATTCGATACCATAGATTATAGACGTATGGAAAAACTAAAATGATCGTCTACTATATAATAATATACGGGTAACATTGACCCTCCTCAACGTCCCTGTAACTATTTTCTATCACAATGGCGCTGGATTAATGTTATCAATAAAAAAAAATTAAAAATTACATCATTTAATTATCATGAACTCTAGTAACAATAAAAATATTATGTTTACATGTAAAAGTTATAACCAAAACTTTTTAGCGTACAAATGTTACTTCCAGCGTTGTATACTTAAAAAGTGTTTGTTATTAATTTATCCTACAGGACACGTGCAGTGACGTGAGAAGATAGATTTACGCTGAAAATTTACTAAGTTAGATTGGAACTGCATACTAGATTTTAGTAAATAATCTATAATAGAATCTTATTAAACTGTGCACAGTCCTGTAGTCAATTGGCAGTCATCCTATTTTCGACCAATCCCGAGTTCAATACCCCGTCGAGGTAGACAGTGAGGAAATAAGGTTTGTTTTCGAATTAATGATAGTGTTCATTCCACCCTCCTTAATAAAATATATGAACTAATTCACCATAAAATAAAATAAATATAATGAAATGCGTTAAATAAAACTTCATTGTAAATTTTCTTGCTAAGTGAATAATTATTTGGATATTGTAAGTTGATGGGTTATACACAAAAGTAGAAATTATTTCCACATGATCACATAGGTAATCGAGTGGTATATGTACACAAAGGCGTATTTACTAAATATCGTGGACCGAAAATTTTGTTTTTAATATAAAAATATCAATGCAGTTAAAATCATCTTTGCGATGTTTTTAAATTAATATATATGTAAACTATGTTTTACATTATAATGAAACACCCTTCCTTTTTATACTGCTATTCATATAACTACGAACTGTAGTGCCTATATATTTTGAAACCGGAAAGCTGATTGCAAAAAATGTTATTTCAATTGGAAAATCCGTCATTTTGAAGCTTAAACCTAATTTAATTTTCATTGAATCTCTGTTCATCAAATTCTGTTCAGTGATTCTAGTAACATTCAGCACTAATGGATTGATTAACATATCGCAATACTTACCTGTTGAATATTCAATCATGTTAAACCAACGAATAAAGTTTACCAAATTGGGTTAGGAAATTAATATTTGTAAACAGTTACACATTTCCAAATGATTTGAGCTTTAGTATGTAATTAGCATTTCTCATTTGAGAAATGAATTTAATTTTACTGGAAATTTGTATATGGACACAATTTTATTACAAACTTACTCGTTACAAACTTATTATTGATGATATGCATGTACTACATATTGTTTTTTTTTAACCCTTATTATAGTGCAGGGGACTAGGATTCTGTGCCGTGGGTGGCATTAAAGTAAAAATTTAAATTCAGCACCGAAAACAAAAGTACAAAAAGAAATATTCATGTGTATCTTATTGGCAATTTTAATTAACTGCTTTAAAAAGTAATTAAACCGAGTTCAAAAGGAAAAATACAAAACCGAATAATACAAAAATCGAAAAATTAATTTAAATAAAATATTATATTCGCTAAGAACATATTGTAATAATTGGAGCCGGTTGATTTTTTTCGGAAGTTGATTTAAATATATTTTTTAATCGTTTTGTTACATTTTTTAGTGCAAATCTTTTTAAGCAGTAAGCGATACCGTATTACAAAATAAATAATATAAAACGAGACGAGCAGATAGCGCAACTGATTTTAAGCGCTACGTATGTCTAAGTCACTAATTAAATAGTTTCTGGCAGCTATCTCAATGTTATCCCCTAACTCCTAGTCATTAAGGGCTACTATTTCTTACATCATCACATCAGCATTATGAAATAATGTTTTCTAGATGCAAAAATCTCAATCATGTCTTGCCTTGCCTTGCCTTGCAATGTAATCTACAAGAATAATCAACAGTTGAAAGAAGTCTAGATTATTATAATCCGTTCAGGAGTTACATTTGTAATCTCCAAAGCACATCATCAGATCCTGAGATAGTCAATAATGGAATAGTTTTGTAATGTGGTAACACACAGCAAATATATTTAAACATGGCCCAATAAATGGTAGCCGTTGAGAAGTTTATCTTCAGAATGCTAATTAATCAGATTCTTCCTGTATTTAAAAAGGACTAATTCTGAGCAATCCCCTATATCAGTGATTCTCAACCACTGTGCCGCGGCACTTTTGTGTGCCGCCAAATTTCAAAAGTGTGCCGCCAAATTTTGCAAATATATAATAATGTTAATATTATTAAATTATATCATTTAAAAAGAAAAATATTTTTAACATGAATATATATTTAAATCCACAAAAAAATAAATTATTTTATTATTTGCTTTGCAACGCGTTTTTTCTTAATGCCAAATTATGATGAAGCGGCGTGCATAACAATAGGAATATGTCTCAAGTCGGCGCACACTTGCCACTTCTGCGTACAAAACGTGTTGTTTTAGTGATAGCATTGTCATTTTTACGACCAAATATAAATGAAATTATCAAAAAACATCAAGCTCAAATTTCGCATTAAAAATATTTTTATTATTAGCTTGTAATTAATCCCTTAATAAACGTTTAGTTATTATTGTAGTATATATTAGTTTATGTCGTATATTTAATTTTTTTGTCATAAACTATTTATGCAGTGTGTTGTAGTAAGTAAATAATTTTTACCTTTTTCTTTGTGTGCCGCCAAATTTTGAAATCGTAAAATATGTGCCGCAACAAAAAAAGGTTGAGAATCACTGCCCTATATATTTAAAAAATTTTCATTAAAATCAGTTTATAAACAACAAAGCTACTACGTATATATGAAGTCGGCAAAAAGTTTATTGAATCAAGATTTTGAGCACAAGCAGTTATCTATACATAAAGCAAAATTCTAATTGATTGCTTTCTGTACATGAACGATATATGAGAAAAGTAATATTAGGGGCCTTTATTAACACAACAGAACCCAAAACAATAGTTGTTTGAATTCTTGTCTATTTGTCTATGCGTTTGTTCGCGCTAATCTCAGAAACGGCTTCACCGACTTTGTTCTGGTTTTCGCTAACATATTGCAATAAGCGTCACTTAATACTTAAAGTTCGTTTCATTGCAATCCGTTTATAAATATAAAAATTATAAATTAATTTAAACTAATTTAGGTACTATTTATTAGCATAGGGCGTAGTTTTTCCGAAGTGAAGCGAGGGCAGTTTACTTTGAAATCATATTTTTAAAACAAGCGTATGACGACTTTTTTTCATAAAGCACTAATGTGTAAGTCTAAATTATACTTGCTTTATTATACGAGAGGAAACCACAACGCATTTAAGGTAGGTCGACACATAAGAATGTTTTGTAGATAACATAACATAACTTTCTCAAGATCCCTTTTCTTTGTCCCCACAACATAAAGTTTTGGGGCCAGTAAATTTTCGTCAAAGTTGTGATACTGTCGGCGAGTACATTGTGATAATATTTGAAACTTTTCGCTATATAATTATATTGGAAATAACGTTTAAAATATGTTATTATTAAAGGTGTGAATTAATGTGTGACATGTATTATTAAATTCAACTTGATGGTGAGAACTATAATTCTGTTAAAGTCGATTATTAACAGACATCCATGGATAGCAGTAGTAATTTAATTGTAAGAGTATTACAGGCCCGTATTATCTGCCAATCCGTCAAGCGATGTTTATTATTAAATACATGTATGTATAAGCTCTTATTACTTAGCCTATTACTTTGAATTAAGCAAAAAATTATGATCTTGTGTAAGAATACCACTATAATAAAGTATTTAATATATTTTTTTGTATATAAGGTACGTGTTTTCAATCTATGAAGCTAAAATAGGATTTTGGGTTGACATTTGATGATTGTCTGTAACAAAATTTTTCAACACTGCTATCTACATATAATAATGATGAAAACATAGCCGTTTACTATCAAGTTGGATTGCAGTCGAGTAACGGAGCCGACTCTGTACATAATTTAAGGCTTTGTTGTTGATATAGAGGTCAATATTTTTTTTTTTTTATTTCATGTGTGTCTGACTATTTATCACATAAAAAATACTGATCAGATGCAGATGATACTTCGAATATTCGTAGCTTGTATCATGGGCCTTAATCTAGGATAATTTTCATCCCAGGACTGGATCTGGTCCCGTGGAAGAGTAAAAAAGTTAATAAGAACATTCAATTACGAGGGCAGTAAATAAAATTTTTACTTCCCGACTACAGCTATTATAATAAATTATTGTTTCTAATTCACAGAACTAGAAAAACCCTTTCCTAAAATAATGCGGGTGCTATTTCTAAACGTAAGACGGTGTTTTGAATCAAAGCGAGAGCGTGGTATCAATCTATCGATAAATTCAGCAACGAAGGAATTGACGTGCTCTTCGAAGCAAAGAAACACATAACATATTGCGACACAGCAAATCACCCGTCCCAATTCTCGTGGCGTCTGATGTTTTTGACTCAATTCATACTGTATACACAACAACAGAGCGGTGCCATAAATTGAATGAACGAATTAAAATATTTTTTCCGCTGATGAATCATTCTGTGGTACCAGTACTAGACGTTGGGCCAACGTGGCAATTTATATTGTGCCGTCATGCACATGTTGGTCATGGTTCATTTATCGTATAGACGACCGTGAAAAATGGATGTGAAGTTGGTTGTAGCTAGTGCGATTTATGCGTCATGTGGTGAATGCGTAGTAACCGGTTGGTTTTGCTGCGTATTGAAAACGTTCGAGCAACCAACATCGCCCGTTTCAAAGTTATTGTGTTGTATACTGAACCGAAACGGCAACTAAATGTAAACCGATCATAAACTAAAGAAAGGAATAACTGAACTATAAATACATGAAGCTTTTTTTCGTGTCATAAATCTGGTTAGTAGGTAAATTCTATATTTTTGTTATTTTAGGTAGTGTTTTACGACTATTGTTTTTATGAACAAAATATTATCTAACATTAGTAAATAATTTAAATTTATGTTACCTGTAGGTTTGGTTAATGAACATCTTTACGTTGTATACTGATAGAATATTCATTGTCACTTTAAAGATAATATATGCATATAGATTTGACTAACTTCATCAAATTTATTTTAAATAAGGGCTCTAAAACATTTATATTAATTCTCTAACTGGAGAAAATCCGAATTCAATGTCAGTCGGCGTAGGCTGAGATATAGATTCAACGCCTTGCATTACTAAAACTTCTATATAGAAAAAATACGTAAGAAGGTATTTTTTTTCATCTCAATAGGCGACAAACGAGTACAGTAACCACCTGATGATATATGGATATCATCACCCATAGATATCCGTAACACCAGACGCATCTTCGACGCCTCTTGTCAGTTAGGAAGGAAGGGCATACTGCTTATTACTACCTCTCTTACTCTGTAACCGATACACGTAAACTCATTTCACGTCGGTATCCAGTTAATTAAACTGGGCGGTAACGAACTTAGCGACCTCAAACAAGAATCTAACAACATTGCCTTTGTCCAGTAGAGTGACCGAGACGGGTAGGTTGGTTTAGGCTCGAAATTGTATGGAGCCCTTTACAGGCTAAAAGTCCTGCGATTGCAGCTCTCTTAATATGAATCAGACCATAATCTAATTCAGTACAAAATGAGCATAAATTATAGATTGTAACAACAATACCGTGTCAATACGGATTAACTGTTTTAGGTCCACATCTGTCGAACAAACTGAAACTAGACGCAATGGAGTTAGTTTCGATAACATGACTATAAACTAATGACCTGTCAAATACGACAGACGAATGTGACGAGGGACGATGTGAATTAGTCGTTAGTACATTAAGCAGTGGTGTATAACAAATGTTCGCCTACGGTTCGTACTCTACAATTAAACTGAGTGCTTGATTTTGGTGGGCGGTTGAAATGTTCAAAATGTCCCCTAGAAACTTAAAGTTTACTTAAACGTTTCGTACAATGCAAGAGTACTGATTGAAACGTTAAAGGAGGACATCAATCAATAAACACTCGCCGAGAAATCACAGAAAAATAATTAACATGATATCCCAGAAATACAAGTGGCATCATCAGCATCGAGCCATATTGCATTTGTGTGAATTTTCAAGAGAACGGCGAATAAGGTTTTATAAGTTAGTGAGTTGACCATCTTAGACATCACCACTTACCATCAGATGGTGTTGTTCTCAATAATTAATTTATTTAAAGGAAAGAAAAATGCTGATTTAAAAAAATACGCAATGATCATAGAAAAACAAATATTATAGGAGTTCACTTGATACAGGTATCAAGATACATTATTCATCACAATGTATGATCGATGTGTAAAAACTAAGATATTGCAATGTTATCTTCTTGCTAGAAATAATTTGTGTATTATGAAGATGGTTTTTATTACTTATATGGATGGAAGTGGCTGCCATATATTCTATATGGAGTCTGCTATCACGACAACCTTGGAACATATGTGATATATGTGAAAAAACAATGTGGAACGAAGTAAGTACCGGACTATTGCAGTACAGTTTTAAAACCCGTACTAACAAGCTTATACAACAGAAACTGTTAGCGTTTCGAAGTAAAAGGTTTTTTTTTTTAATTTAGCTAACTTTGAACATATGAACGAGAAATATATCTTAGTTCATTTTATAAAACATATAAAGTATGAATATTCTAGCAAATTAATAAATGTTAAACAACAAAACTTACATAAAACGGATTCAGAAGTATTGTAGTGGTCACATTTTGAATTTATTTTTCATCGTATTAAAATCTGAAAAGAGATTGGTTTTTTTGATGATCATAAAGCCGTGCCTTTCATAAATCATAAAACAGTGATAATCTAGTGGTTTGAACGTAGATCTCCCGCACGGGAGGCGCGAGTTCAAATACTGCACGCACCTCAAATTTTTTAAATTATGTGCGTATTACAAATTACTTATCGCCTGCTTCGGTGAAGCAAAACATCGTAAGGATGCATGCATAGCTAAGAATTCTCCATAATCATCTCAAAGATGTGTGAAGTCCGCTAACCTGCACTTGGCCAAAGTGACAGGCTATGGCCATAACATATCCTACTGCGGGAGTAGACCCGAGCCCATTGATAATATTCGAGTTAGTTTTAAATATTAATTATACCCTTATATTACCGATGTAATACAGACATGGATGTTTACGGTAAATAAATGGATAGTAGGGATAAATCAGAAAGTTTTAAATAACTTTCTATGAGAGCTTCAGTCTATCTATAATTTAAAGACTTTTAGAAGATAGATAATAAAATTAACTCGTACCTCTGAAAGTGTAGTATTTTCTTTTTCCAGTAGTACTTCTAATAAAAAAAATATCTTCATTCGTAATTTAAAGGAAACTTTCAATGAAAAACGGAAAAATATTTTGAATATACATATTACTCATGGTTGCATAATTTAAGTCATAACATTTAACCTACCTTCACCACGGGTATTCCATTTCATATTCGGTTTGTTTTAATACTTTTTAGGATGAGGACCGGAGAAGTATTTTATGGCCTACTCTGTCTTTCATGCAATTAAAGGGAATCGGAAACATAACCGGAGATTAAATATAGAAATAATGTATAAAATAAAATATTAATATAAACACAATCGGAGATAAAAGATAGAAATAACGTATAAAATAATATAATAATGAATAAATTTAAAAGGTGCAGTTTTTACACTGGATGCCGTTCCGGTGAGTACTTATGGTGATTTATTTCACAAAAGATAAAGCAGGAACATCAATTGCTTGAACTCTGTTATCCACAGACAACACAATGTGTCAAGGTCGTTCTATATATAAACTATTTTATTTTAGTAAAGTGAATTTCATAGGATTTTTAGGACAAGTAACAGTAAATCCCTTTTTGCAGTAAGTTTAAGTAAAAAGTTGAATTAAATTAATAAAATGCGTAAACTACTTATGTTAGAATATGTTGTTTTATTTATTACAAACTGTTGATTGAACGAACATTTGTGACATCATTTAGCTACGTATTAAAATATTTTATTTTTAATATTGTAAAGTGAATATTATATTACAATTTTACATTACATACTTCTGATAGATGACGTAAAATAATGAATTAATCGTATGTACAAAGATATGGACAATGCAAATTGATATTATCTTCTTTTTAAATTTGCGTATAAATTACGATTGATATTCATTCATTTACAATTATGTATATACACAAAATTTATTTTTTCCATTTCATCATTCATTTTTGTCTGCTGACACCATTTGATCGATCACCATGAAATTTGGCACCTACATTTATTTTTTCACGGAGAATTTTTTAATGGTATCTACTTTGTTGGAGGTCGCTACTTAATGGCGCTGCTGCCTCTCAATTTCTATTCCGGTAAATTCTACGCCATAAAAACTGGGATTTGTAGGTGTTTCAAGTTATATTTTAAAATATTTTTTAAATATATATTTAGATTAAAGATAATTTAAATTTATTTCAGTATATCAACTTATTAACAAAAAGATTATAGAACTATTAAAAACGCAATGTATAAAATTCATTTATCCATTTATCCATCCATTTACTAAAAATCCATTGGAATAACATTATACATTCCTGTAGCATTTTCTGATGTACAAAACTAGCTCTGACTGCGACTGAAGTCTGAATGTGTCAGACCAGATCTTATATTATCTCGCGATTTCTATACTGAAATAACCATTGCCGAGGTATAACCAATACCTGTGTACGTAGATTTTAAGCGAGAAGAATATTTGTTATTTTCTTTTGTTTATTGGCGTTTTTTGCTAACACAGTTCTCACGATCAATGGACGATTCGTCTATCAGAAAGTATTAATGTTGAAAATTTATTGAAAACATTTGTAGAATTCGGCATCCATTCAGAAAATGTCAATATCCTTTAAGTTTTATCCTTAAGATTTTTCTCTTGATTATTTCGCACACAACAAAACTAAAATGAGACTATTAATTATTTAGTAATTCTTCAAATTTTAATTTCATAAAGCTAACTTGCTGTTCAATACATCTTTACCTATATTTAAATCTGACAAGACTTTATTCTTTGAGCGATGGGTACAAGAGAATAGAGATTATCTTTTATTTAATCGGTTTTGTGAAAGCTTTTGACATTCTTCATAGAAAACGTTCTTATCTTTTATGTTAAAATAACTTATGAATATTTAATGTTTAGCCTTTTGCTTTAACATTTGCCGTAATATTATGACTGTTACTCGCTATGAAAACTGACTTTATTTTTGATCGGACAAAGTAGTACTCCGCATATCTGAAATGTAGCTATGACGAATTTTTTTTATATTTGAATTGGCCCCATGCAATATATATACAATGTAGTAAATTTATATAATTTATGTATATTTATTGTATTTTTATATAATTACTAACTATAAATGCTAAAATGTCTATAAGAACATATAAATTAAATAAGACAAGATAGAGTATATGGATTTATATTAAAAACAATACTAAAATGTCTGTAAAAAAATCTAAATAAAAAACGTTGAATCTTCTTAATTTTCTCTAAATTGTGAAGGTGGGTGTGTTTACCTAAGTTTTGTATTCGCTATAAACTTTTGACCCTCAATATAGTTTCAAAGATAACGGAGATGGATATAGCTCGTCAAATAAGAATACAGCGATTGCGTCATCCTACTTTATATTTGTATTTAATTTTAATGTTATCCGTACAGAAGGTTCGAAGCAAAATCGTGAGAGTTGGTAAATACATAGACAGACATGACAAGAATCGTATAAAACGTCAATTTTTTGGCAGATGTAAAATACCTTTAACAAATCAACATGGATTAATTTACAGTAACATAACAGAACAATTGACAAGTCTAAACAAATCATTCATCGTCTACCAAGCGTAGCATTGTTCACGAGTGAAATATGTGGTGCCGTGTTTCGACTAAAAAATGCGTCGTGTTTTTACGCTCAACGATTGCTGTGCTTTGTTAGAGTGCCAAACTGTCATTGAGAGCTATAATTTTTCTTTCTACCAGATATTTATACTAAATAATTTTTTGTGAAATATAAAAAAATATATAAAATTAAATTCAAAATTTTGAAAAATTTCAATTCATTATAATAATTGTTTATTACCCGCTAACATGAGTCTGTTTTGCTGGCCGGTAGAGAAATTTGATGTGATACTTAATTTGTTTATTAAATATTGTGAATGCGAATTAATTTTATATACAAAATTCTAGGCCGAGGGTGGTTGTTATTCAGGCCTATGAATAAACATTTCATCATGCACAAGTAGCCGAGTATTAACTCAATATTTCACACACCAGGTGCTAGAGCCCGCGTGTGTTTGCAAATCAAGTTCAAATCTGTATGACATTGCTTTAAAGCCTCATGTCCGAAATTGACTTTTTCAGAAATGCTGACTGAAATTCTCGAAATTAATTACTCGTAGTCATATATTTCGGTTAACAATGAACGGGATAATTACACAAATGTACAGTATAATAAAACCAATTGTTTAATATACTTGAATTTCCTGCCATTTACCGACGTGCAATTAAGTTTTTCCTTTATTTTTGTAAATGTAGCATGAAACTCTTTGATTTTTATAATTTGAATTCAACTATAAAAAGCTTTTGCAATTATAAGTATAATATTAAAAAGTAATTAACGATGTCAATGATAGTGCACTAACGATAAATATCTACCTAAGTAATAATAAAACTCACACTCATACCCCCGCACTAGTATTTCATGTATTGTAGAAGTAATAATACAAAACACCAAGACTCCAAACGATTAACTACAACCTAACCCGTGTAGTATTGGTAAGATGGTGTTTGTCGAAAGTCAGAGTAGATAGTGTTTCTGGTAGATGAACAAAAGGTCCCGACTTTTTACAGACATTTGTGACCGATAAATGTTTTCTCTCAGGTTGTTGTTTGTAGTATTTGTCTATGGCATCAATAAGATAGGGAATTCTAAACTGTGAGTGTGTAACCCTTTAAAAGTTAAAAATGTATGTAAAATATGAACTCAGATCCCTTAATAGATATCAAAATTGTAAAACCATTATACATACTGACATATAGGTTATAACTGCTAGCAGTCTTCAGTCTAATATACACCACAATATACTTCATTTGCAAACATGTATGGACTATTTTTAGATGTTCTATTCGGTTTCATCCCATGAATACATTTGATTCGAATAAGATGAAACGATTCATTACATAAGCATGAGCTAGCATCCTCATTCATAGCAGGTGTGTAGGTATTTTGAAAATATCCTTGACATGGAACTGTACAAAAACGATTTTTCGTCAGATTCGAGTCATTCCAATCAGCAATATGAACCGAGCGGCGTTGAACAATTGGGTGAGGAGCGATCTGTACACTTCTATTCATTTCACGTCAAAGGCCGGTCGATGTCTTTTGCATATCTAACAAAGCTGTCGCTCTACTTTCAGATTTGATTTTTTTTGGTTATGTAATAACATCTATTTACCTGTTACTGGGTTACATCTTATATAGGTTATATCGTCTAGGACTACATTGCCAATTACGGGGATTTTAGTCATAAGTAAAAAAATCTTCAAAATAGAAATTATATTGCATAGCTGTTGAATAAATATGTAAACAATGCAGTGGTATAAATGTAATTTCATCATCATCATGTCATTGACAAAAATACAGAGAAAAATATGTATTAATTAAAAAATCCAATTTAAATAATGAGGGCGAGGGAGTGGTTGTGTACGTGCGCGTGAGCGCGCGCACACTCACGATCGCACGTGTTTCTATTTAGTGAGTTAAGAATAACTTAGAAATTAACTTTTCGACTGAAGACGACTACTCGTCAGACTTTAACAAAAAGATACAACAAACTTTATTAAAAATATCTTTGAGTATTCTCCAAAAAACAAGTTTAATAGGGATTAAACATCAACTACTTCTGTAGTATAGATAACAATGATTTTTAACTGGCGTGAATGACACTACTTGAAGAAAACATGACTAAGATATATTACAGTTTATACTTGAACACACTGTAACAGTAGCAATTAATTTATTAAAAGGATACCCACCGGATATTACTGAGTATATACTTCAGTTATGGGTATACTAGCCTTAAGAAACGTTTAAAACTAATGAAAAATATCAACTTAATGGATAATGTATTGGAATTATTAAGACCATTATTTTAATATATTTTATATTCGAAACAACAGTCCTCAAGCTTACATCAAATTACATGATGTTAAACCAGATCGTTAAATTTATCTAAGTTACATATATTCACAGTACCTCTTTATCTTGGTTGCTTCAGCCTATCATTTACCCAACTTCTCGGCATTGATATTCAATTCTAACTATCCGGAATGGAATGGCCAGTAACTGTTCATTTCTGAGAGAAATTTCCTTAGATGGTTGATAAGCTACAGGCGATTTGACAAAGTTTTCACTAGTTTAGTTGTCTTACTCAGAAACCGCAGGACTGTATTGGAAATAGATGGCTTGACCTAGTTGTGACGAGATATTGCCATCAACCTAAACTCGGAACGCCCGTGTAACGTACTTAACTGATGTAGTCTCTATAGACTATTAATACCTGCTTGGCATCTAATTTAAGATTATGAGATGGTTATATCGTAGCTAAGATATTGATTACCGTAAAATTGTTTTCGAAATAGCTATCTTCATCATTTTGTTGTGTGTAATAAATATATAAATTAGTATTATCAGGGTTTTAAATCGAATTACAGCTAATAATTAATAATGACAATTCAAAATGTTGGTGACACTTATAAGTTTGGAATGAAATATGAATGATTATTCGTAGTTCAGCCGCCGAATCAAGCACCGACACTGGTGGTATTACATAATTTAAATTGTATTTGCGAGTGACTAGTAATTTACATAGTCACATTTTTGATGAAGTTTCTCTTTGGAATAATTTTAAAACAAAAAAATACCTTGACAATCGTCATGCAGTGTTGTAATATACATTATATGTGTCCGCTGACCTCTAACGACAAAACTTATGCATTAATTCCGAGTCGAATTTGTATATAATTATTTTTGTTATGTTATATTTTAATGCATACCACACACTTCTTGATAGCGAGGTACTATTGTCTAGACTGAAAGCCAGTGTAAGCACCCAGTCTTGTATCTCCGAAAGACAGGCTGCAAATTACGCTTACGAATAATGTACGTATGAAGTAAGTAGCATTTGTCTATTCCTCGAAAAAATGCTTTTCGTTATTTCTGTCTTTATTCTGTAATAATTAATAAGTATTAATTACTCTGTGCAATTGAATAACTAATTTCCGTAGATTGTTCGAATCGATTGAATTATTTACAAAATCAATAAATTTTATTGAAACCATTCAATAACCGCGCATCACTACTTGAAAATTGAATTAAAATTATATTGATATCCGATAACTTAAAGAATCTGCCTAAAATTTCCGTTTTGTTCTGCTTTTTTGTAGAAAAATATTACTGAAAAAAGGTTTCTCTTAATAACTCTGATATCGAGAGGTTATTTATGCGTCACAAACTGACACTAACGTTGAATTAACAAACTCATCTGGCCAAAGTAGTAGGTCACATAGTTTGACGGACAGGTATTCAAAATCAAAAATCAAAATCATTTAATCATGTAGGTATTCTGTAAATACACTTATTCATGTCATTTTTTGCTTCTACTAACGTTTCGAAAAAGTCTCATCACATCTTTTAAAACAACGATTGGCAATTACAAAGTAACTTTAAATCTATGCAGAACTGGTTGCACCGCTATTATTTCCAAGCGTCCTTGTCATTAATATATTCATCTATAGTATAGATTTTATACAATGATATCCTTTTACATATACATACATACATACATTATATAACTTATAAATATAAGTTGTGCTTTAATGCGTCGATTAAAAGTTCTAATGGGTAGTAACTCATGTATCAACTTTGGAATCTTATTGTAAAAACGAACTCCAAGCCCCATAAAAGAACGCTGAACCTTTTGAAGGCGAGATGAAGACGTAACCAAATTATGCATATTTTATTTATTTCACGTTTATGTGTTTCAGTTTTCTGCTAGTAGATATGTAATTTTTTAACAAATACTAATTTACTATAAATATATTGACTGGCTACGGTGAATATACCTTTAAAGACTCACGTGACTTTATATATAGTTTTGATTGCTCTTTTCCGTAATACAAATATTAAATCAATGTCCGCTGATTTACCACATATTAGGATACCATAAAACATAAGAATATGAAAATAGGCAAATTATAAAAGTCTAGCTGTCTCTACGTCTATAATCAGTCTTATCTTCCGAGAAACGTAAACAGACCTGTTAAGTTTACCTGAGAAAACCGATATATGGACGCCCCACTGAAGCTTCCTACCTAATGTGAAGGTATTTCATGGGGTAGTAACGTAGGACCACGGCTACGTAATATTTCTATACTTTTATAGATAATTAAAAATATTGTAACGTTTACAATGATATAAACACAATAATATATTAATTAAACAATAGCATTTTGAAAGAAGTTTTATAAAACACACTATCGACATGGTACGCTAAGAACCCACGAGTGAGTTATTTACATAGTCGTAAATAGTGAGACTAAAATGGTTTATGTATAAACTACATTAATTGGGTTTTCTATTATAATATAATTCCGTACCATCAAGTGAACGCACGTGCTAACTCATGCTTCACTTCAGTGGATTTCAAGTCAAGACATCTTAACTGTGGCTATACACCAGCCGCTAACTAGACCGCTCACAGTTGGTTACTTAACTCCAAGAGCATCTACTTCAATCCCTTGAGCATTCGGATCTTGCAAGTTAGTGATATTGATTCCAAGGTTTTTTCTTAAAATTACAGGTAAAAACGGATAATACTAAATTTTCATGGATGTGACTTGTTCTTTTTATGACATGTATTTATATTAATAAATTCTATTCCTATTTCACTTTTCTTTACTTGTATCTTTTGTAATTCAATGTGAAGCATAAGTTAGAAATTAATAACGTAAAATTATATAGAAACTAGAAAAAAATTTAAAAATATTTTTTATCCTTAGAAATAAAAACTACATTAAATCTACATAATTTAAAGACTAGGCATTGCATAATTGGAGCATTAATACTCATAAAAGTATAGGAGCATCGCATAAAGACCTTAATTTCATAGAAGACTACCAATAAAAATTAGTTTAAATATTTAGTTAGCAATATTCCACCATCAATAAGGCCCGTGGAAGCTTTATATGTAAGTTTAAATGTAGTTAAGAAGAAATGTAGGTCAAAGGCTGTTCATTCATTGCATTTCTTACATTCTAGTTTGAACAAGACTAGGTAAATTAATTAGAGAAGTAGGTATGATGCTTAAGCACTTCAAAGTATTTTAATGATTGTATTTTCGCCTGCTTTTTAAAAATTGCAAAGAAAGACCCCAAAATTAAGAATTCTAGCGAATTCGGGTTAAGTAATTGGTGGCTTTAATAAAAAAACCGCAACACCGTCTTCTGTTTACCTTCCTATTGTAATTTAAAAGTTCATTTTGTCCGAATATAGTATTCAAAGACGCTGGCATTTAGATGTCCTTGTCTTTTAAGTCTGAGATTTATTCGTGTTCGAAAATGCTAGCGCCCATCCGTTAACTAACTTCATCATTTAGGACGACCGAAAAAGAAAAAGATTTTTAATTTACTAGATAATATTACATACATACATATTTCTATTTTCTTTGATCTTCTTTATGCTATTTTAAAAGTTCATTCTATCCGAATATAGTATTCGGACTTTGGCATATCTATATGCTTGTTTATTTCGTAATCGATTGTATTAGCGCCCATCCATCTATAACCAACATCTATTATTACAACCGTAACAGAAAAAACTTGCTCAATTTGCTAGAAACATTACATACGTTCCTGTATTCCGTTGCGGTTGGCAGAAACGATCGAGTGCCTAATCCATCCCAGACTACGTAATCATTTTGTGGCCAATTGCGAGGGTTCCAAAGTAGGTACTTCCTCGTTCGAATTTTACTTTAAATTTATCGTGTTGTACACGACCATAGGTTACTAAAGTGTCGTCTATAGCCACTAAGGAGTCGTTATACAATGTTGAAGTCCTTCTAGTCCTATAAAAATTTTGGATATTTTCAAAAATCACAATCTCTTCAAAAATCCGCTCTGGACTAACATAACTCTTTAAATACAAATAGAGAACTTGAATCTTACCGTGGAACGCTAATGGGTTAAAGCCATTAAAAGCCAACAACAATAACCCAGTAATTTGAAAAGGCCTCCCTTGAATATAGTTAACGCTTATTCGCATCCTGCATTCTATTATAGTTATGTAAACAAAGTTATATAAAGTATGCCATAATATACAACGACACAGGTATATTTGAATTTCTACAGCTTTCATATTGATAGTTAACTAGTCACGCGTGCTCACTTCTCTTAGGGAAATTCTGAGGGCCAGATCCCTTTCTCGTTATTAAAAATATTTTAAATTATGATCCATAATAAAGTTCCAAATATATCAAGAATTATCTAATACTGTTAAGTGGTTTTAGTGAGATTCATGTTCAGATTAACTGGCAATATTTAAAAAAATATACATGTTTAAGCGTCTAAATCAATAATAAACTTCACTGACATTGAAAATTTCTAAGAAATATTGAAAGTACAGATTTGCTCCCGTTATCTATACCTTTATCGTCATCTATAACTTTTTTTGCAAAATCTTCCTTGGTATATGGATTTATTTATTATTATTATTATTATTTAACGTTACAGTTTTAGGTTTCTTATTTATGGTAATATGTACTAAATACCAACCAGCAATCCCAACCCGTCCTTGTTTTGCTTTGGAGAGCGATATCTTATTGTGTTTGTTTTTGTTTTTAGTTTAATGACCTTAAAATATGTTAGATTTTAAAACAAACACAACTCTTGTTTTACGGGTGAAATTAAAAAAAAAAATGATGACGATAATGTCGTCCTTGTCGTGTCCGACGACGGCAACCCTGGCTATTTTCTGGCGTGTGACTTTAAGTGGCTGGAAAATCCGAATTTAGTCTTGAACACTGTCACATATCGCACAGTAGAGCTGGCCTGTGTTACTGTACGTGTAGTTTTAAGTGGGTTTAGGTCTTGTTTTGCGAACTTGGCGTTTTAGATCTACGTCGGCAATTCGAAAATCCTCGAAGTACGCAACTCCTTTTTTAATTTTGGAGCCCCATACTGATCTTCGCTGCGCGTCGACCTCCCACCTTTCTGTACACAAACCGCACGCGTTCATATTACGCTTCAAGACGTCTTTATAGAGAAGCTGCTGCCCGTCCGATTTGCGTTTTCCTTGAGATTGCTCCGAGTAAAATACGCTATTAGGTAGTCTGCAGTCTTCTAATCGCTGAACGTGACCGCACCATCGCAGCTGACCCTTTATCAGTAGGGCCTCCATTCCTTGAATTTGTGAGCGACGCAGAACATCCTCATTCGTTACACGATCTTGCCATTTTATACGAAAAATGACGATACGATGAATACGAGCGCAGACATTTAATGTGAAAGGCGTCTAGCTTCCTTATATCGGCTTTATACATTAACTAGGTTTCAAATTCAAATTCAAAATCATTTAATCATATAGGTATCCTGTAACCAGTTCCGCACAGGTTTAAACTTTTGTAATTACCATGTGTTGTTTAAAAGATGTGCTGAGAAGTTTATTTCGCGGTTTCTTCTCCTCATTGTTAAAGCACCTTTTCAAAACGGTGATAGAAGCAAAAAATTACGTTCATAAGCGTATTTACAGGATACCTATAAGATTAAATGATTTTGAATTTGAAACTGAATATAACGCGAGGATTTCCCATGTTATATTTCTGTACTGTGAAATTTTAAATAATTTGAAGAGTTCATAATAAATTTCGCGTACGTTTGCACAAATAACAAGAATTCAGATAGTGATGGTACCTTTGAACATTTTATTAAAAAATATGTCTGTGGAACTTTATTTTAGATAGCACCAGTAACGAGTAAACATCTAATAAAACTGTTTATGGAATTATGCGGGAGCATACGAGTTTGTTATAAGACAATGCTTGGACATCACGTTTTCCTATAACGCGGAACTAATGTACCGTGTTATAGGGAAAATTAGTGATTAATATTTTCAATATGACGCCTTGATCTATGTCAAAAATATTATTGTTTAGAAATCGCAAGTGTAATGCAAGTTAGAAGTTGCATTTACAGTAACATCGTATCGGGTCATATTGCGTGCCATTACGTCTGAAATACGATCAAATGTTGCTTTATTGACTCAATAACTCAAAATTGCAGCCGCTAATTGAACCTTATGGTAGAAAGGTTCATTTTAGTGAGTTATAGTACATAAATTGGTTGTTGGAGCACCAAATTAGTGTACTATTTGCTTTTAAATCATTTAGTTGTTAGTCACAAAATACTTATTTATTTGTAAAGAAATCTTTTTTATGTTTGAAAAGCATAATACAATATTTATCATTGACAATATTGATGAAAGTAATATTGAATCATATTGGTTTAATAACAGCCAAAAACATACATAAAAAAGAGATGTGGTGTCGTGGGACACCAGGTAGGAACGAAGTTCCTTCGGCTAATGTAGAATCGACACAATTTGCAAAAAAAATCGTGCTCCATTTTATGTAGGTTTTCTTGATTTTTCTCTTAAATTTTGCTGATTAGTTTATTTAAGTACAGGAAAGTATTTAGGATATTCAGTATTTTAGGAATAATAAATTACGTAAAATAAAAAAAAATCGTAATTCAAGTTATCAACTAAAATAACAAAATATTACTATTATAAGTAATTCTTATTAATCAGTCTCGTCATTAAAATCTATTGCTGAAACTATTGGCTTGAGAAAGAGAAAGGTATTATACACTACTCGCTTGTGTATACGACTGTCGCGCCTGCGCACGTCTCATTTAACGGTTTTATTCCACGGACTTTTTCTTACGGTTTTACTATCACATTTTTTTTAGTTCGGTCGCGCAGCAAAATCCCTAATTAACGGTTTTATTCCATGGACTTTTTCTTACGGTTTTATTATTACATTTTTTTTAGTTCGGTCGCGCAGCAAAATCCCTATTTAACGGTTTTATTCCACTGACTTTTTCTTACGGTTTTACTATTTCCACGGACTTTTTCTTACGGTTTTACTATCACATTTTTTTAGTTCAGTCACGCAGCAAAATCCCTATCTCCTCCAAGCCTGCCGTAAGGAACTTCGTTCCAAAAATTGTGTTCGTACATTAATACGTAACGGATAGAAAAAAAGACAAGATAATGCACAGCTTCATAGAATGGTATTAAAATTAAGGAATCTGTTGTTTAAACATGGCATAAATTTATTTAACAATCGTATAATCAGTACTTTTTCTATATCGTTTTCTGGATGTGTATCAACAATCAAATCAGATAAAGCTATTCATGAATTAATGAGGTCTTAACGGGAACAAGAAACATTTATTCACGTAGATTTGCCTATACTATAGTTTTAAAAGTGTTCACCATCGTATCCGCCCGTTATCACCCACTGCTGGATATAGGCCTCCATTATTTTTTTCCAGCCTCCTCGGTCTTGTGCTTTTCGAATTCATGTATGCCTAGTAACTTTAACGATGTCATCGACTCAACACAGAATTGCTCGCCCACAACTTCTTTTGCTTGAGCTTGGTTTTAGCTTTAGTCCATCGGCCATCATCACGTTTGTCTAGGTATCCTGCCCCATTCCACTTGAGATTTATCGCTCTGACCTCGACGTCGTAAACTTTTGTCGGACGTCAGATCTCATATTGTGCACTCAATCTAATAATAGGTTGATTCCGAGAATGGCTCGCTCCATGGGCCCTTTATGCAACCCGAACTCGGTGCACAGTCTCCTTGGAGAGTGTTCATTTTTTGGCGCCATACGTTTTAATTGGCAAAACACACTGATAAAAAATACGTGTCCAGTTTTTGTGGGATTTCTTTTGACCGGAGAGTATCTTCCAACTTTCTAAAAGGGGCCCATCAAAAGATATAATATGTCCAAGATAAACGCACTGCCTCACCGCCTCTAGCTTGACATTCCCCTCTTTGACAGTTGGGGCTGATAAACCATTGCCGTTCAACATTACCTTCGTCTTAGACATGTTCATGTTGACACCCGTCTGTAAGGAAGCAGCATTGAGATCTTTGAGCATGACTTGGGGATTCTCGATGTTCTTTGTAATAACGATCAAGTCATCTGTGAATTTGAGATGCGACAGGTACTCGTAGACACGATTGAATTGATACAACTTTGGTCCCATGTCAACATTTTTACGACGTCTTCTGAGACAGCAGTAAAAAACTTTGGTGATATGACGTGGCTTTGTGGTACTCCCCTTTTTATGGGAAAAGGTTTGGTAAGTTCATGCAGCCTGACTTGCATTATGGCTTCGTTGTATAAATTTCGAAGTTAAAATTGTTTTTCTCATAAAATAGAACAAATTGTAAAAGATACTCCGTTGCATAACTTTTAAAACAAAATAAATAGATTAACGTGTCAGGAAATAGAACGTCACTATGATTGAGATGCAAAAAGAGATACAATCAAAATAAAAATATGCATATGAAATAAAGTTATCTGTCAGTCTAAAACTAAGACAATTAACGAAAACGTCGATTTCTTTATATAATTTGATAGCACATTGAATTGATAATAAATGGAAACCTTTATGTATTTAATTTACCACTCTTATGAACATATCCATTCGTTACAAAAAAAAATATGCAGTAAATTAAGGTGAATAGCAGTAAACAAGTTATTTTTTGAAGTGTCGTAGGGCTAGCACACGTTATTTGAACATTTTAAGGCAAGTCACGTATCATCTTTGGGGCCCTATTATAAAAACGTACAGTGAACCTGACAAAAGATCGTTGTACCCTATATATGTAGGTGGTATGTTATTCAGTTCGGCAAACGCCCCGAGTTTGTCATAAAACTTGGACATTGCGGAATTAACTAACCGTGACTGTATACTCAAATTATAATTTAATCTGTTGATATGTGTTTGTGCCCTAGTTAGCTTACGTGATATTTTATACTTTATTATTTATTTATTTTTACTTTATTCTCTTTAAACTACTATTGTGTTCCAATTTACTTGTTTTTTTTTTCAATTCAATGTCGATAACTTGAACAAATAAATTCACTTGAATACTCATATTATTTAGTATTAAATGTTGGAAATAAAATCATGTAATACACACTTCTTCTTTATCTTTATCTTCATAAGATTTCAGGGGTCCATGATGACCTAAAACGCTTAGTTAGTACATTGTTGACACTAGATGTAAAATATTTCAGGATCCAATTGTGAGGATTTCCTGAGCGAAATTAAAAATCCATCTTGTTTCACTTTAGTAGTAGTGTCTATGTGTTACACCAAAAAAGTAAGGTTTCACTCAGACACCAATGCAAAAGTATTTACTCAAGTTAAATTAATGTAATTATTTACAATTGGTCTGAATTGAAATCAGTATGAATAAGTTCATTATGGGATTTATTTCTTTCGATCTTTAATGTTTTACACTAAAAGAAATAAATTAAATTTTGACGGTGTACACGGTACTTTATCCATGTATCGTATCCAATTGGTTTACCGTAAATGATTTAGTTTTTAACACTTAAAACATGAAGTGTATAGACAGCTAGACTTGTTTATTTTGTCTTTTCTTATGTCTTATGATATCCTAATGGGGGGTAAATCAGTGGACATTTATTTAATATTTGTATTGCAGAAAAGAACAAGCAGAGCTATATATACATAGATGAAATTCACGGGAGTATTTAAGATAAAAAATTAAGGAAATAGGTATACTTTCCGTAGCCTGGCAATGTCTTTATAGTAATTTAATATTTATCAAAAAAATTAAACATGTATAAGAAGAAAAGTGATACACTTGAAACAAGAAATAGGTATAATTTGGTTTCGACTTTATATCGCCGTCAAAAGGTTCAGTGTTCTTTTATGTGGCTTGCTTATTACAATAAGGTTCCAAAGTTGATACTTTTAAGCGACGCGTTAAAGCACAGCTTATAGGTAAAGGATATGATGGAATAGATGAATGTATTAATGACAAGGCCCACTGGAAATAACAGTGTCGAACCTAGTTCCGTGTAGGTTAAAACTTACTTTGTAATTGCCATGCATTGATTCAAAATATATACTGAGTAGTTTTTTTTTTGTCGTTTTTCCTCCTCAATTTTAACGCACCTTTTTGAAACGGTGATAGAAGAACAAGATAGCGTGCATATGTGTATTTGCAGAATACGTAAATGTTTCAGAACGTTCAATTTGAAAATTTTCGTAAATGTTACAGAATAGGTGAATGATTTTTAATTTAAATTCAAAATTTGATACTGGCTATTAAAAGAAGATAGATAATAATAATAATAATCCCTCTGTAAATCTCAGGTACAATTCTACAAGTCGATGGTTAATATTTAATTTATTCATGTATGATAAGATGTAGTGCGTGTCGTTGTCATTATTTTTACACCTCTATAGCTATTTAGCAAATTTTTTACTGAATTATCTTGAAGATGTTACACTATGACGTTTCGAAGCATTTACAGTCTATCGGCTTTTGTTACTCATAAATTCAAATATGAGTAAGTATTCGACGGAGTTATGTAACTTCACATTTGGCCAGGAGCTAGAAAATGAGCCTAAATATATCTAAAGAGATAAAAAAGAGGTTAAAATAGGAAAAAAATCTTATGTGTATGCTTTTGTTGAAGCTTTTAGATTTCAGAAATTTTAGAGATTATTTGTAGATAGATAGATAGCTGTCATGTCTGAGGGCATTCAGTGATTAGATATATCCGACACCTAAGCTGGCTATTAATTTTTCCATCATTTCATACTGGAGAAGCGTGGTCCAATATAATGTAGGCCTCGCCAATTACACCGTGTCGTCTAATGCGACGCTAATACCGCAGCCTATGTAAGTAATGAAATACCAAATTCAAAAATTCGAACGTTACTTTATTTCTTCATGATTGTTATTGTAACATTTTATGAAACAAATTTTCTTAAGAAACAATTACGACTCAACGCCAGAGAATAATACAAATAAAATAAAATCTTAACAAATTTATACTTTCAATGTAGAGTTCGAATATAATGCCTAAAGGATATTCGCTATCAAAGATCTTGCCTATCGCAACGGTCAAAAGGTTTTAAGTTAAAATTATTAACGAACGATGTCTTCTTGAAGATTCTTAACTGTTTTATAATTCATTTTGATGTTTTCTTGCAATTACTTTCACTATCATGCTCTCTTTATTCAGGGCATTGAAAATGTGATCCAATAGGTATAATTCATATATTCTATTATACTCCTACTCATAATATATATATCAATTCAGCCCATAATACTTTTACTTAATTGATAATAGCTAAGAACCATTATCTCGATTAAACAAGAACATTATGAAAATATGAATAATGCGTCAAATCGTTAAGAAGTTACATATTATCACCAATAAGTGTCATTATTATATACATAGATTTATTTATTCCTTAATTAAATATAAATTTAGTTTTATTTTCGTATTATTAAAGATTTCATGAAAAAATGTCAGATACTACAGAGAAAGGTGTCATGAATTAAAATACAGTGTACTAATAATAGTTATATATTAATTTACAAACATACAATCACAGACACAATATATGTTATAGATATTCATTAAATGCTGTAGTATTTATATATAGCTATCATATAGTTTATATAACATAAATAAGTATCAGTATAAATATAATATGTGTCGCGCATGTAATTTCATGGTCAAAATGTACCGAGCCTTACTAACGATTTGGTGGCCTGCCTGCTTTAGGTTGTAAATCAACGCAGAATCAATCGCTACACAATTAACTAATTTACGCAGCAAAAGTATTCTAAGTAAAACAAAACAATAAAATATTAAAAGGAGACAGTGGTGACAAAAAGAAGGAAGTTTTTACAACGGTAAAATGTACAGTTTAAAATCTTTTTTGCCGTGAACAGATAATTTAACGTCGCTTTTAAGTGATAAAGGAATACGGAAACAAGCATTTATTTGCGACTTTTTTTAAAAGATTGCAAAATAACTGTACTTTAATAATAAGGTATGCAAATAAATTTAAATGTTTGAAAATTTACTTAAGGAAGTAGGTACCTTACAGTACTACGTAATTCAATACCAAGAGATCAGCCAATTAAATTTACATTCAATTTACTATATTCATGAAATTTAATATCAATACCTTTTGTAAAAAATACGTAAAACCTCGTCTCCTTGCACAATTTCAAATTCAAATTCAAAATTATTTAATTATATAGGTATTCAGGAATACACTTCTGAATGTAATTTTTTGCTTCTACCACCGTTTCGAAAAGGTACTTTAACAATAAGGAGAAGAAACGGCGAAAGAATCTCCTCAGCACATCTTTTAAACAGCATATGGTAATTACAAAAGTTTAAGCCTGTGCGGAACTGGTTTCGACACTAATTATGTCCAGGCATCCTTGTCGTTCATGTACTCATATATACTATAATATCCTTTGCCTATAAGTTGTGTTTTAATGCGACGCTTAAAAGTTTCAATGGGCAACTCGCGTATCGACTTAGGAATCTTATTGTAAAAACGAACTCCAAGCCCCATAAAGAACGCTGAACCTTTTGAAGACGAAATGCAGATGTAACCAAATTATGCCTATTTCTTGTTTGATGATTGTGTGTATCGCTTTTGTGCTTAAACATTTTTTTTTTATAAATACTAAATTACTATATATATACTGACTGGCTATGGTGAGTACACCTATTTCTTTAAATTTTTCTCTTAATGACTCACGCGACTTTAATCTGTATATAGTTCCGATTATAAATATTATATAATTATTGAATCAATGTCCGCAGATTTACCCCACATTAGGATACCGTAAGACATAAGACTATGAAAATAGGCAAAATAAACAAGTCTAGCTGTCTTTACATCAGTAATTAGTCTTATCTTCCTAATAGCGTAGACAGACCTACTAAGTTTACTTGCGAAAACCGGTATATAGGCGCCCCACTGAAGCTTACTATCTAATGTGATACCTAAAAAAACTGTGGATTGTTCCATAGGTAGTGTTTCGTTATTTAATTTAAGGATTTTGCCTACCTTCTGCACATTTGGTAGTCCAAACTCTATACACTTCGTTTTATTGACATTTAGAACTAAGTTGTTTATTGTAAACCAATGCGATACATGGGACAAAGCACTGTTTACATCGTCAAAATTTAATTTATTTCTGTCAGTCTTAAATATTAAAGATGTGTCATCAGCAAAGAGTACAATGTCCGCATGTTTGCTAATAAAATGCGGCAAATCGTTAATATAAACCAGAAAAAGGAACGGACCTAATATAGAGCCCTATGGTGTTCCCATTACAATAGATGATCCCATGGATAACAATTTTAGCGCTTTAGCGTAGATTTGTCCCCAGAGTTACCAATAAAATCTTCACGCTGGGTGGAACGCTCTGGAGCATCTCAGTAAAAGAATAGACCCATTTGATTGTATCAGATAAGGTGATAGTGTATTCACGATAGAAGCCCTAATATAGGTATTAAGGACGTCCCAGAAGACGTAATGCTGTAGCAAACTTCTTAGCATGTAACCCATTTTGTTTAAACGGTTATCAAAAAACCTTTTTCTTTTCAGCAAACTATATACTCAGATACAAGCATGCTCTAATTATTTACAAAATTTTCTTCAAGTAACAAAATACTTCCTTCTGGTATGTCTAATATAATTAAAATTCAATCGTGGATGTTAACGAATATAATAGAATATTCATTCAGTTAGGTTTATTGTTCAGGTTGGTAAAATTTTACATCTCATGCAAAATGTGTACAACAAGCGTTTATATAATGAGAAAATATGATAATACATTTATATTGAGAAGGAGTAGCAATCATAGGTACAAATACTTTTTTATTATTTTAAAATATTATCAGTACAATATCTGAAATGATAAATATCTGTAACAGTCAGTGGTCATGGGAACGTCATTGAAAGATGGTCACCTTTTAGATAATCCAGGTAGTGGACATTATTTCCAACATTTTTCACAGAGTTTCATTGCATAATGAACATTCAAAGTCGTACACAGAAGCTGTGTTGGTGGAGCCGCGTCGGCACAACTGCTTATTACCAATAGGTTTGTTCATATAAATAATAGCAATGGTATCTCAACAATGCCATCGTTAAATAACCACACACAAACACACACAATCTTTCAACATCTAGGGAGAGATGAAATACTCATGACAGTTTCCTCCCTACTACGCCATCAGATATTTCTAATTCCGAAAATATTGGATTAAATACTCCGATCTGGACTGTCAATTAAAAATTATTCAACAAATCAATCTATCTATACTTATAATAAAATTGTAACTGATCGCTTTCTGTACATGAACGACATATGAGAAAAAATATTATAAAGGGCCTTTATTAACGCAATAGAACCCAAAACAATAGTTGTTAGAATTTTCGTCTGTTTGTATGTGCGTTTGTTCGCGCTAATCTCAGAAACGGCTTAACCGTTTTTGTTCTGGTTTTCATTAATGTATTACAGTAAGGATCACTTAAAATTTACATTTCTTTCATTTTAATCTGTCCATAAATAAAAAAGTTAGGAATTAATATAATTATGTATTTTTAATTTACAGAACGTGAAAAACCCAGTAAAACAAAATAGATGCTATTTCTAAGCGTAAGGTAGTTTTTATGAAGCGAAGCGAGGGTAGTTGGCTAGTTTTAAAATATAGTTTTTTTTTAACGATTTATATATCACCTCGAATTTTATGAGTATCATCACAAATGTACCGAGAATGTATATCGTAAAGGGATCACAAAATTTTCGCCCCTTGATATGAATATCAGCTTCCAGCATGCGTGACTTGAATATTCTTCTCCTAAACTTGAAGATTTCCCAGTTAAAGTTACCATAACATACTATACACTTTGGAAAATTAAAATAATGTGTGATATGCCAGTCGATGCTGTGTCTTTAAAGTTTGATGCCCGTCAGTGTATCGTATATAATAAGACGTTTGGTACAGCTCTATGTCAAGTCAAAATCAGACGGATACTCGTACACCGTATTTTTCACCACCTTTATTATGGTAGCAAATTTTTATAGATTTTTTTTTGTTATATCAAAATTTCCAAAATTTTTACGAAATGCATAAATTTAATGTCTTTAGAAGTTGACTTAGACGACTTTCCAATAGAATATGATTTGTATTCTTTAGGACTAAAATAATCTTTATGATCATTTTCCACGACATATAATATATGAAAATACAAAATTTAATTTATATAATTTGCAGGGTATAAATTTTAGATTAATTGATAATTCTTTCCATATTGATCCAACTCAAAAAAATTTTGGATTGAACTAGAATTTTTTTTAGAGCAAATAGGAAAACAATTAATCTCTTCAAACATAAATTAAACATTGATAATAAAAAAAGGGTTCCTTATTTATACTGATTACAATATTCAGTTACTTTAATTGGGTAACTCAACAACTTTATAATTAACATTGGAAATTTGAATTAATAAAACAAAAAATATGATGAAAAGTTTTGATGAAATAAAAGAGTGAATATCGAGAATTGTGTTGCATTAAATTATATAAAGAAGAACTGCTTAATAAACTGTCAAAGATTTACTTCAAAGGTTGCGATGTTAAAAACAAAATTTGGTTCGATATTAATAATAACTTTGCCAAATTTCACAAAGACCAAACCAAAAGACCATCCCAAAAGTAACTTTATTAATATTAGGTACTTTATAGTGAATGTTATTATGAACTCCCTCACCAACGCAGTGAGTGATTGAACTAAAATGTAAATTTGTAGTTGTGTAATAGACACCTCTTGGTTTATGAATTAATATAAGTTTGAAATTATACTTACCTGGTTCTTTCAATTATTGAATAGGATTTTTAAATGAAATTTACATTAAAAAATCTGTACTGTTAACGTAATATTTGTTTTATTGTAGAAATGTGAGAGTTTTGAACGTTTTAATTTAACTTCTATTTCGGAAACATATGGAGGGTAATAGTCATTTTCATGTAATATATAGAAATAAGGGTGAAGAAAATGACAATTAAAGCTCATAACTTCTGAAATATTTTTGTTACCGTGCATTTAAAAACTATAATTGCAATAAATTTTTGCACATTTTAAAAATCTTTTTTCGTTTAATATTAATTTTATTTATTACCGTTTTTGATTCCTTCATCAGATAATGTAAGTCTATACTAGTAATAAATGATGTGTAATTTTTTTCCGTCTAACTAACGAAACAGACATGCGAGTTATCCTGTAAAGTTATTTTTTTTCACCAGATGTACTTTGTAGTGATACTAACATAACATAGTATTTTATAGTATTGATTTTAAACAATCTAAAATACATTCATATGTATATAATGAATACTACCTCACATAAATCGACAAAAATTGAAATGCGTCAGAATTCTGATGCTGAATATGTAGTTTTGAGAAGCGCGTTGGTACCGCGTCTCCAAAATTCATAAAATTTAAATTTGCCACACCGTAGGCAGGCAGTTTGCGACCGCATCCGTTTACCAATTTTAAAGTTTCCACGTTCCAAATGTTTAGTTTCAATCGTTTGCAGGGAATATAGAAGAAAATATTGAATTTTACAACTTCAGGCTTTACATATTTTGATTTGAACAATATATTTTGCACTAAAAGCGTACTAGGAATTTCGTTACCGTGAAATATAGTCGAGGAGAAATGTTTTCACTTTTATGAATCGTGGGACGACACCAAAATTTTTTTACTCCGAAATTAAAACAGAAATTCAACTTTCATCGAGGCAAAACAATTTATTTATAACTTCAAAGAGCTGAGAAAAAGACTCAAAAATTGCAAAATGTTGTTTCATATTACATATATTATCAAAGCAATAGCCATAATGATTAGGGACCCTAACAATTATTCTTCAACATTTATAATATGTATTAAAGTAATATAAGATGAGAGTAATGATTGAATTCTGTATATCAATTGTGACCTTGGGTCATTTGGTAAAGAAATAAAAGTTACAAAGTTTGCAAGGACCTAAAAATATAGTAATAGTCAATACCTTATGTACCTCTTAATTGAATTGAAAATTGAAAATCCTATAAACATCTAGGTTCCCTTCGTGAATCAACTTTAAATAATACTTACATTAATTTCATACAAGTACATTTCAGTTATGTGTGGCTCAGTGGGCTAGGTGCCAAATATTTTGTCCACAAATATGACGAAGACTGAGCTTGTGAACGCTTTACTTGAATTTTGGCGCCGTCCGCGTCCCTAATTAGGACAATTATTAACCGTCGTTATGAAGAAAAACTTCAAAGAGAGAGCTTTCTCACCCCACTTGATGGACTAGCGCTCCATTAGATGTAATTTAATAATTAGGTAGTAATATTTGGTAAATTAGTTATAAGCAACCATTACATATTCACACTGGCCTATTCAAATTAAAAAATTACCCAACAATCCTTGAGATAATCACAGATAACTTAATAACAAAAGTAACATAAAAGTTAAAATACACATTTTATAAATAATGACATATTTACATATTATTTATGCATGCGCTAACGATATTTATGTTTTGCAAAGTCCTTTCGTATAACATTAATATTCTTTATACAAGCACGGTAATGTGTATATTTGTATGAGCCCAGGCGCCGTGCTCTAGGCGATGATAGTCCAGCGAGCATGTTAGTGTGTTTATGACACAATGCATTCACCCAGTTTTTAGAACCTGGTACCTACAAAACAAACTAAAGTAAATTAAAACATTGATTAGATTCAAATAGATAACTTATTTTGTGAATAATTAACTCGTTAATGGTAAGATCTTTATATATGGAATTTCAAGGATGAGTATAATTGCGAGTAATTGACTCTTTGATTATCAAATTAAAAGATCCAAAGATAAAATTCCCTGTATGGGAAGAAAGAAAACATTGGCTCTTATAATGAAAGAGAAAAGTTTGGATTTTACTCAAATTTAAACGCACAGCACGGAAACCAAGTTATGTGATAGGTAATAACTTGAATATCGTATAAAGATAGGTGTTGTATTGTAATCTATACCAACAACAAAACCGTAATGGGTTCGAATCTTTATATGAAATACTTTTTTGGGATGATTGTCTGTCTTTGTGTCTGTATTTCCAAACCGCTGTACGTCTAAACTGTCAAACTGTCTCGAATCACTGAAATGATTTGGATCATTCTTGGCATGTTAATACCACATATTACGGGTCATAATCTAGGATACTTTTTCTCTCCCGGGAAATGGATCTGTTCCCGTGGAATAGGATATAAAAGTAAATATGGACATTTTATTAAAAACGTAATAAATAAAATGTATATTATAATAAATTAACATGTTTATATTAAACCGAAGTAGAAAAAATCATTCCTCAAACAATGCGGTTGCTATGTATGTTCAAGGTATACATCTCAAAGTAAGCCGTAGGTTTTCTGAAGCGGAGCGAGGGAGGTTGCTATTTAAATAATAATATTTCGACATGGGTTTATTAAGTAAGCGCGCGAAATTGTAAAGCCAATCTTCAAATATCAAAATTTACATATATCACAGAAAGGTCTTATAGTATAAATAGAGTTAATAAAGTTCCGTTCTATGGATAAATTGAGAAATATTTTCGTTTTCCTGTAGAAATGTAAATGCAAGATTTTTTTCAAATTATTTGGAAATTACCCCTTTTTAATAATATTGAAGATGACAAGTTGAAAGGTTCATTTTCGTATATTTGTGTTATTATCTCTTGAAATTAACATTTTAAAATGTAAGAGTTACATATAAATTTTTCGGTTGGTTATGACCAAACAAAGAACAGGTTTGTATACAATGTGTAGTAAGTACTGTGTTAGGCTGACTTTTTGTGGGTGATCTGAAGTTGGATCCTTCTTCACCCGTAAAATATGTATGTTGTGGATTGATAGTTTTAACAAAATTGTATGAAATATTTTTTAAAAAACACCTCCATATATTTTTTTACTGTTTAGTTACTTAGAAGATATATGTATGTTCTATCACATTTCCTATTTATTTGGATTTTACAGTTAAACACTATTATCTCGCAGTTACATTTGAAACTTGTGGTTAGTGTCATATATAATTTTTCGGTAAAGAATAATAAGAAAGCATCACTGCGTCATTTTTCCACTTTTCGGGCCTACTTACATATGTACGAGTATATAAGTAGTGCCCTTGTACAAATTTTTCATAGATAATTGTTTCTTGTAGTTTTATTGCGTGTACAAAATAAATAAAAATGAGTACGATGAGACTGCAGGGTGGCACACAATAAAGCAAAAAACGTTTTTAATAGCTGTATTTACAAGTATTATTGAGGTTAATTTCACGAGTATGGCTAAATATGAAACTAACGAACACAATATCTTTACTTTACTTTTGAGAATATTTGTTAGATAAATACATGAACATTGACACGACATCAGTAAGATTACATTTTTGCAAACATCAAAAAAGTTAAAATGTGTTAGAGGTATTCCGCTGTGAATGTTTAATTCAGTATTAGCCGAGTCACTTAATAAACATTTAATGATATAAGATCTGTAGTGTTATCATAATAAAATAATCGTATGATTATGTCGGCGGATTTTGCAAAGTAAACCTGCCGAGACTGTATGTAACCGCTTCTACCGCTACATCTTGGTTAGAGCAGGTTAGGACATTTTCGAGTTCCCGAAGGAAATGTTTTTTTAATTAGGATATAATATATATGCAAAGAGGACACCCATATCAATATTATTCACTTAATATCCAAAGTATTTGTGTCAGATTTCAGCTTAACAAATAAATCATCTACCTTATAAAAATAGGGTCGCTCATAACAGAAGAAAATAGTTCACTGAGAAATATTAAAGTATATTTAAGTGCCATATGTAAAATAATATCATAAGAATTTCATTTAAATAAAAACGGTCGGTAGAATTTTTGGCAGATTGACAGGAATTCTGATTGCGGTTTAACAAAAATGGTTATTCCAAGTATGCCCCGAAGAATTGTATCAAAATAAATATGATGATAATTATAATTACAAGTTACTTTAGATATATTGACAAGATACAATATACTTCTTACGCACTTTTTAGGTAGATACTCGAACTATTATGACAATCCGAACTAATTGATTTTTAATAGTATTCATTCAGTATTCATAGATAACCTATTCTACGAAAGCTTACGTGTAAGTAGAGAATCATTAATGGAAGCTCTGTTCAGGATTTCTGTTCAGTTTCCAAGAATACTTAAGAAGGAAACTCATTCCATTAAGACATTGTAAAAATCAGGTGAATGATAGTCACTGAATCTAATGGGACTTCACTCTTCGGCAATTAGTGTGTTGCATGAAGGGTTAGACATTATTTTAAAATGGTGCCTTCGTTTTAAAATAATAGTTGAACTGATCATTAGACGTCGCTGAGTTTGGTGAATGTTCTTGCGCTATTATAATGCAGAAAATAGTCTACATTTTTATATTGTAAATGTGTGACGTACCAGTGATTTTTTTTGGTCCCAAGAATTGAATTTATACAATTAAATAATGAAACATTTATAACGTATCCTCATATGATAATGACATTGTAATTAATAGTTATCTACAAATGTTTATGCAAACACTAGTGAATTTCAATGTTGCTACTAGTATTCAATGACAGTTACCTGATAGAAAAGACTAAGACTAGAAATACTAGAAAAGATAGTTATACACTACTATTTGTAAAAATTGCTTATTTAATTACGGTTTTATAAGTCAACCAAACCCAGATATTGTGAATAACTACGAAGCTAATATTTAATAAGGGAGGGTCAAATGTAACACTTTTTCCGTTAGTTTTATGATAACGATTCATAAGATCATAGAGTTCTTATTATTGTAAAATGTCAAATATTTAGCTCCATTCAGAAATTCGGTTTATTTAGCACGTTGAATAACGATTTCTTGCCTTGTGTACTACATTTTATGATTTTATACAAGAACTGTATAATCATTATTTAATAATTGCGGTCTAATTTAAGTGCATAAAAACTCATACAATCCGCTTATTCTCAAAAAGTTGTGGGTATCTTTAGTAGATTTCTTCTACGATATCAACAAAAAGTCTAACCACATCTTAAATATACGATTATAATTGTATTATTTCAACATTATACAGGGTTTTATTTTAAATAACAGTAATTAACAATATCAGGAATTATATAGTTTTAGTTGAATATATAATTGAATAAATTTAATATTATCTACATTGATCTAATATATAAATTCTCAGTTTAGGATAATATTATTCCTCATTTTGAAAACATTTAATTAATGAAATTTTATATTAATATAAAGCAATGAATAAAATGTGTATAAAAATAAATGTAACTAAAATTTGTGTAATACTTACATTTTAACACATGTTACTAACAACGTAAAACTGTCGAAAATAATCAACTAGTGCACTGAACACTGCACTCCGTACGAAGTCGTTTTGGCTTCCGAATATCGGCGTAGACCGCGTTACCTCGGACAGAGGCTGCGTGGTACTGAGAGAGGACGGGAGTGAGCGGGGCCAACGTGACAAGCACGTTAGATCTTCTACTATATTCTGCGTAAGTCCGTGGTACGATTTGATATAGTGAACACAATTTTTGCTTGCGATTAAGATTGATCCACAACTTTTCGGATGTGTACTTTGGGGACTATTTGGCTTATATATTCTGTAGGATAGATTAAACTTCAAAGAAATACTGTCAATATTTAAAATTCAGTTACATAAGCAATATAAAATATATTTTTTGGGGTTTAAGAGGTTCCTCCCACGAAGATTCCAAGTTAACATTCCATTCTCATTGAACAGTGCGGAATACGACTGAGACGACCGATTTTTTGTGACTTGTTTTAGAGGTCGCTGTGTACAGAGCAGATCACCAAACATAATTTCGACAGTAGGTACTCATGTACGGTGGTAAAGTTTTATGCTTAAATGTTTTATATATGATTCAATGCTATGCAGTGAATTAATGCAGTGCTAGAATGTCAGTTAAAAAGTGGATCTATTTATATTTTGTTTCTTGATAGGCTGGGGTCGCTCCTCGTGTTGTAAATGTCTTTGGGTGGTGTGGACCATTTATCTTCACGTAGCCCGTCTGAATTTTTGGTAGCTGTTACTAAAAGAAGGAAACCTATCATTAAAAGACACCGTTTCTTCGTGTGATTTGATTTTTAGAAATATTTTTTTGAACACTAACTCTTCAGTTAAATTAACAAAACAAAAAAGGTTTTTTTTTGTTTAAATTAATTTAAATATACATAATTGAGAGTAATAAAAATCATAGTGATAAGTAATTATGCAGGCAAAAAAATTAAAGGATTTCAATGAATAAATCGAAACTCAAACCAGCTATAGAGATAGGCACTATGTTATGTTATAGTTCATGAAAGATTAATAGACATGATCCAAAAAGACTCGTTGGGGAATTGCAGATAACTTATAGCGAGAAAATGATTAAAACTCATTATTAATTGATAAAAAAATAACGCTGTAATACATTACAGACCTAATGCAGTAATTAATGTCCGTGTGTCGATTAAACTTGTAATTGGTGAGTTTTGGATATTTCAGCTTCCATGCTTAACAATAAATTTTAAATCGAATAGCTTCAATATATTATACGACAAATAAGGCTAAATGTGAGACCCAATAAATATTACTACAAAAGCATAAAAGAATTTTCACAGTTCCTCAACCAGAAAAGGCATTAAGTGAGGTTTTTATAGCATTCATAGCATTTTGCCCACTCAGCTACTTAGTGATTTTTTTGTTCACGGAATATTCGACGGTATAATTTCGTCCCGTAAAATAAGATGTCACTATATTTAAGCAACAGCTGAGCGACTTTATCTGTAAGGCAGTGTCACAACGTGAGTTTAGTTTATGTCTCACGATCACGTTATGATTTATGCCGCATTCTGCTTTATCTAACTTGAATATAAAACTTTCTAACATCTTCGTTAGGTTGATCAGTGTAAAACGGTTTAGTGTATTTTGTCTTACATAATAATTAAAATATTGAGTGACTTCCATTCACATTTTTTTATATTTAATTCACTTTACATTTTATTACCACTTTTTTTAAATATTCAAGCAGTTTTAAGTTTATTATCTCACAGTCTGTGCGTCGATTACATAACATTTTCCTTTAGTTTTGAATACATCACTTTGCATAAAAATTAGGAATTAGTGGCAAAGGCAAACCCTTTTCCGGTAACCAAATAATTATGCGATTTATGGGAGTAAAAAAAGGCGACTTTTTTATACAAACACTCACCATAGTTTGACAAATTATGACGCTATTTGGGATACTTTTGTGTACGTTTACTTTATCGATATAATTTTTGCATTTGTTAGAAAACGTAACTCGTAAAAATATGCAAAGATTGACTTAATTTTATGTAAATATTAGGATTTAAAGAAACTTAAGCAAAACGTTAAACAAAACCAAAAAGTTTTTTATTCCTGTATTCAAAGATCTTAATATACAGATGCTTGACACATATAACCTTTATTTAATGTTGTTAATTATAATCGTAGCCAGACTTACTACTTAATTTTACTTCCATAGTTTACTGTTTTTTTCTTGGTTGGAAACACATCGGTGCTACTACAGTTACTGCAGATGTGCATGGGCGATGGTGATGACTTACTTACGTGGCTCGTCTGCCGTCATTCATTAACTTTTTCTTTAAAAAAATAACTTTTAAAAAGCGTTTACATAGCGAATAAAACACCTTACATATTGATTTGTTGAAATCACATTACAAAGAGGGGAAAAATGCCACAATTTAATTTACAATTTTTGCTGAGATTTTATCCGTCCCAAACATTTTAATTTTTTTTTTACAATTATGACCTTGAGATTTCACAAATATAGGTGGTCTGCTGAAAGCAAATTTACATAATTTTTAATCAATAATACGTACAACAGTATGTATTATTATGTATAGTATGTATGTTAAGTAAAAAAAAACAAATACAATGTAAATCGCTTAAGATATTAGTTTAAGACATACTTGAGTTTTGTGTCAAAAGTTAGCAAAATAGGCGGGTCGGCTAATAAGTAGTAAGAGTTCATCGTGACCCATGGACATCATGAAAACAAAAAGATTATTTTGGGGGTATTTATTAATTCATCATCATCATCTCAACCGGACAACGCCCACTGCTGGGCATAGCCCTCCCCCAAGGATCTCCATGACGATCGGTCCTGCGCTGTCCTCGGCCGGGCAATTAATTAATTGGCTCCCTAAAATAACAAACCAAAACACATTAAAATATTTAACTGTTGATTACAGAAGTACGGTGATAATTAGCAAAGTACGGTGATACCTAACAAAGTAGGTGATAAACTGTAACCACCTTGTACGAGAACAATTGGTATTAAACGTCGACGTTATTCAGTACTCGAAGCGATTTTCGACAGAAATAATTTACGATTTTCGTCGTCCTGTTCACTAGGATGCAAAATAACATTGGTTTGGACTAAAGAGAACATTCAGCTATTGGATTTTAAAGCACTGTCGTTGTGTTCAACAAGGTGTAAAACAGCGAAATTTAATTTGGACTCAAGGTCGGATGAAGCTTTTAACACCACAATATAAGCATTATAAACGTTGCCATATTTCTAACTGAAAGCTAACTGCTACGATCATTATAATGTTCAAAACGTACTTTGAAGCGATCTGTGCAGAAACACATTTGTAGCGACGGAGACGACGTTTGAATTTGAAAAAGAGACGAGGCGCTTTTTAGTAGCGCACATTTAAACGACATTAGTATGAGTGACGCAAATTAAAATACATCTGGTGGGCAAATATCATTAACATATTTGCCCGCGTAATAAGTATTTTTAAAGTAAAGAAATACTTCAGAAACTTCTGCTCGGTTTTTAAAATGTTACTTATAAAAATAAGTAGGGTAGTATCGAAGTTGAGAAACAGAAAGAAAATTGATAAAAATAGAAATTAAAAGAAGGGTCACGTAACCCTTCAATTTATTTATATATATTTTGTGTCAAAAATTGATAAACCAGGTGAGCGGTCAACAAATCCCATGGAGATTCGTAACGCCAGTCTTCATCGACGCGTTGCCAACCAAGAAAGAAACGGGGTACCCGCATAACAATAGTTCAATAGTTATTGTAGAATAATCGCAGCAGTTCAGTTCAGTGAACAGATTTAAAGTTGGTCATATGGTTGATAGGCATTGTTACTTTCGTGTAGTAAGTAACAAACTAATACGTAGCTATAACATACCAATATGTTTGAAAATATATTATAAAATTCAAACTTTATTTTAGTAATCGCGGCTGAAATAAACGTTGCTTACTTTTATCAGATGTATGTTTTTATTTTTCATACACATAAACCTATCTCGTGAATCAGTTTTATCTATTGTCTTTTTTCTTTGAGATTATATACATAGAGAGACAGAGATTTCTTTATCATGATTTTATATTTCATACAGATAAACCTATCTCGTGAATCAGTTTTATCTGTCTTTTTTCTTTGAAATTATATAGATAGAGAGACAGAGATTTTTATACCATATAGCTTATGTCCATCCGGAATAACGTACCTTTCGAATGAAAATATATTTTTTCAAATAGGTGCTGTGGTTCCGGAATTTACCCTCCGCATACACACAAATATACAAAATTGTCACTCTCTCTTTATAATATTGGTATAAATTTTAAGTACAAGTTTATAATCCCGTAATAGCAAGCAGTACTGAGCTAGCGAATTTCGTGCATAAGAGTAACAAGCGGAAACCTTTGAAGTTGAAGCTTGAAAGTAATCCCAAAAATGTTCACTAAATGTATTAAATCTATATTCTTCCTAGTGCTGCACTATTTATTCACAATTATTTAAAACATGGTACTTTTTTGTGTAGCAAGTTTTTTTTTTAATTGCAACCAAAAATTTTAATACCGATTATACAGCATGCTCTTAAAATATTCTAACCTCATTTTTATATTTCTAATTTTATATCAATTAATATGAAAATTTTAATGATCATTAATACATATGGGTACGTTATAGGTAAATTTCTTTATTTTAAATTCTATCCTATTTTTACGGTAGTGTTATGCGAGATAGATATTTTATTATTAGTTTATAAATTGTTCTTAAAAATCATAGACTTAGATATAATTACCATTCAAAAATAAACAAGCAACCATAAAAACAAACATTTTATGTGCATTATCTCCAAAAATTCGGCTAAAATATCTCAAGCCTCTCATTTCCGAGAAAGAATTAGATAAAAATCGCTAAAAAATGTGTATTCCACATATTGTGCATATGCTGTAAGCATATACATATATACCATTATAAATGTCGTGTTGACATTTCCTGATAGGCTTAGATAGCAAGCCGTTGTGGTCTGTAATTTATTTGAATAAGATAGGGTACTTGAATAATGGGTCATGAATCAAGCCTCCCGAGGGTCTAACTATGATCATGCTCTTCGATGTGTTAAGATCTCCCCGTGTGATTTAACAATGCTCGTTTAAATAAACGAATTTATAAGCATTATTTTATTACTTACTAGCGCCCCCCTTGTTCAAGCTGGATTATATACACTTATTAATTATTACTATTAATGAATTTATTAATTAATAATATAATATTATTAATTAATTATATACATATACATGATCATTCAAAATTTTACCTTTTTTGTCTTGCTTAGACATCATTAGGTTTACTGTTATTTTATATAGCCTATCATTTGCACAATCACGTGTTCTCACTACATATAAATTTTAATTAAGATCGGTCAAGCCGTTCTTGCGTTATAACGAGAGATACGGACTGGCAGACAGACAAATTTTTTTAAATGGTCCCTTTGATTTCAGTGAGTCATAAAACGAATATTTATCATGAAATTTTTCAGTGAAATGTACAGACAGACAGATACCACAGATTTATATAGATATAACTTGTGGATAATCCTCGGAATGCATCAACCAATCTGACGATCTTAGTCCTCTCTGTCTGAAAATAAAATAAAATTATAAACAATATTATATTTCTGCAACAATTTTTCAAATGTATAAAATATAAAGTAGAATTGTAATTATTTTTAATAACTCATTATTTTAATTTTTTTATACTATAAAATTATGTGTATAATTAAAATGCATTTAGGTATATATGTGAGCATGAAATCAACTTTTAACAGAATGTTTGCACCTCGAACTCCGTATATTGCTATGTCTATATTTCTTATATCCTTTACACTAAGGTTGTCTGTTAGAATTCGCTATTAAAATTTATATGCAATACACAGATATTTTTTAAATATCAAAAAAGAATAAAATCGCAAAACGTTTTGCGGTTACTAAATACATTTATGGAAAAAAATATAAAAAATTCATGACGTAAAATTATCCCTAAAACCAAATAAATATTGGTCATCAAAAAACATTAACACTTTTTGATTATGCCTCAAAAAAGTCTAAGCATTTATTCGTATTACATTCTTTTTATTTCTGCCATTTCAGTCATAAATTACGCTGCAAACAATTATACTTATTATATATAATTATACCAAGACTTGTAGTCGGATTCTCGTCAACGGAACCACGAACAATACCAACTTTTGTTGGACTACAATTCGATCGTCACATCATCAGGTGCCTAAAGACTGGAAGACCTACATAGGCTTAAAATGTTTAGGAATCAGTCTTAGAATACTTTGACGAAGACCAACGTAGAAGCACCAATGATGCAGCTCGTCGCTTCGTCATCAGCCAGTGATGGGAGTGGACAATGGTGAATTCATCACTTTAAACATCTATGAAAAACGCAAGCGATGATAGCAGTTACCCGTTGTCCGAGGATTTCTTTCTGCAAATCGTCGCTTAATAATTGCGACGCTTATGTTATTCTCGGATGAATGTTAATTTACATGAGTTAGATCCTCTAACCAACGTAACGAACCTCAAAATTATCGTAGAATTGACGCATTACCTCACGGTAGCGGCGTTGAATTTTTTAAATCATGAATTTGCTGCGACTATTCAACTTTTGTAAGAATCTTAGAAGATCAGATTTTAGAGGATTTAATTTTTTTTATAACAATTTTGTACAATATAAAATGATTGGTAAATTAACTATGTAGCCTCGGCGAAACCTAGCTAGTATAGCAAAAGTAAACTCAAGGAAATGTCGAAAAACGCCTTATTATTATTTACATCACAGCCAAGCTATACCTAATTGTAAATATCATCTGAATTTTTGAAATAAATCCAAATATTAATACATAATGATTTTTTAACATCGCTCGCAGCTGATGTACCTAAAAGAACCAAATTAAAAAAATATGATTATAAAGACAAAATAACCTAGACAACGTTTACATAGAAAAATATACCACCCCTAGGAAAAACCTTTACAAATTAAACCGACTTCAAAAAGACAAACTTCAAAATCCTATCTACTAATAAACGAAAATTAATTGTCATTAAATATTATTATATGCGCATTAAACCGAAACGTTAATTTGGTTACTTACTATACCTACCGTTAGAAATGTACTCTGTGTATACTAGCTTCATTTTTGTCAATCAAATAAATTTGTACTCAGTAATAGGTGAGTGTTTTTTATAAATCTGTTTCCAGGTAACTACACCGTATTGTTATAATGCTTAATTTAAAACCAAATGACAAGTGTTTCATTACAATGTTTGCTTATTTATTAACTGCCCACTAACTTACAGTTGCTTGAAATTTTTTAATTACAAACATTGTTTTACTTAATTAAAATGATGTATTTGACATATCAAGTTTTAATTTATTTCATTATTTTTGCAGAGAATAATACTATGATTCTACCCTAATAATTAATTACATAATTACGATTGTGTTTTAAAAAAAATTGTTAATAGAACGTGAATTTACGAATTGGGTGGAAATTTAATTTCCCATGTAAATTGAATTACAAACAATGTTAAATTAATGACAAGCCAAACACAAACACGAGTAGCATTTACTTTCGCGAAAAGGGTTCGCTTGTAACAATGGAGGATAATATATCACTTGCCTTTTGAAATGAATTTTTGAGTGTTCTAAAATATTCAAACAATTTTATTTCATTTAATAAATATACATATAGAACACAGTAAAGACGTTGTTTAGCAATATATTTAAATATCGGCAAACTGCCTTCGCTTCGCATCAGAAAAACTGCGCCTAACGCTTAGAAATAGTACCTGCATTGTTTTAGCAATGTTTTGCTCGTTCTGTGAGTTATTTATGGACGGATTGCAATGAAACAAACTTTAAATATCAAATAATATTAACTACAATACATCAGTGAAAACCGTAACGAAATTGGGTAAGCGGTTTCTGAGATTAGCGCGAACAAACGCACAAACAAATAGACAAACCTACAAAAATTGTAACAACTATTATTTTGGGTTCTGTTGCGTTAATAGATGCCCTTAATAATAGTTTTTGTCATATATTTTTCATGTACAGAAAGTGATGAGTTACATTTTTATTTTCATATAATCGTTTCGTTTTATATTGAGTAAAATGTTATCAGTGCAAGAAACAGTCGACTCGATTCTACATTATGAGTATCTACATAAATAAAAATCACTGTCTCATGTACGAAAGACCATCTCTTGAGAACGGCTCGATCTTTTTGGCTGATTTCTTATTCGTTGCGTTCGTAATTGACAAAACAAAGTTTTAAATGTAATTATTTTTTTGGAAAATTCAATGGAAAACTTGAAAATTCTGCATGAGATCTCAATAAAAAAAATCTGACGTGTGGTCTAACTGTTCTGTTTCATTAAAGATTCAGAGGATAAACTCTTTCTCAACGAACTGACTGACTGAGGGGCGGACAATGCATAGCCTTAACAGCTATAGATGCAGACTATCTACTAACAAGGCACTTCCCATGGCGTTCATTAGTAAATTTCACACGTGCTAAATCGAACTGGGTCGCTAAGATAATATATGTCATGAATATGACTTGAAACGGTGAAGTCGTTCAAAAGTTACCCGACGCACCGACAATTACAAACAAAAAAATTAAGTAGACCTTTCAATCGTGTGTGGATTTGCCACTCAGATATTCTTAGTTCATTTGCAAAACAGTCAGGATATCGTTAATTAACTGTGGTATTTCCTTTTTTTTTGTTTCCAACACATAATCCTTCATAAATATTCAGATCCTGCAATACAAAACTTTTACAATCTTTCACAAGCTTAAATTTTAAAATATTCATAATGTAGTTAGGAATTAAACATATTTTAATGCTGTGTCTTCTCCATGCGCTAATAGGCAAGAAGAAAGACATAATTTTAGCTTCAATAGTAGTTCAATATTCAATAAGGATTAAAGGTTTATAATATGATAAATTATTTAAAAAGGCAATGGGGTACAAATAATATCATAAGTAACTGGAAGTCATCTGCAGAAATTCGTTTTGGTGTAGAGTCAGGTTGAATTTAGTAACAAGCAAATTACTTCACAAAAATTGGATTACATAAATTCCGAAATTGATGAACAGAGACGTCAATTTTAAATTAAATAAAATTTATGGTTTGACAAAAAGAAAACTATCCAAAAAGTAGGTGATTTAGTTCAGACAGTAAGTACGCCACATTCATTTCAGGAAAGAGTGGATAGTTGTTGCCCAAAGTTTGAACGATCATATAAAATAAATAGTTTTTGTTATGACAGATGCAAAGTAGTAGACGTCCCGTTGACCAAAAGTATTATAAAAACGTGTAGAGGAGTTTTTGAAGCTCATAAAATTTTTCAATGAAAATGTTCCAACGGTAGAGATAGTAAAATCTTCTGAGGGTGATGGATAATGGGTAGTATTTATAAATTATTTTCCGTTTCTCGTGTAATTAGTATCATTTAGTTTAATTTATTTAAATTAAGTTAAATGAGTTATTTTGAATAACTCATTAATAGTTTTAAACATTTATATATATATATGTAAAGGGAAATTGTAGATAAATTAATCATGCCTGCCTTATTATGCAAAAACTATGCCTTTCAGCGGAAAGTGCGTAAGTTGAAAGTGCACGGAGGAAGTGCAGCAAAATATGTGCCATTTAAGCGTAAAATGCACTTCAGTGCACCCAAGTAGATATACCCGGTACATGCAACCGGTAACGATAGAGATAATATTCACCAGATGCGAAATTAAAATGTCCATATATTTTTTTAAAAACAATTTTAAATTTTACTACTTATTGTATTAATAACTATTCTGTTCGATGGATTTATATATATATATATATATACGGTGAATTAAGTAATAAAAAATAACTTCTGGCAAGGTCAATAACAGAGTAATTCAGTGATAAAGATTTCATAAAAAACGCCATATAATACATGGCAATCGTACAAATCAGTTCTGTAACTAAATAAGGATAGCTTATTACGTCAATTCAAATTATAGGTACTACAACATAAACCGTAAATGCTAGCTTGATCATTAGTAACGTAATTTGTGAAAAAATCCTGCATTTTATATATTTGTATTCCAGAAAAACTCTATCATAACAGAATTTTCCTGAGACTAGCTCGTGAAAGATGATTTAAATTCCACTGTCTGCATAAATTATATCTACATCATTAAATACAAATTACCTCAAATATAATTCAATTGGTTTTATCATAATTATAGATTATACAATGTTATTAAGTTAAATAAGTTAAACAATATTATTTATCTCAGTCCAACAACCATCGCGTTATCCGCTTCGACACGGAGAAAGAAAAAATCAATGAGATACCATGATAATGAAAGGTAGATTTATGTGCGTTCCCATTGAGGGACCATGTTACAATTTTGAGTTTTGAATGCGTTTAGTGTTAATAAAATTACTCAAACAATCGTAAATCCAGGCTGCAGTTTGTACAGCTAGATACTCAAAAGTTACATTCAGTTTAAAGTGAACCCTCAATCGTGACCGCTTTTACATTCTAATTCAAAATCATCGAATCATTTGGGTATTCTGTAGATACACTATGCACTTAATTTTTTTCTTCTACTTCCATATTATGTTATCTGAGAAATATTCACAAAAACTATTACTACTCGCAGTAAAGAATTACCCAGCCGCTGGGTAAAAAGACTAAAAATGCAAAATACGGTCTCTATATCAATCATGTAAATTTGTGTCATTGGAAGCACAACGGAACTTTCAATTTTTTTCTATTCAAATGTAGACTCAAACCCTAGTTTTTAAAAATAACCACTGAAAAGTCACAATCGGTTAGAGGTGGTCCCTCAATTGAAACGTTTACTGTGAATAAAATTCCGTTTCGACAATAGTTGGAAGATAAATGGAGAATCACACAGCTTGACCTTTAATAGAAATATTTTATTAAGGATTCCATTATTAAGAATCAGAAAATATACCGGTCAAGTACAAAAAAATTATTTAATATCCAATAAGTAGGCCATGATGACGACGTAACAGAATTTCCGGAAAAAGTACCTTTAGCTGTTTATAATCATTTTAATTAATCTTTTCAATGGTGAATGGAATTTATATTGTCGGTCCGAAAACATTGCAATATTTACATTTTTAATAATTATCTCGGAAGTAGCCGTTTTTATTCGTGAAGATATAAAAAGTTTTCGTCGTTATATTGTAACGTTATTATATTATATAGTAAAAGTTAATATAAAATTCAAATATTTTAGGAAAATAACAACAGTAAAATAATGAAATCTGTATGTATAATATAATTTTGTGCAAGTATCTAGAGTGGGTTTTTATTATGAATTTTAATTATTGTATACGCGTGTAAATGAAGAGCAACCTATAATCCCTTGTAGTGTTTGTGAAATGTTTTATTCATACACATCAATAATTTTAAACATGGCACATCTTTAAATTATGCCAAAAATTAAAAGTATATAATATGTATCTATTACTACTTTATAAATATTACGATTTAATGTGAATAAAATAAAAATCTCGAATAATTGTTTTGTATTAACTGGTGAGGAGGGTCCAATGCTTGGTTCTTAATTGCATTTTTGACGAAACCTACCTTTACTTTTCAATCGATCTTTATAATTGTTTTTTTTTTTAATTAAATAATTTCTAAACTACGCATTTGGTCTAGACCATTATCTCTTTGAATAAGTACTATAGCGAAAGTTGATTCTTCATTCATTATTCATGACCACCCAACACTCCAGAGGAGTACACTTTAAATTACTATGACTGTGTATTTGTTATGTTTTGTATATCTTTGTGGTTGTCTAAGTTATATAATTGTTTTATTGTTATGTTCGAATTTGTGGAAATACAGACAATTTCTGCGTTTTGTTGCAATTAACGGCCCATTATAATAACAATAAATTATCAAACATTGGCGAAAGAGAGGTCGTAAATAAATACTGGAATGACGGGTCAATGGCCTTGATGGGGTTATTTATTTAGTGCATTTATAATTATAATAATTACTATATCGTGACTCATATGTTTATATAAATAGGATCGAACATTAATGAAACACTAATTTTAGTTAACGTATTCACCACTATACTTTTTCTATTAAATGAGGAAAAATTGTGGCAAAACTGCAAACATTATACTGCAAAGAAATTGTTTAAACTAGAGAACACATCCACATAGAGCGATGATAATAATTATAGTCTCATGATAATATGAATACAGTCACGAACCGCTTTTGGATCTTGAACATACATAGTTAGAACATACATAGTTAGTCTAGAACATACATAGTAGTAGAACCAAAAGGTTCTAGCGTATTTTCTGAATTATGGTTTAACCTTCATATCGATTTCCCATGAGCTCCCACCAAGGTATACCTAATGTAACCTTAGACCATACACAAGGAACTGACCAAAATTAAATATAAAATAAGAATAATTTTTGACGTCGCATTGATTCAAATTGTTTTATGAAAATTTCATATTTAAAAACCACTTCTAATATAAATCAGCAGCCCTCTCGAAATCGATTTGAAATATATGTGATTTGCGATTTACTATGCCTTGTAATGTGCCTACGAATAATAATACGATATTGTCGAAAGCATGTGATAAGTATACTTCTTTATATCCAAGACCATAATAATACAAATTGAAGTTTAATCCCATACTACCTTTTGCCAATGCTATTTGTTTTTTTCCCAAATACTATCGTTCCTTTGATTTTATTTTATTTTAAGTTTTATTTTAACCTTCAATTGCCAACTGTTTAAGCCGAAATATTCTGAATATTTATGTAAAATTATCTAAAAAAACCTAGAAAACCTATCTTTAATACTTTTTTGTTTCATTTTTAATATTTTTAGTAACTTTGCTTTCCATTTTCCAAAAAAAAAAATAGAAACGAGTGACTTTTTTTACAAAAAAATTGTAATTTTTTAAGCCCTTATAAGTACATAAAATGCCCCACTACTCTGGATTCTTCACTCTTTACTATTAATCTACTACATAACCACTACAAACTCGCCAAACATAGTTAATAACTATGTCATAAAACATTGAAATAAGAACATGGCGAAAGTTTGTTAGCTGTAAAATAAAAACGATCACTTACCGGTTTTCGCCCGACGTGCACTAAAAATGGGGGTACTTTAGGTTTTTTCGATAGTTGTACATAATTATTCAGAACATTTTGGACGCTCACATGCCGACAAGTAACATTGTATAATTGTAGTAAAATCTATGACGACCTAAAAGACATTATTGTCCAAGCAAACATTCTACACCTGTAAATCGTTTAAATTTATAAATAATAATAATAATTTTAATTAAATATATTGTAACGTTACGAATTTATACAATCACTAATAGTACACGTACATGTTGATTTTTTTAGTACAAAGATTCATTTATTTGTGTAATGATTTCACAGCCGCAAATTAAACACTTTTGTTACAAGTGACACGCACAGCAGTAAGGGAAACATGGATTAAGCAATACGTCTTCGAAAAAAGCAATTGCTTTGGCTCAACCCACACGTTCTACTCATGTCACGCCGCAATTCAGACATCGGTCTGCGTCATTCGTCATTCTTGATTACGGCAAATCCCTTGCTGTACAATGTGAATGTATTTAAGGGTTTTGTCTTGCGTTTCTTTCACAGGCAAATTTAAATTGTTTTGTTTTTGCGTTGTTATCTTTAGTTGGTTGTCCTGTTTATACTATTCTTTACGTCTATTCAGAATAAAATTATTAATGTATATATTATATTTAAAAAAAACCTTGTCTTTCACAAGAAGGCGACCAAATATATTTTTGAAGAGTATTTTTTGAAACGTGGCTCCTACCGGTAGCAGTGAATAAAAACTCTCAGTAAATAACTAGCAGTAGCAGATATATATGAAAACAATAAAAATTTTAATCAGGAAGATATTTTTTTCTGCTGCCAACTTCATAGAAGGTAAGAGTACGCCTACTGAAATTTATATATAATATATATAGGTATATGAATATAGTCAGAATAAATTAAATATAATGCTAATTGATTCATTATGCTCAATTCAAAATTGACATACCAGTATAATGGAAATCATTCACTTGTCCCTATAACTTACTCCGCAGAGTTGAAATTATAGCGACGGTAGAACATTTTCGTTCACAAACATTATTTTAACACGATAGCAGTTCGTCCTCTGAGACATATTTCACAACTTCAGTGCTGTTTATGTTTCAAGTTACGCTACGGGTTTTTATTGGGTTTGAAATTGTTATTGAACAAAAGTTCGCGCACGTAGCATAACTTCAAATGGAATTCGTAAATTTTGCTGGAATTTAGAGTATAATAATTATGATATATAATGCCAAAATTTTTTAGAAATCATAATTATATGTGGCGTAAGGCTCGCCTAAGTTCAAAGCATTATTGAGTCCAGGCTAACCTTTCCTAAATCTTGGCGGTAGTTGTGCGTGGTGGATGTACTTTTATCTTCTACCTGGCCACTCCGCCATCTAGAATGTGTAGTATTTACAATACTTACATGTTTTTATATCTAGTATTTTGGCACTCGCATAGTTTGTAACTCTAATAGTACTCCTTTGGTTAACTTCTTTTATAATTTCCTGTATCTTTTATCCATTTATTCTGTAATTTCTTTATATATTTTATTAGGTTTAATGTTTGTCAATATTTGACAAACGTCCTAAATTATTGTCATCATGATTAATTTTATTTTTAAATTGTATAATTTCTATCCTTTTTGGTAATATTACTTATTAGGCTGTATAGTAATTTTAAATTCGTAAATAGAACATAATAAGAAGATCATTCCAGAAGGTTCGACATATAAAAGGCGAGCTGTGACGACACAGACAGTCTCCCGCGTGTTGGTCATAACACTGGTAATTTGAATCAGTTTCTCGCGTGTGGGTCGCAAGTCTTGGATGTCTACACTACCAGTCTCTATCAGTCTCTCTCGCGTGTGAGTCGCAACTTTTGGATCTCGACGCTGACAGTCTCTTACGTATGGGTTACAACAGTGATAACTTGAAGGAGTCTCATGCTGAATGCTCATACTTCGTGCGCCCTAACGCACGCCTGGTTAAGGCGTTTTCCGTGTGCTGAACCCCGGACAATCTACGCGTCTCGTGCATATTAACGCACGCTCCAGGCGCCGAGGTCTCCGTGCGCTGAACACCGAGGACGCTGATCGTCTCGTGCGCCCTAAACGCACGCTCCAGTCGCCGAGGTCTCCGTGCGCTGAACGCCGGGGCTCCGATCGTCTCGTGCGCCCTAAACGCACGCTCCAGTCGCCGAGGTCTCCGTGCGCTGCACGCCAGAGAAGCGACGGGCCTACCTTCTTACAAGTGACCTTCTTTTTAGTTTCTTAGTCTTGTAACTCCTGTATTTTAGTCATTGTAACCGCCAGGAATTCTTAAATACATTATATCTTTTAAAAATATCTAGATCTTTTATTATAACATTACAAATGAGTAGTGAAATATTTTATTACGTATATAGGTTATAGTGCTGCCATCTTGGCCAGCATCATGCCGGTCATATCCAGGTGTTACGCCATATTTTTTTTTCCTTGGATCCTTCAGAGATTTTCATAATTCTTTTTGTGGACAAATTTCAATTGAGACTTTGCTAGACTTATATACAATATTTCAAGTTCCTACTTTATTTAAAATGACAAGGCTAGGAATGAATTCCAATATATGTAAACAAAGCCGAATCACAGCGGACGACATAGAATATGAAAAGGTAGAGATGTTAGATACAGAGTTGTACGGTACACTGGTAGTCAATCAGTTTTATTCAAATGTTTAGATGTTGCCTACAGAAACGCGGAGTAAATACAAAAGCCGCATTGTTTTCCTAATGTTACCATATATCGCTGTCTGCTTTTAACTCGCACAAAGAGTCCTAAATGAAAAAGCATTTGTTTCACATTCTTTCTATTTCACTTTCGTATTTGTATGTGCACGCCCTGGGAACAGACAGCATTTGGGCTACTTACGCGAAATTCATGAATTAGCAAAATTGTAGGTATATTAGCGTTCTTCTATCAAGTGTATTTTGGTAATTTTCTTTTTTTATTTTCTAACCAAACAAAACGATCCGATACTTTTCGCAAAGTTAAATAAATACCTACAATTTCTATTGTCTGGAATGCGTCGAAACATTTCGTTAGAGGGCATTTAGGTACACCTTTTTATTGTTATGAATCTGTCACATGAATTATTTACTATAATAATGACCATGAATATTTTTTTTTAATGTTAATATTCGACAACGAGCAGACGAGCCACCTGGTGGTAAGTGGTCACCGTCGCCCATGGACATCAGCAAGACCAAAGATATCACCGATGCGTTTTCGGCCAGGAAATAAGAAGACGGTAAGAAAGAAAGTACTGGCTTTCAAGCTCCCAGCCGGGATACAAGTCGTTTGGCGGCTGATTCAAGCAGGAGAGTGGTAGCTAGCCAGGCAGGCTTCACAGAGAGATAATAATACCAGTAATAGTATTAATGACTTAATAATAATACTGATAATATAATCTTTATGTGAAGCCCTACCACCAAGCAGGCCAGCTTCTGTTGCCTCTTACGACACCCTGTTTTGCCAGCATATGATTGGGAGGAGTATTCTAGGCCGCCCCAATACGGCACAAAAATGCCATGAATATTTAATATATGGATGATATTTATAATGAAGTCATAATAACATAGGCCAAGTAAATAATCAATTAAACTATAATATTCTGAACCAGGTTCGGTATTAAAGCATTTTAAATTATTAAGATTGACTAAAGGGATTATTTCAAGTAAAATTAACAAATTATCTCTCTTATAAACTCCATTGGTCCAAATGTCGAAATGAAATTGAGGAGTCTATCAATATTGTTATTTATATTCTGTCATTGAACCAAATCCAGATGTTGTTTGTCATTTATTTGCGTTGATTTAAGCCAGATTTAATGTCCAATGTCACTCCACTGCTAATAATAATTCAACACATTTTATTTTTTATGTAACATGTCATGAAATAATTATTATGTTAAATATGACATAATAACTGTTATAAATTAATTTTGTTTAAGTATTCGGGCAGAACCGAAATAAGAAATAACGAAATTAAAACTATCCCTGGGTTAAGCTTTATTAAAATTAGTTTCATTTAGATTTACTAACGTATCCAGATAACACTAATCATTTTCCAATTTAACCCTGAAATTTCCAAACTATTTTCCCAGAAAAATCTTTTTATGAATGTCTAATTATCAACAGCACTAATTTTGTAAGTTTTTGAAGCAAATAATTTAATTAACATACTAATAGGTTTTTGCTTTTCGATCAAGAAATAATTCCAGCGGAATACTCATGTTATTTCCGACTACAAATAGTCAGCCATCAAATAGACACGTGGTATTTTGATTTACGGGAGGGTAATTTATCTTACAACGCGCTACTTTTTCACTGTCATCTACGTTCACTCTCGTCATGTGTAATGTCAGAAAACTGTCAAAGTGTCAAACGGTAATTGCAAATTATTAACTTGTTACACATTTGTCAACGTATGAGAATAAAAAATCTTGATAACTACAAACGAAAAGAAATTTGGAGAAGCTGACGTCCCATAACAAATATTTTTTACAATTGACACTCTTTCAGGCATCTATTATCCTTAATAAGTCATATTTTTTGTTCGATAAATGACATTTTGATATAAGGTTTACATGGAATGCATAGTAATTGTTTTGTAGAAACGAGTAAATGATTTGTTAGAAGTCTTTTATAACGATATCTAATTCTTATATCTTCATATTATGAGTAAACTTTAATTATAAAACATCCAATAACATTTATCACAATTGAGGAAAATATTATATTCATATAGCATAAAAGGTTCAGATTTAGCAGTCGTACGTATGTTTGTTGTTTACAAATACAGATAATGGAATGTCGTTTATGGGAGAGTCAATATACAAAGGTACGTGTCTGAAACTATTACTGTTTATAAATTTCATCGTGATTAGATGGTTTTTAATTGTAGAATTACTAGTACATTTTACCTAGCGTGGTTGTTTTGGTCATTGTTCCAGTATCCATTTTTATGTTTTGCTATGGATTGTCTTCATTGCCAATTCACACACTTTCTAAGTAATACGTATCAGCGAGATACGATACTAGTACTGCATAGCCAAGTAGCAATGTTTGGAGCGGCATCGACGCTTTATTCTTAAATTCATCTCCACTTGTCCTCAAATTGTATCGACGCTGCACGTCACCGAGTTATCCTTTACTCATAAAATAGTATCGCTTTGATAATTACATTGTGTGTTTATTGATTGGGAAATGAATTAACATTAACAAAATAATAAAGATACACAAAAATCAATAAATTGTTAATGTTAGTAAAATAATTTAATTTATTTGCCCATCTTCGTAACCAGGCAGTGTTTATGTTGAGACTGCGGGATGTCTTAATAATGCACCAGTTACCTCCGTTCCACAGTGCTTTATGGTAATATCCCGACAGACTCAGTGATCCTAACTTTTTCAATAACAACCGTATTTCTAGAGTCACATATGATTTCTTGAGGCGTCATTTTCCCTGTCTATGTGATATTAGTAGTCCGTACCAGAATTTAGTTTTTAAATTAGTATTAATTTACTTTGCAACAATCTGTAAGCACAATGTATGATGGTAAGTATATACTTCTCTACATACATGAAACCTCCCTCCTTCCCACAAAGGAAAACATGCAATTATGATAAAAATATACATCATAATTGCATGTTTTCCTTCGCGGGAGGGCGAAAGGTTTCATGCATGTATAGAAGAAGTATATACTATCATACATTGTGCTTGCGGATTGTTGCAAAGTAAATTAATACTAATTTAATAACAATGAATTTCCGCAAAGTAACGCCTTATACTATCAACTAGACTTTAGTTTCTTATTGTCTTGCCCTCTTTATCCCCTGGATGGATCCGCTATCTTCCAGTTCAAGTAATCATCTTATATACCACGTCATGTTTCATGGAAGGAACTCAGATATACTCATTCTATACAAGTTTAGTCATAAAAATAATTTTTCATGAAGTTATTAATTATACCTACCTATTAATATTGTACCACATATGCAATTTGGAAAAATCTAAATTAAAACATTGCGTATACTTAAAAAATGCCCTGCTTAACTTAATTATAGGTAAATATGTGTAGTAAATACTGTATCTCAACCAATTTGCATCAAATCAGAATGGTATAGAATGCTTCAAGCGTTTTAGTTGTTACGAGAGGCAAATAACTTGCAGAGAACCGCTAATGGGCTGTAGTTAAAACACAGTCGTTTCTGATAAATAGATAGCATTTAAATTTAAATTTATGTCGATCAACTTTCTACATAATAATGTTCAAATTGCCCCAGGGAAACACAAAATGGCAAGTTGGAACTTAGAAACGAATTAATGAAGTTCTTGCTTTCGCTTTCATTAACGAATTTGAGAAAAAATAATTATTTAACTTGCTTTTTACACTAAAAAGTGGTTATAATTAGTGACAAGCAGTGGTATGATTCTTTTCCGCATCTCTAATTTTTCAAATTATGTGTATTACCAATTAATTATCAAACGCTTCGGTGAAAGAAAACCGTGCATGCAAACTTGTATCTCTCCGAGATTCCAAAATATTCCAATAGCTGTGTGAAGTCTGCCAACTCGCACTTGGTCAGCGTGGTTCACGTGTAGCCTTAACACGTTTCATTGTGAGGGAAGACCCGAAGCCAGCATTGGAACAATATTGGTTATATCGAAGAGGTTTTATCACTAATAATAAAATATCAGTAATATTAAGTCAAATTTGATCTTAATACTTGGTCAGTGCGCTTGTTTTTCAATTGTTAGCCCATATTTGACAGTAGACAACTAACATAAGGTGCCTTCTGATGGTGCCCTCTGAAGAACTATTATTCAAATTTGCTACTGGAAATTTAGGGTTTTTAAACTATTGCGAAATTTCCAAGCAAGAAAACAAAAATGAGTATTTATAAATGTCACTAACAGCGCTAAAGATATAAGCACTAAACACTTGTATAGTAATTTCATTTTATAAAATTTTATGACGACATATTCAGATTCTGGTCAGAACTTATTTTGTCTATACTAAATAGCTTCTAAGGTCAAACTATATTTTTATTCATAACCCCATCGCCCCTTAAATCATTGATTCTGTCCATCCCATTAACCACTACCTTTGAGAAAATCTACTCCACTTTAAATAAAGACTGAATAAAATCAAGTTTTATTACATTTATAACATGTTTTATTTATGTGATGAATTTCATTGGGTAAGAAAAGTTAAAGAAATCGATCAAAATTAAAAATAAACAACTATTACGAACGTAACACAGCACCAACTAAACTATATCGACAAAATTAAGTTGATGGAGTGGAAGTCTTCTATTAACTCCAACCATTAATTATTAATGCTACGTTTTTGTTCTCCATTGGAGACATTGAATGTTATACGATTAAGAGCTATTATGTTCATGGAAGATTACTTAATTCTATCTTAATATTTTTGTTTGTTAAAATTTGCTTCGTTATCATTGATCTCTCGATTTTTGGAAGCAGTTTGCTGTATTGTCATTCCGAGATCTGAACCATTTATAACTGTTCCCCATATCATACTTATGCCTTGATTTGCTGGGAATATTAGAAGAACTTGGTTGATTTTAGAAATTGACCTGGAACGCCTCATTCTAACTAATGTCAACATACTATGTTACTAATTACCGTGTGGTGCCGGCAGAATAGAATAGCACCACCCCCCTTTCTTCCCGTGGGGGTCGTAGGAGGCGACCGAGGGAAATTTCGACCCAAACACTAGGGTCCTGGAGAAGGAAAACTCCACACTGAAACCCGGAACGGGGTCTCCGTCAGGTCCGTGTAGCAGAGCTCATAGTGTGATAGCCGACCTGGCTCCGCACGTATCGACTTGTCGTTCCTGCGGACCGAGCCAGTGAGGCCGAGAGGGTGGCGCAGGTCCTAGGCAGACCTGCGTTTTCCTTAATTGCGTCCCAGGCAACGCAGTGTCTGTGGAGAGGTCACTTCACCCGCGTCATGCGGATACGAACACGGAAAGTGGCAGTGACCGGTTATAAGTGCGGGCGCCAGGGATCACTTCCGTCAGTGGGAGGGTCCATCGTAGGCCCATCGATCAGTTACCGCCCGCTCCAAGTTGGGCAGCCCCCGACCAATAAGGTACTGATCCGCCCTGGTGCTGGTTTGCTATTTTAGGGTGTAGAGAGCACCAGCTACAAGTGGAGAATCGGCGCCGTCACATTAAACACCTGCGATTAAAAGGCATAAAAATAATAAAAAACAACACCGCTTATCCATGCGAATTGCTACATGGAATGTCCGTACTATGAGGACTGGTCTCCCTAACACCTGTGGAGGCTCTTCTGTTGACGCACAAGATCTGCGTAAAACTGCCATTATTGACGCCGAACTTAACAGAATGAACATTGCTGTTTGTGCTTTACAAGAGACCAGACTCCCTGATGAGGGCTCCTTGCGTGAGACTCATTACACCTTCTATTGGAAAGGAAAGTACGGTAGCTCTGTGCGCGAGCATGGCGTAGGCTTTGCAATCCGCAACGACCTCTTAACATCCACAGAGGCTCCTCGCGGCATCTCAGAACGCTTTTTTCTGCTGCGGTTGAATATTTACGGCGGATACGCTACACTGATATCTGCTTACGCGCTAACATTATCATCAACTGATGAAGCCAAAGCAAAGTACTATGACCAGCTTGACCAGTCTCTCTGCGGGTTAAAAACTTCTGACCGCTTATACATTCTGGGAGACTTCAACGCTAGGTTTGGACAGGGCAACGTTGCTTGGCCACATTGTATTGGTAACAATGGTGTCAGAAAGATAAATGAAAACGGACAACGCTTATTAGAGCTCTGCTCTAAACATCTACTGTGTATTACCAATATCTACTTCAAAGGAAAATAATCTCGCAAAGTGTCCTGGAAACATCCTCGTTCTGATCACTGGCATCAACTGGATCTTATTCTGACCAAAAACAAAAATCTCCGCGAGACCCTACACACGCGTTCATTTCATAGAGCTGATTGCGATACAGACCACTCCCTGGTGACTTCTCATGTTGCTATCACTCACAAGAAGATCCATTCATAGAAATTTCCCGGTAGGAAAAAGATTGATCTCCCCAAAACCAGGGATGATGAATTGATCCAAAAGTTTGAAGAGTTGGTACGTGACGAAACTGCCACCTGCGATGTACACGTTCCTACTAAAATGGAATGGGGTAGAGTAAAAAAGCTGCTGACAGAAGTGGCGGTTACGGCTTTCGGCCCCCAGAAAGTCAGACACCAGGACTGGTTTGCAGATAACCTCGAACACATAACACTCCTGCTTGAGTGCAAACGACAAACTGCGCTAAGACACCGTATGAGCGCATCCCAAAAGTCACGTGAAGATCTTGCGAGTGCTAAAGCTGCACATCACGGCACTTCGCAAATGCGAACTGGACGGAACTATGCCAATGCATTCAATCGTGCGCTGATGTGGGAAACTTTGGTGGTGTCTATGCTGGTATCAAAAAGGCCCTCGGCCCTTTGCCTAAAAAAACAGGCCCCCTTAAAGAAGCAAATGGCACAGTTATAACAGATAACCAACGCCAACTCGAACGTTGGGTAAAACATTTTACCGGTCTCTACTCAGAATCAGTTAATATAATGCCGGAAGCTGCTAATCGCATGCCTAAACTAGCAACCTGGACTGAGTTAGACGATCTTCCTTCTATAGGGGAATATCACAAGGCTGTCCAACAGCTTAAGACTAGAAAAAGTCCTGGAAATGATGGCACCCATGTTGAAATTATCAGGCTCAAGTGCATATTACCTATCCTGTTCAATCTGTTGTGTAAATGTTGGGAAGCGGGTTATATACCACAGCATATGCGCGATGCCAAAATCATTATCCTATACAAAGGAAAAGGTGACCGCGGTGATTGTAATTGTTATCGCGGAATATCCCTTTTAAATATAGTAGGTAAACTATTTGCTCGGCTAGTTTTATTCAGACTTCAGAAACTCGCTGACCGTGTATATCCCGAAGCGCAATGTGGATTTCGCGTCCAACGGTCCTCAACAGATATGATCTTTACACTTCGTCAACTGCAAGAAAAGTGTAGGGAGCAGAGAAAATCCCTGTTCGTGGCGTTCGTAGATCTTAACAAAGCCTTCAACATCGTAAGCAGGGAAGGACTTTTTATTGTACTTCTCAAAATTGGGTGCCCTCCGAAACTCCTACACCTCATTAAATGTTTTCAGGAGGACATGAAAGTTTCTGTTGTTTTTAACGGCAATACATCTGAGCCGTTGGATATGCGTAAAGGTGTTCGCCAAGGCTGCGTGTTGGCTCCTACCCTGTTTGGTATCTTTTTTTAATTGCTCTTTAAAGTAGCTTTCAGCAATGATCAGCAGGGTATCCACCTGCACACCGGGGCTGACGGGAAGCTTTACAATATTTCGCTTTTCAAGTCTATGCGAAATCGTGAAGACTTGTTCGTCGATAGCCTAATGTTCGCTGACGATGCAGCCTTCCTCTCCAATTCTCAACGTGAGCTTCAAGAAATTGTTGATAAATTTTCCCACGCGTGTACTTTGTTTTCAATGTCTGTTAATGCTAAGAAAACGGTAGTGCTGGTTTAGGGCGCAGAGGCACCAAATATCATTCTTGGTGGTGTTCCCTTGACTCTAGTTGACAAGTTTTGCTATTTGGGGTCGACTGTGTCCAACAATCTTACGCTCGACGCCGAGATCGATACACGTATTGGCAAAGCAGCGACCATGTTTGGCAGGCTGAGTACAAGGATATGGAACAATAATCACCTAACCACAAAAACCAAGATGATTGTCTACCAAACTTGCGTTTTGAGCATACTCTTGTACGGGGCTGGACATCGTATGCAAAACAGGAACGTCGACTCAATACATTTCACATGCACTGCCTTCGAAACATCTTGCATATAGCCTGGCAGGACAAAGTCACAAATGAGCGGGTTCTAGAAATCGCACAGCTGCCTAGCTTCACCGCCCTGCTTAAGCAGAGACGATTGCGGTGGCTAGGGCATGTGTACCGAATGGACCCTTCTCGTCTATCGCGGCGAGTTCTGCTTGGCGCTGCGGCAAACGCCAAGAGAGGGGTAGGGAGACCTATCCTGCGCTTCAAAGATTGCGCCAAGCGGGACATGGCAGCTTTTAACATCGATTTTTAAAGCTGGGAGAAGCTTGCTGAAGATAGGGACGAATGGCGAAAACGTGTGTTCGATGGGCGTAAAGCACACGATGACGCCTGGTTTTCTGGTCTTGTTGACAAAAGCCAAAAACGGCACCAAAATATACATACATGTTCCAGTCATAGATTCCACCTTCACTTGCAGACCATGCGGAAGGTCATGCCGCTCTCGTATCGGCTTATTTAGCCATGAAACATCTTGCCTCAGACACTGATTATATCGTTGATCACAGACGTGTGCGGCCTATGAGGATGATGATGATGTTACTAATATCAACAGCTATCAGATAAGTAATAACCAAGATCTTTAAATTAGTTTTTTTTTAATATAATTATTAAGTGTGTCATAAAAACAATCTGTATATAGATTTAACCATCTGTCGTGTGCGAGTAATTTAACTAAATACCTATACGTCATATTAATTTAATCACGTCATATGTTTTAACTAGATTAACCATACAGATTAATAGAAGAAAATGTATTCAAGATTGAAACCAAAAAAATAGCATTGTTATTTTGTTTAGAATCCTGTTACAAAGTGTAATAAAGTAATTTCAAAATTCCATAACATTCATACAAACATATGACGCAATGTAAAAGAAAAATGATGAAGGCGTCGGACGCAGATATTCATCGTATTCACGTTCATCTCTCGTTAATAAATTAAGTGACCCAATGCATGTCGTGAACAAGATGCGCCTTTAATATATATATGCTTTTTAAGTATGTGTGTTAGTATATATACATATATATGTGTTGTATGAATTTATTTAAATGTTTTAAATCTTCCTCTTGCCTGTATTATTTGGGATTCCACCAACATTTTTGTATCTGACAACAAAACAATTAATTCATAGTTAGGAGTACGATCTAGAATTCCAATTATATTAACAGTTCATGTTCCATGGAAAATAATCGGCTTAACGGCTAATCGGCATTAGATATGTAGTTAAGGTACTTGTTAGGGTTACAATGCAGAATGATAAAAATAACTATAAGTGTGGGTGTGTGTGTGTTCCATGAACCGGACCAGAAATAAGTAGTGTAAAAAATAATCAAGGGGTGGCACTCCATACTTGGAACTGTAGAATGCAAAATATTACTGAAAATATAAGTAAAAATATTGAATGGTAAAAAAATAAAATGCTTCTGTATCTTATATCATGTATTCGTATGTTTAAAAACGTTTATATTTTTTATAATGACATAAAGTCACATTAAAATATGCCAGTAGGAACATTGACAATAGAATATAATGTATTGATCAACCTCAATACCACAGAGGGCAGCGGTTAAGTATCCACCACCCTCGCCTGGACGCAGGCCCATTTCAGATACACAAAAGCTATGTTTTCTAATGAGGCGCCCTTTATTAGGATATCAGCAACCATTACGTTACCACAAGAATATTCAAACTTAATATACCTTAGTAAAATATTCTTCAAGAACATTAAAACGTAATCAATAAGCTTAACTGTAGGTTTATTGGTTATCACAGATAATTAATATAGGTCCTCTGGTGCTTTCACCTGTTTGTAGTTGTTTCAACCATAAGGCTTTTCTTTCAGCAGACGCCATTGACATGTACTCTGCCTCTGTTGTAGATAAAGCAACCGACTGTTGCTTTCGAGAGCACCAGGACACACTACCACCTTGGAATTTCCGATTTTGGATATCGTTCGCCCAGCCTACATTACAAAACCCCGTCAAGCTTAAGTTATCCTTGGTGTACTCGTATACAAGTTTATAATGTTTAGTGCCCTCTAGGTACCGCTCTCTCTCATCTCCTTATTGCCAATCAGTGTTCAAATTGAGGGTTTTTACTGAACCTACTAAGAGTGTTGATTGCATAAGCAATATCTGGCCTGGTGGCTTGAGCTAAGTATAAAAGACAGCCAACTGCCTTCTGGTAGGGAAAATCATGAGTGCTTACTTCATCACACGATGTAAACTTCATACCGGAACTTCTATTGGAGTTTAAAGTTTATAGCTTTCCAAACCAAAAATGTACCTCTCTTGATCTATCATTATCTTCCCTGAGGCTCTGTATCTATGTATCTCTGGTTATATTCAAACCAATAAAATGTTTTATTGTACCTAAGTCCTTCATAGAAAATTGAGTTTTTAATATTTCCTTAATTTGATATTTATGTTCCTTGTTACCAGAAAACAATAATAAATCCCCAGACTGTAATATATAACAATTAATTGACATAATAGTAAACACATGGGTCTACCTTTGAACGCCGAAACCCAATTTCTTGCAAAACTTTTTCAAGTTTATTACTCCATATTCTGCTTGCTTGTTTTAAGCCATACGTTGACTTGTGCAATAAACATATGAAATAAATGTAAGTCTTTCTGATAAATAGGAGGTTGTTATATTTCAGAGTCAATTTATCCTTGCAAGAATGCAGATATTGCATCCATCTGATCTATTTCTAGATTTTATTGACACAGCCAGTACAAATACACACACAATACAGTACACCTTACAGGTGTGTATAGGATCATAGGGGAATATACTTGTTCATAGTCTAACCCTGTTTTGTTCATAGCTTTTTGTGACCAAACTGACCTTATCGGTTTAATCGGTACAGATTGTTTATCAAAGTCGTAGAACATATACACACGTCGTTTCTGTTATATAATATCACATCACAACTATTTTGTTGTTGAACAACAGTTTGATTTCACATTTACTCATAACACTTACTGAGCGTAGATTAACAGCTATATAACAAGCAACGATTTCTTGTCAGCCACAGTAATTTTAGATATAGGAGGAGTTTGCGTATCATAAAGCCGATCACCCCTATTCGTCATATGCATAGCTGCACCGGAATCTATATAATAGTCATTACTTATGTTATTATCTGTGAATGCTGAGAAAGCTGCAATAAAAGTATTAGATTTTGTACATTTTTCATTCTTTACATTATCTTTAGTATTGGTCGTTCTCGGAGCTTTGCAGTATCGGCTTATGTGTCAATGCTTATTACAATGGAAACAACGAAGGTCTTGGCCCGGTGCAGACTTAAAGGTTTTTTCCTGTTAGTATAAAATGCCAAAGTTTCTACAATTTTAACCTCTCGGATTAGTTTAATTTTTATAGCGTCCGTAGTGATGGGTATTCCAGAGCTGTCTAAGGCCATAATTATTGGCTCGTAAGTATCAGGGAGTCCGACCAACATCAAACTACCATTCCACACGTATTTAATTTGAAAGTTTATACTGCGCAGCTTGTGTGCGGTGCCCATTATTTTGTTCATATACTTTTCAATTTTGCGACATTTTTCTAGCGTTGTTGTGACCAAGTCTTTTATAATCCAACTCTTCTAGTCAAGTCCTTGGCGTCGAAAGATTTTTTAAGATTCATACATACATCCTTCACGGGTCGAGAAGAAGGATGATTTATGTTCAGGCTTTGACGTCCGTATATCTAGTTTGGTGCTCGCCGAACGTTCTACGCAGTCCCACAAATCCCCGTGTTGTCAATACATTTTTACACCAAACTTTCATAACGAGTGATTCCCTCGTCCAGTCAATTTATCTAAGTTTAAAGACATTTTTAGGAGATACCTTAACCGTGCTGATATGCTTTTTTTCGTAAGTTGGTTACCGGAAAATATTTCACTGAAAAGATATTTATTTATCACCAAACCACGTTCTGTTACTTAGTTAAAAATACATTTGTGTAAAATATTGAATTGTAAAAATTAAATGCTTCTGTATCTTATATCTTGTATTCGTAAATTTAAAACGTTAATATTTTTATAATGTGATAAAGTCACATTAAAAATATGCTAGTAGCAACATTGACAATACAATATAATATATTAATCGACCTCAATACAACTGAGGGCTACGTTTAAGTATTCAACTATATATATTAGGTATACTGTTTTTAAAATATGAGATACGTAGAATTACTCGATATTTTAATTTTAGCAACATGAGAATTAACTTTTCCCGTATTATTACGAAATACAAACTTTGGTCATCCCCATTACGGATACCCCCAGATACCTAACCCTTTTTTACCTTTACTGTGTATGATGTGACATACATTTGCCAGCTTAATTTTTTTTTGTTTATATTGTTAATATTATTGTTTCTGCCTGCCTGCAGGCGTTATTATTCATCATATTATCATGTTGTCTTATAGATATACGATTATTTTTAGTTTATAACTACTATGATAACAAGAAGATTTTCTGTAGATATCGACTGAATAATAAATTACTGAGTAATCAATGATATATGAGTAATTTTTCAATGAATTACGTTAAACTCCTTAAACCTGACGCCGTAGGAGTTCAGACTTAATATTCGAAATTATTTACGTTTCTGAACGTAAGCTACGTTATATTATTTGTATTAGAGGTCCCCTAGTGGTCCAAATATCGACCCCAATCTTTAAATAACATTCTGTTTCCAATTATATTCATTTATAACGCTAAAACTCGAAAATAAGTACCAAATAAAAGAAAATCAGTTGACAAACAGAGGGGATAAAGGGGTACAAAGCTTTCTCCTTATAATTAGTTCCATCTGTAAGCAATCTACTGGAGAGTTTCTTGTCGTAATTGAAGAGGCTTGTACAATACCCCTCCGCACTCCATTTTGGGTTGGTGGACGACTTAGGGTGCAACACAAGGTAGTTTGTGACCAAGATCCATGTAATTAGGTTGAAATATCAATAAAAAACACAAAAATCATGAGTATACGTTACAGTTAAAAGGTTATATAATTTACATAGAGATATAAAATACCAATACGGAATATAAAATACGAATAGATGCAGAAAAAATATACGAGCCGGATGCCAATGGCAGGTACAAGCAATTAAGTTTTCAATTCTCGCAGACCTACAGATTTGAAGAGCATAACGTAGAATTAATTACATTTCAACATCTAGCTTCATGGAGAAAATAGAAGGTATAACGTGAAAAATATTTGTATAGAGTATGTGGATAAAGAATTCAAGACGGTCATCAAACCCATCCCGCTACAATGTAAATGACTGAACAGCAAGAATGAATGGGATTTTCTAAGTAAATGCGCTTTACCAGCTAAAACATCGCCAAGTACCATCAGGTGGAATTATAGTTAAGTACTGTTTTATAATAGATAAAAAAATATTTATGTCACCACAATACAAGCAATACACCAGGGGGAAACAGCGATGCGTTGACTACCAAAAAAGAAGCAAAAATCACGCATCATATTTGGTACACCAATTTTGCAAATAATATTCATAACCAATGACAATTCATATTTACTTTTCATTCTCTATTCAGTTATTTATTATATATTTTCGGATGTAATACTTTAACTATTTGCAGATTTATCTGAATTTGATTAAATAATCTAAACCGACGTATTTATGAAAAATCAATTACACAATTTATTATTATACTATATTTGTGCAAAGACGCAAACAATTTTAATGTTTAAAGTTTTAATCATATATTCTACCTTTGTAATATGACACTTAAATAAGATACAAAGTGCTTTCAAATAAGAAATCTCGAAATTGTTCAATGGTTCAATGCATAACTGTTTAAAGTCACAAAATTAACGTTTATTATTCAGGCTATTTCCTGCCAGGTCCTCCGGATCGTAATCGTAAGATGGTTATCGTAAGATACAGTAGAAGATAGGCCTGATGTTTTCTAAATTGTATTCATTATGAAAATAAATATTTGGTGGTAATTAAAGCAGCTGTTTTTTAATAAATACGCTTATTGGTACATCACTATGGGTGCATACTGACCATATGAAATACATGGAAACGAAATGTAACTAAGTACAATTATATTGCAATAACTCAGTATGTAATATTTAAAGTTAATATATTAACCTATAACATTGAATAATAATGTCTACCAAACTAACAAGTATTTATAAATTTTGTATTTCACATTACTAAAATATGTGTTTTAATTTCAAAACTGTCTACATGTTACCAAAGTTCTAAAGTTATAGTTAAATTATTTACAGTTACGTATACTGTATCCTGTATTATCTAAAATAGTTAATTGTAGAATATTTTCGAAGATCCTGACTAAATACCTATAATACCGTATCATATCATACGCTTTACTTCGTAGAATTATATGAAGTAATTGTGACGTTGTTCAAGCCTGCTAGAATTGACGCATCACACTCCAGCCGTCGGACTAATGATCCAAAACGTCACACGAAAAATCCCGTAGTGTGAGTTAAGTCAAAACAGAGTGATCACTGGGGTGTCGGGTGACGAATGCGAAAAGTTATACTGCTTCCATTATTCATCATACATGTAATATGTAATGCTAGACACTTTGCTTGACTGAAAACCATTATATAACCCCTATAATTCCAATGAAATCAATCTCTTTACAAAACTGAGATGGCCTGTACTTATCCATGATGGACTAATGCGAAACGGTGAGTTGGCCAATTTTTTCACTTAATCTCATGATCCTGTTAAGTGATAACTGTACAGGTTTTTTTTAAAATATGAAATAGGTGAATGCTTGACAACAATCCCACTTGATGTTAAATGGTGATAAAGTCTAAGATGTTCAACACACTAGCTCTAAAAACCTTTTCACTCTCCTATTGAACCTCTGGGGCTATAGCCCAAGTTTATAATATAGTTTAATGTTTAATTATCGCAATGTATCTTAGTGATAGTACTTTGTAATCAATTTTTATTTTCTTTTTCTTCAATTTTTGATTTAGTTAAAAATACTCATACTTTTTTATTGTTTTATTCTCTCCGCCCTTTCAATGCTATTAGATTTAAAAAAATTGTAAATCCTTTATCGAGTAAATATAAACAAAGAACGTAAAGTCTTGTTTAAATTCCATTTCAAGATTTCCTATCATCACAGTGATTTAGACAATATGATGTCTTATAGATTTTAAAAGCCGTTTGAGTTCTTCTAATTTACCTCATGGCAAAATATTTCGTATATTTTTAATATCATAACCGAGGTACGGTCGTTAAGCGTGCGATATCGAATGAAAAATAATGCAGCGCAGCGTTGCAAGCATTGTGCAGAGCGCTGGAATAAAATAAATTTTATAATATAGCCAGTATCCGGAGTCGAACGTATGCTAGCTTTTACTTCTGTCTATTATTTTTATGTTATTCTAGTATTTATTTTAACAGGCTTCAATAAAAGATTTTTATATTAAACTGGGCATTTCTAGTCATGTAGCATTCTGATGTTTAATATTATTAAGGCCCAAAAATAAGTTATCGCTTTTTATGATATTCATTAACATAATTGTCACAGAATTGCATTACTAATAGCAGTATCCACTGGCATACTTGAACGTCAAATTGAGATTTACAAGTTAATTAACATATTCTCCAAGTGATGAGGATACATTCTTGTCTTTTACGGTACTTTGAATGGAATAACAGAGACGACTTAACTTTTTACTATTTAAAATATGTAAATAATTATATTTACACAACATGGTATTTAAGGTTTCTTATGAAATTATATTGTACTTTTATGGTAAAATAACGTGATGGTTTAATTATAAGCTTATACTTATATTATTTTAGCGATAATACGTCAAATATTTTTATAACCTATAGTCATGTGATTTGTTTAATAAAACCCAATTCCATTATACATAGTGACAAATGGAAATACTAGTAAACGTAAATAGAGCATTTTATTTTAGATCTTCCATCAGCAATTCAATTGGGATAATGTAATCCTTAATTTTATGAAAAGTACCCGTCGTGACACATCAGAACCGAGGAGTAGAAATCCGCGGTATATTGACAAAAAATTGGGTTGATATCTACAATACTATTTCAAAATCAGTAGATTTTTCAGTCTTAGTTTGATACCAAGTAGTCGCTTCAGATTTTATCTCTTAAGTTTTCAAAATAAACATAATTATCTTGTGTTGGAGCCTGGATAGACAGTATAACATTAAGTCGATATAAAAAGAGAAAGTTAAAAAAACACTAAAAAGATGTTAAAAGTTGGTGATTCTTTTAGTATTATCCCTGTCTACAGCGACGGTATAGGTGCCTCGTCGGCTTTTTTGTCTAATATTTAGAAAACACATTTTTGATATCATAAGACCCTTCAGTTTTGTGTCTTTGTATATTTCTTTTTGTTTTCTGACAAGGTCTATTGAGGCATCTCTCCATTTATTGCAAATGATCTGTTGTATAGTTTATCGTACTGTTACTGAGAAGTTTTGGTTACAAAATGTATAAAGTTGTCGTATTAAATAGTATTAATCACACTAGATGCAACTTATTGTTAGGGCAAATATTATATTCAACGAAATAAACAAATAAAATTCAATTATTTTCGGTATGGTTATGTATATTTAAGATCTAAAAGATTACATTACAAATGTCTTCGGTGAAAAATAAACAAAGCTTCTTTCTTTGAAAGCACACTATAGATGAGAGAAAATGGCCGAGATCATTTTATATCGATATTGCCATGCATTGAATAGTTCTACCACATTTAATCGTTTAGGGTTGACACCTGCATTTCGCATAGGCAGATAAAACTCATGAATTCCAATTGTAATTCCTAAACCAAGTCAAATTTGCTCCGAGTTAAACGTGTACAATGAAATTATATATAATAAAACCTGCTTGGGCGTAAGTAAGTAGGTGTCCTTTTATTAATTATCTTACCGTATCACTTTTTATTTTGGCACTAGCTTATAATAATGTTGCCAAGGCAGATTTTTTTTTTATTTGAAATTTATTCAGTTGCCTTTACAGTAAGATGAATAGTTAGTAAAACAATGTGATACGAAGTAATAATAAATATTTTACCTAAGTTGTATTACGATTTCACATAATCGTTCAAAAATTACATCGGCAGTCTTATTTTCATTCGTAAAGCTTTTGATGCAAATATGTCATGATCTCTTCTGATCTTATTTTCTATAAAATATCAAGACTTTCCATGGCAAAAATATAGAACAGTTTTATATTTACATATTGTTTACGGTAATCATAGCACACTAGAGAGGTACTGCGGTTAGCAGTTAAGTTTTTAAACGGGGTTTTCGGAAGAGTATATATAAAAGAGAAACCAAATAATAATGATGATAGGGTTGAAGCAATAGAATGGAATATGCTGAAGTATCTTTATAATACCAGGGGTAAAGACAATGGTTATTTACAATCCATTTTAAAAATATGACATATTATCTGAAAGGTAAGAAAGCTATCCAAATTTCGAGTGGCAGAGCGTTCCGTAGCAATGTTCCCTTTTTCCCATTTCCCATCGGAAAAGGCATTTAGGCGTCCCGTTCAGATGGCTGAGTATGTGGGGTTTGCGGAAAACCAACTAAAATCCAGCATTTCGACCTCATCTTAATGAGCCGCTACAGGATCGCTTCGCATTCTACATCGGTACATCGTCTAGGCCTGTTACTGTCTTCTTAGCTCATAAACAATCCAGAGGCAGATCCAATTTTACGATTGTGATAGTTGGAAGAGATGAGTCTCCTTTAATCTCCAATGATGGAAGGACCATTGCTATGGAATGTATCCAGAAAGAACCGTGAACAACCCTATCGCCAGCTGTTGTATAGTATATTTTCTGAACGGTAAACGACCAATGATCATTTTTACCTTCTGAAGTGATATCTTTTATATTTTTAGCTAACTTACTAAGCAATCACTACAACATATCTTCATCATTAAAATTATATTAGAAACTATACATATCTTAATGACACCTATATTAGTTCAGAGTACGTAGGTGCTCACACAAACGTGATGCCATTAGATTTTGACGTAGAAAATGACATCAATATCGCCTAAGAAGAAAATTGAAGGATACATAAAATATGGTAAAGAAATGTTAGATTGATGGCCCGGTGTAGTCGTAAGTCGATTTACTATCATTTTCTGGGAATATATTGGTCTAATTTATAGAAATATTGTCTCCTGATAGTAGGGCTTATGGTATATAACCCTTTCTGGACAGTGTGTTATATTTAATTGACAAATAGGGTCAGATAGTAAAAAGTTATAGTTATAATAATATCTAGTTATAATTAGAGTGTCTGGTCATTGAGAAAATACATCTACGCTCAACCACATAAGGCTCAATAAGGTTGTAAATTTGAGATTGGTTACCATGTATAGTTTGTTCGGCGTGAGTTACAGACGTTAATGATTAATATTAGACGGTAGCTTCCTACCTTCAAAGGCTGCATCGCCATTTACCATCAGGTGGGAGTGTAGCTCACCACTTAGTTACGAAAAAATTGAAGGCATGTACGTTTATTATTATTTTGATATTTAAAACTACATTGGTGGACCCGTCATACGTTATCATACCGGAACATCACCTATAATCCACCACCACCACCACCACCTATAATCGGGTCCAGTTGAGAATCGAAACTATCCAAGGACCTACTTATACATACAAATAAATATATAAAAAATAATACATATAAAATTAAAAAGGAGTAAGAGTAAAGTATTAAATGAAGTCTTCGTCTGTCAGTGTATTATTCATACAGGTAGAACACTTTTTGTCAAAATGAAATGTTTATAGGTTCTTCGCGGTAATTTTTGTAAATTGACTCTTATCTTCGTCAAAATCGAACTTGAAGACATGTCGTCTAACTTTATCAATATTTAAGCCAGTTTTTCACGAAAAAACGATGATCTTATCTTACCGAAGTCATTTCGAACCCGCTCACGAGGTTTTTATGCTACTAACGGAAAGAATTCACTGGATTCTATTACGTACATGTCACGGGAAACGTGATTCATCAAAAATTTGTTGATACGTGTCTTTTTTGTGACTCATCGTATAGTCAAAGTACCTATGAGTAGACGTTCATGAATGCATGCATAGCATGACTGGGTAATGATAGCAAACTTACTAAATTTATTTGTTTTTTTGGGTTTTGAATTAAAATAAATATACACAATAAAACTTAATGCGTACATTACTTAATGTACTTTGGTTCAATATTAATGAGGGAAGAAAGAGTGAATTAAAATTATGAAAGGATCTGCGATGGTTAATAGTCATTAGATTAAATTCTTCCTTACAAGTGATATTAATAGCTTCAAAAATTTAAAGTATAAAAAGTCAAACAAAAAAGAGGTACCAACCCCTGTACAGCGTTACATATTATTGATTTTCTCTGTATTGTTTATGTTGATAAATCTATATTATTATAAAGAGAGAGTGCGAATTTTGTGAGTTTGTGTATACACGGAAAGTAATCTCCGGAACCACGGCACCTACATGAAAAATTTACCATTTGAAAGATACATTATTCCGGATGGACACATATCAAGTATATGTGTAATAAATATTTGTTGAACGAGAGCGAAGTCTGGACGGGCCGCTAGTTTTAATATAAATGAATAAGCAACGCAAGTAAAAAAGTTTTCGGTTGGTTGCAATCAGCAAAAACATATGTCATAAATAAAAAGTGTATGTATAATTAACTTAATGTAATCGAATACCGAATATAAAAAAAAACGTTTAAGCTCAGTCAGTCGTTTATTACCTTTTTTTACGCGGCCACACATACCGCCTTCCCGGGGTCGCTAGCCGGACGGTTCGAGCTCTCACTCTTACCGCTCGCAAACCCGGAAATCCCCTTTTAGTCGCCTATTACCACAGGCACCGAATACCGTAGCTCGTATTCTGGTACCGAGCTAAGGGACAATTTTGAATGTTACAAGTCTCATGGATGTGATTAGTGTTGAAGAACAATAACTTTCGCTTGGGATGGCAAAGTAAAAGGGGATTTTTAAAAGGATACTGGGCATTACCGGGTAAGCACTGGTGTGTTGATACAAGATCTTGGACCTCCATATGCTGCAGATGGCTGTTGAGAGCGTTTCAGTGGATAGGAATCATATATAACCAGATTTTCCCCAGAAATTTCACTATGGAGATGGGAGCTAGATAAATATCTTTGTCTTCATTGTTTTTTCCTAGTTGATATAGCAAAAGGTACAAAAAATACGTAGAACCTTAAGTACGGTATTTTATTAAATTTATATTTTTTACCAGAACTATTCTTATCGACAATCAGGTTAAAGTTTGTGAACAACAGAAATAATTACATTTATTGCAATATATTTTAAATAAAAACTGTGATAGTTCCACAATTAATTCTTCATTGAGTTTATTAGTGATACCAAATAATTCAGAACAAAAATGGCGCAAAACAATTAGTGCACGACTTTGGCTGTAAGCTTCTTTTGCTGCTTACTCGTAAATGAAAGCATTGTTCTGAAATAAATGAAAATATTTCTTTTTTGCCGTTATTCATAAAATAGAGAATTTACGACTGCATCAAAATATTTTTGTTAAGTTTATTTTTTATATAATTTAACAATTTCTACAATCAAATAGATAAAGGATCTATAATTTTTTGTGTCTTCCCTTCTTTTGAAAGGCCAGTTCTTACTTCAATAGACTATTATGTAATACGCCTTTTCGGAAGGTATTTGGCCAACATGACTCTTATACAAAAAGAATGGTGACTCGGGTTCGTTTATTTTTTTTATATATAGTACAACAATGCACCTAAGCACCTATAATGTTGCAACCCTGCACTGTTTTTTTTATAGGTTTTAGTTGTAGTACATTACAACATTTGGTATGGACGTTTTTTAATATTTGTCACTTAAAATACAATACTAAGTTACCGAAAGTAACGTACGTACGTGTTACATGGTATGAAATTATATTTTTACTGATATCTCGACCATAAAATAGTACTTTTAAAATCTTCCACCTTGGTAAACTTTATTCAGTTTATTTTTCGCAAAAAAGTTTCAAGGTTTTTATGTTACAAAGGTTTGGTACAGAAAATAGCATGAATAGGAATGTTTTACAAGGCCAGTAAGTGTGCACAATCGCTCGGGGCCTACAGTGTGTTTTTTCATTTTTAAGTAAACACCTGTTCCATTATTCCATACTAAATTTAGTACAGTTTTTATACATTTATATATGTATACTAGCGGCCCCACCGAGCTCGTTTGGATTGAATAATTAATTAGATTTTGATTTGATTATTGATCATTAGGTTTATTTATAATTTATATAGCTGCGCATCTGCGCAATCACGTGTTCTTACTTCATATAAATTGCCATTAAAAATACACAGATAGACAAACAAAAATTTGTAAATTGGTATAAAGCTCGGCGATCTTCCATTGCATCGTCCCTTGCAAGCTGAACTTAACCATTAACAAAGACCGGTACACGCAATACTGCTAGACATATGTAGGTTATATTGTGAAACAGTAGATTTTTTCATTCAAATTTTTTGCACACGCTACACGTACTTTGTATCCATACCTTTTCCCGAGCTCAAGGGATCGGTATGTAGAGAACCCGGATATTGGCGATTTCATGAAATTTATTTCATCCTACAACGGAACGGGACAAAGCTCGCTACGATACGAGCGCTGCATTATTTTTTATTCGACATCACTGTGAACTTACCTTCAGGAGTGATATTAAACGATATTAAAAATACCTACCAATGGACTTCATTCAGCACAGAGACGAAGGTGGTTGATCAATGCTTTTCTATATTTAAGGGATATACTTTCTTCTATCTGGTTTTAGCCGAGATTTTACAAAACAGTGGATTTGAAGAGTGTTATAATAACACAATAATTACAATATACTTGTACATATGCTTGTGAAGGAGTGTATTGTATGTCCCATAGTAATTAGGTCAGAGAGGGAGGGTACTTCATTAAATCATTATAAGCGTATTAATCATCATTAATCATATGAAAGGTAAATGGCTTGAATACAAGTAACAAATCGTATGTTATCTATTTCTATAACAACATATGGTTAGAAAAAATAGGTTATAACAATATACACTATTAAATCATATCATTTGAATTAAAAAATGTATATCTTTAAAAGGTTTTGAAACTAAACTGCTATATAAATCTACAGCCTCTGTCTGTACGTCCTTTTATAACTCAAAAACGTATTGACCAATCTTGATGAAAATTAGTGTATAGAAACAACTTGTGATTGCACACATGATAAGGTATAACTGATATTTATTTTATTTATTTATTTGTACGCTAACATAATAAACATAATTTATTATACATAGATATTTCGCTAACAGTGATTTTCTTAAGGCTATTATAATTATAGGCGTAGACAGCATGCACGTAGGTGAGTATCTGTTACAATTTCAATCAAATTAACTCTAATTAAGTTTGCGTTTCTTATCTTAAAAATGTTAAATACAATAAATTTTAATAATATCTTAATTTAATCGTGAACATTTGATTATAATTAAATTTCATTAAACAAAACTAGAACTTAAAAATGGCTAAAAAATAATAAATTAATGTTATTTGAAAATTGTAAATTTTAAATAATAATAAGCAATCACAATAATTTTATATACGATATTATATATTATATAGCATTAAATATAATTATAACTGAATCAATTGATTTTATAAAATATCAAAATTTGAAAAAAATAAAAATTTTGACAATAAAATCGTCTCAATTGTAAAGTAACTTTCCCTTGAACCTGCCAATATTTGTGGAAAAAATATCAATATCCTTCGGTTGTGCAACATTATTAAACATATATATTATAATTCTATTGATGGGAGCATTTAGGCCAAAGTTAGTTTTACATATGGTTTGAAAAAATAGGTTATAATTCCTCTAGAAATTAATCTAGAAATTAATAATTCCTCTAGAAAATTCTTGGTTGCCGTGATGGTATTGAAAAATATAAGTGAGAGAAGTTCCGGTGCATCTAATTTTCCGTTAGCAAGTTTATAAAGAAAAGGCAAATCAATAATTCGCCTTCGATCGGCAAGTGACGTTATTTTAAAGTAGTTTAACCTATCGTATAGTTGGTGTTTTTGCTTCCCAAATTAAGTGAATATGTTAAATGCTAGAGTAATCTCTTTTGTACACTTTCGAGCCTGTTAGAGTAGACATCGTATAAGGCATTCCAAACCACACTGCAGTATTTAAATCTGCTCCTAATTAATGAATTAAATAATATTATTTTTAACTTGACCTATTTAAAGGCTCTACAATTCCGAAGAATGAAGCCGAGATTTCTGAAAGCTATGGAACAAATATTATCTATGTGAGAATTAACAAGCAGTTTGCTATCTAGAGTGACCCCTAAGTCTCTAATTGTATTTACCATTTCCAAGTAGACAGATTTAATCTTATAGTTAAAGTTGAGTGAAAATTTTCTCATGGATAATTATATTATAAATCACATTAAACGACATTTTGACGCATTCAAATCCATGTAATTGTGATCACACCGAGCCACTAATCGATTTAAATCGTCCTATAACAATTTAGCATCAATAATAAGGATGTGTTAACGGATCTAAAAAAAATTCAAATCGTCTGCAACTAAATAATAACGAGAATGATGACAATGTCATTAATAAAAACATTGAACAAAAGAGGACCGAGATGTGATCCCCGTGGCACTCCTGACATAACTAGGTACGGTTCTGATGAGCAACCATTGATTACAACTTCAGACTTGCGATCCAGAAGATACGAGTTACACAATAATATTCCGATGAAACCTAGTTTAGAAAGTTTATTAAGCAAGATTTTGTGGTTTACGCTGCCGAAGGCCTTACTGAAATCAGTGTAGATTGCATCTATAGATGAGCGACCATCCACCTCCGTCGACACTGCATTAAGGAATGACACAAGATTAATATTGGTTGACTTACCCTTGATAAACCCATGTTGAGAGGGGTTAAAAATTAGTCTAAAATGTCAGGAAAATATTTGATAAAGTAAAGATCTTTGCGAAAACAGGGAGGACGGAAATTGGTCTATAATTTTTTATCAAATGTCTATCACCACTTTTGAATAGGGGTACTATGTGAACCACCTGCCAAACTGACCGAAAAATACCCGTATCAAGAGATTTGTTAAAGATAAAAAAACATAAAAGTTTTGCTAACGCTGATGCAGATTTGACTGCGAACACTGACGGAATTCCGTTAGTTCCTGCACCTTTGTAGAGTCTCTTTAATATCTTTAGAACTTGATTATCCTTAAACTTGATTGCAGTCATATATAACCTAGGTGACCTAAATGCTCCAATGTTACTAGTTAAGGATAAATCATTTAAAGTATTATCACATGAATGATTAGATTTAAAATTTTGAGCGAATAGATTACAATTAGTACATGTTGTATGTTCATGAGACATTTGTTTTGACATATCATTAGTACATCTTTTTTTATTTTTTATAAAAGACCAAAAGAGCATAGAATGCAAGTTTTGTTCAAGTGCAGTTATATAGTTATTTACATTAAATTCTTAGACCTTTGTTTAGCAAGGTCAAGGAAAAGTTGGTCCAGTGGATTGTTGTTGTATTGACGTAGCTTTTTACGATATTTAAGTTTCTCGTGCAATAGATTTATTAAATCCCGTGTAAACCAAATTGCGTATTTTCGAGATCTCATTTTAGTTTTAGGTAAATACTTCAATATCCCTAGATTAACATGTTTGTAAAACACTGAGAGCATATCATTGACATCCACAGAGTTTTTAAATTATTCTACCCAATCTGCCATATTTAGGTAGTGTATGATTTTTTTATTAATCGGCTTTAAAAAACAGTAATGATCTGTATTGTTGGAGCTGAGACAACTGGGACGGGTAAAACATATATTGAACTGTAGAGGTAGCTGATACTCATCAATTATAGATAAAGGATTATTATTAACACTAAGATCAGAAAATTCACAGGTACTAAGTACCAAGTCTAGTATTTTGCCTTTATTGTTAGGAAAATTATTGTATTGTTTCAGTTCATTTAGCGTGCAAAAATCTAAGAGCAATGTTGCATACAAACTGTTTTGAGTGCTATTGGCCAATTTAATGTTGTTGAAAATATTCCAATTTATACAGCCTAGATTGAAGTCACAATTTAATATAACTTTATCTATACTGTTTTGGTCTATTACGCGATTACAGTTTCTTATAAATTCTTCGAGAACAGGTCTCTGTAGAGGGGGTGGGAGATAAACAACACATAAATTTAAAATGTCAATTTGTTTTCTCCTGTTGGTACATTTAATCTGAATCCATAGATCTTCGCACTTAGATTGGCATGAGTGCAAACGACGAAAGCTGGACCGCTTCGACACAATTTTTAAAACTCCTCCATTTTTACTGCTATGAAACCCGATAGTATCTCTGTCGCGTCTATAAACTGTATATCTTGAATCGAACAGCTCTGAGTCGAACGCACCATTGTTTATCCACGTTTCGCTCAGTACAACATCGAAATCGGTACACACTATATTGTTGAAAAATTCAATAGCTTAGTTCTCTAACCTCGAACATTTTGATAACAAAAATGCAGCATTAACAATCGAATGATATCGCTAAACCTTACTGTTACTATATAAAAAAATCATTATTCTTGTATTGCTTCGGCGCCATTATTCATTTGTTTCTTTTCATGTGTGTGTGTGGCATAATAGTACAAAAATTTTCTATAATTTATTGGTTATGTAATTTTGTTTTAAATAGTTTGTCATTTGTTTGGAACATATAAAGATTAAATATACATTATGTATATGTATGTCATTAATTACTATTCTTGAGTGTTAAATTAAATCATATAAATTGTGTTATGTTGTTGGAGAGATAAGAATAAATAAATAAATAAATATCATAGATGAAATAAATTTTGCAATGGCAACCACCTTAAAACAAAATTTGAATTGATTGGCGTATTGATTGTGCGTTTAATACTTAATCCGTAATTTATTTAAATTGAAACTTTACATACCTTATTAAAGCATTTTCACACATACTATAGATTATGAATTTATATGAATTGTATATGTAATATGATGATACATATATTATATTAGCGGATAGATGATACATATACTCGTATTATACTAGCGGCCCCGTCCGAATTCATTCGGGTTAAACAATTATATATATATATATATATATATATATATATATATATATATATATATATACATGATTATTCCAAATTTTAAGTTTTTTGCCTTGTTTAAACATCATTAGGCTTACGGATATTATGTATAGACTATCATCTGCGCAATCCCGTGTTGTAACTTCATACCAATTTTCATTAAGTTCGGTCAAGCCGTTATTATGTTACAAAGGTACATACAGACAGACCAAAATTTTAAAAATGGTCAAATTGATTTTAGTGAATCATTAAACAAATATTGGTCATGAATTTTGACAAAAAAAATGGAATGTATAGACTAATAGTATAGATATAATTAATTCTTTAATCCAAACGAAATCGGAGCCGGCCACCAGTTTTATAATAAAGTTAAAATAAACACACCAAAATATGAGTACCAATGATGTAATAATATCAAGATATAATGTTAATAAATGAAGTTAGTTAACTTAAAATGACAGCACTTGAGTCATTATCAATTACTCTTAAGCAAATAATTTACTAAAATAATTATAAATAATTTATACAACACATGGAAAAAACATATTATACAAGTTGTAAGTCTCTTGTCTAATTATATAAGTTGTCTAACTAGTCCTTTTGAAAACCAAAACTGTATATAAAATTTAAAGTAAAAATACAGCGTTGCCTAGGAACATTGTAACGAGAAAGGCTTGTTACAATATAAATATATAGTGAAACAGTAAATCGATCTAAAGTTCACCTGATTTAACATGACTTATGCAATCAATAGTCATCTGTTATCAACCTCTAATAGGCCTTATAACTATTGCTTGCTAAAGTTTTACTTGGATCAAAGTGATGCTATATTTATGGTGGTGATGTCCATTAATTAAGCAAAAGCATATTCAAGGCAGCTCCCACGGCTAATTAATGATCGAGGGAAACGCTGACACGGACAAGTTAGACCAGTCCTTCACAAATATTGCGTCACTATATCGCAAAACGAACAAATGGTGTCCTATACAACCTCAACCCCAAAACTAGCTTAAAGATGCTGTGTCACAATTCATTTTAGATAATATTATGCATGTTAAAATACTCTAATTGTCAAAAATATTATGCTCGCAAAAATAACAGTTACAAATAAGGCTAAATTGATTGTACCGAGCATCTGCCTCAGTAAATTTGCGAGCCTGTCCTTGGGTAGATGTGTAAAATTTGGTCAAAATTTACAATATCGTTTATTAAGAACTTTTTATTAGGTCATTATATACATAATTGATGACAATGGATATTATTTAGATGTAAAAGTAATATTATATGAATACAGTAAATTAAAAAATAAATGTTTTAATATATGGAGAGAAAAAAATAATCACTGTTAAGTTTTTTCTTTTTAGAAGTTAGTATATGTTTTGTAATTAAAAAAGCTTAATTATTTTGAAACACGAACTAAGCGTAGTTTGGGAGAGTTAAGTAATTGTTTGCGTATTAGACTTTTCACTCTCCCTCCGTTAACTGATGCGTAGATATTTATAACACGGATTAGTAATTCAATACCTTATATTATTATAGGATAATTATGATATTATAATTATATTACTATAATTATTCTTGACTCTCCAACTCCTTCTCCTCAATAAATTAGGCCAAAAAGTAGTAAGAAGTTTCAAATAGTAACATACAAAATAAAAAAGTTTACAGCGAACCACTGGTCTTAGAAAGCATTAGGTACAATAAATTTCATTGTGTATGGATGCAAACCCAATTTGACAGGTATAGGAGCTAGTGGCTGTCTGTTGTAATTCTCGAGAACGATACTTGCCTCCGGTGTTCCCCGCCCTCGATAATTGTCAGACTCGTCAGATTAAGTAGCTTAATGAGACTGGAAACTGTTTGTTAGATGTTTTTATGCAGATTGCAATTGGGAATTTTTATTAATTATTCTCAAGATTACTCACAATTGATGTCATTTTGATCTAAATTCATGAATAAAAACTAGTGGTCGCATGGTGGTAAAAATTCGGCAATAATTTATTTAAATTTTTAACATTATTAAGGTTCTATTGTACAAGACTATAATAAACCTCTATAATAAAATTTTATACTAAATCTACACAGAAAAAATATATTGAAAACCCATAGTTTCAGCGCGCGGCTGTAGTTCATTTGCAGGGGTTTTATAGTTCATGAATCCATAGATGACTTTAAAATGGAAAACTTTCCATACACGAAACAAACAATTTATTCAAATCTGTATGAACCTATATTACAATGGATACTTTGCACTTTTATCGACAGATGTCGCTAATCTAATTGCCATAAAAATTATTATATAACAAAACTTAAATAAGCAGAAGCATATATATTTAATTAATGAATGAAAAGATGCCAAAATAAATTTATTGTATGTATTATAAAGCGCAGTAGGATAGAACATAAACAAAAGAGTAAATTTGTGTATATATTATGAATGTGCGTGTGTCAAATGAATGGTAGTGTGAGTAATGTTTATTTTCATTCGTTTTATATATTTGTAATGCATATTGTATAAAAATATTAGCTTTCTGCACATCTTCTCCATGTGAAAATTTACTGTGCCTAATTTCGTACTCCTCCGTTCGCGTAATTGATCTAAAGAAAGTTTTAGTCTGAAGCTCCCAGCCGGATCACGACGAGTCATTTGGCGGCTGACTCACGCAAGAGAGTGGTAGCTAGTCAGGCAGGCTTCACGGAAAGATAATAATACCAGTATAATATGAATGACTTAATAATAATATTTATATAATAATCCTTACGCGAAGCCCTACCACCATACAGGCTGGCCTCAATCGCCTCTTACGACACCCTGTTCTGCCAGCGTGGGATTGGGGCGAGTATTCCAGGCTGCACCAATACAGCCACCACACGCAAACTTGTAATTGTCAGTAACTGGATCACTAAAAGTGAAGAAAATTGTAGACAATGAATGTATTTTTTACTGCCAAATTGTCACTTTAAACCAGATTTTAAGTGATAAACGTGATTTAATTATTGTTCTAAAAAAATTCGCCTATTTTTCAAGAAATTTCCAAATAAAAAAGCAGACTGTGACTTAAAATAATGACTTAATGCCTGTTCTTCTAAGCAAGCTGGACGCATTAAGATGCTTATTTCGTGGGAAAATAAAAGATAATTTTAAAATTTGTTTAGAGATTGTCTACGTATAAAATATATAGTATCAAAATAAATGGATTTAGAAATTGATCAACAAGTTTAATTAAATACTCACCTCGTACCCGACCTGCCAAAAACTTGAATTACCCAGACTTACTCGTATAAATTCAATTAGTCCAAGTTTTATAAACAACAACATTATTTAAATGTATTTATGACATTTATTTTTAAGCAAATAATATTTGTTTCAATATTTAAAAAATTGCAATGGGAATATTTTCTTAAACATTAAACGAACTTACCGGTAAATTAAGTTCAACTATAATTATACAATGGATTCGTCTGAAGAATTAGTAACTTAAAACACCGAAAATCTATAGATTCTGTATGTATCTGTAGACTGTAGTTCAGTGTTCCATATTTACAACCTTTATTAAAAGCTTCTGTAAGAAAATATAAGATAGTGGGTATTGATGCCTCGAACACATTGTGCTCATTTTCGGAACAAAAAGTGTGCCAGCACTAAAGTGCTAAAACTCGACGTCGTATTGCTTAAGTGATTTTGTTGAAAGGCGGGATAGCATTATGTATTCGGTTAGATTATAAAATACCTCCCATATTAATAGAGGTAAGAATAACGGGTATAATGTTTGATGGGCCGAGTATTATTCCTTTGAATTCATGTGATAAATATTTTTGAAAGGCTTTAAGTATAATAGAGAAGGGAGGGAAAATGTAAAAAAAAGTATTTGATCATTTTACAGTAAACGCACAAATAGCATAATATGCATATGTGTCGTGATGCCAAGAAATATATTTTTTACACTGAGTGTTAATCGTCTAGCAAGAAGATAAATTTCTAATGTACCAGAGTTATGAATTGTAAGTTAAAAAACACTTTGTGTCAGTTCCCATTCGATGTCTGGGGGAATTTGCCTAGATTCTACATCAGCAGTTATATTATCTGATGATTTTATTTCGGAGACACTTATGAAAATATTACGAGGATTGTACTATTACCAAATATCTTTAGGGATTTCTTTGAGGTGTAAGAACTGAATTTAACCTATTCAGTTTTTTAAAAACTGGAATTGTGGACAGAAAGTAGGATTTGTCACTGTAAGGATTTGTTGCGAATATTTTTAGGCGAAAAAATGCTGCTATCAATTCTGTTTTGTTAATGTCTTTATCCTGTTCTGTCTGTGACCATATTCCACTAGCTGTGTTCGTCCCACATGCTCTACTCCATCCCGTCCAGAAGGAGTCTGCAAAGATCATATTAAGATATTTCTCAATCCCTTATCATATCATAATCCATTAACATAAATTGAATCATTCATCAAATTCAGAAATTTGTAGCATTCGCATTTTTCACTATATAAAATTATATTAACGACGCCCCGCCAGATGAGATTAAAAGTCGAATTTAATTGTGAAAGTTTACCAATTTTACATGAATTAGGTTCGACATTAACAATAAAAAATGTTTTCATGTTTGATCAATGATGATGATGATCAATTTATTTATTTGTTTGTTTGTTTGTTTGTTTGTTTATTTATTTATTTATTTATTACGTTTTTTATAAACGATAGTGTATCCCAGGAATTTGCAATAATTGGAAGACATAAGCTTACTTTTTTTTCTCGATTGTAATAAAGCCAAGGTTCAATGTAACAACTTTTTTGTCACAATAATGTTATTTGGGCACTCGGAATGAGATTGTCCGAGAAGCAAAATTTTGTTTCAAGGAAACGTATCCGCAAGTTCATAGTAAATTAATTACAGGCCTCTTTATTTTCATAAAAATACATGGAGCTATGTTCAAATCTACCACAACCTATGTGTACCCGCAATACTTGAAAATTACGTCCGATACGACATTGAACAAAATAAAAATAAATTATACAATTAATTGAAAGTTTCTTAAATAAAAGTTTAATAGCACTAAAGCGATAGGTTAAGTACAATTGAAAGAAGAAAAGAAAGATATCGTATCGTAGAGCGTAATTAAGTGATACGACACAATGTTTACTAGAACTACAAAAGTAAAACAAGAATAGTGCGGAAAATTAGTCGAGAATAATAATAATAATTAATTAATACAAATCTTAAGAAAAAAAACCTTTTATTTTCTTCTTAAAAGCTTAATGAATGTCCAATGAACATCAGGTCAGTTGATTACCGACTTTAGTACCATTCAAGGTCTTGCTCTCTTTATTACCGAGTATGAGTTCCATTGATTAAACATACTTCTTGCTATGTGATGGGATAATTATCGTTAATGAAAAGAAAAAAAAAAACAAGTGTGAAGTCAAAAACGTTATTGGAAAAACAGTAATTAATTGATAACATTTTCGAAATGTGTATATATAATGAGAGATATACATGTAACCTGCTATGAGCCATAAATGGATTAAAGCCACATGTCGGTATGTACCTATTATAAAATAAAATCAACACTGATAAAGACCTAATAACTACATTGTAAATTACCCCCAAAATATATCTTTATCCGCGGTAGCAGCACATAATCTTTAAAGATAAGGCGTTACTGAATTAAGTGTTTTATTAGAATTTAAATATAGTACAACATCAGAAGTAGTTAAAACTTTACGGTAAGTGATGATTAAAATTACGGGTAACTTGTGAGGAATTTTCGTTAAAATTATATATGATGGTCTTTGTTCTTCTGTTCTTCTGATGTTCTTTAACACGTAACTTGAAAGTTCCAATAGGTAAATCACGCATAAACTTTGAAACCCTTTTGTAAAAGCAAACATTAAGCCCCAAGAAAAAACGGTGCACCGATATATGTATAGACGTAAACAAATTATGACTGTTTCTTGTTTTACGATTATGTGTAACACTTTTATGCACACACATATATGTGTGTGTGTGTGTGTGTAACTATATATGTAACTATCACAATAAATTTGCTTAGAAGCTAACTTATAATTTATTAATCCAATTAGTATTCTACTGGCTAAATTAACTTAATCTGATGTAGCATCTGATATGATTCTATTATAAGTTTAGCGGGTACGGTTACTCCAGCCCGCAATTTAACTTAAAAAAACTGAATCCTAATTTGTAAGCCTTTAAAGTGGTTGTTGTGACTGATGCTGCGCCTGGTTAATAAGGACGTGTTTACTCCACTGGATTGTAGAATGATTTTTGTCCATCGACTTAAAGTTTGAGATGTTAATGCTCGATATAGTTATATAATCCTGATTATATTAAAAGCAATAGTGTTTTTTTTATTGTATATAAACACTCGGTATGTCATTGACCGATCAAAATTTTCAAAATACAAGAGTTTCTAAATATCCCTATGTATCTCAGTAGCTTTGCAACTGGTTTGAGGATCTTTATATAGTTGTATGGGGCAATGGTTAAACAGAACGGTAGCTCATTAAATTCATACAAAGCAGATTACTATTAGATTGAAAGGGTATATTTTTTAGAATACGGGTGAATAAGAAATATAAAATAAACGGCCTTTAAATCAACTGATCCTATAAAAAGGCTTTAGAAGTAAGCTTCAAAGCTATTCTTAAATCTTCTAATTTAAATGTTGAGTTTGTACACGTATATATTTATTTGTTTCAAATTCTCTGTTTTTTAAATTCAAGTTGAAACCATTTTAAAGGGTGTAGAGGTCAAGTCCGGATATTGTATGTATCCTACATTAGGTGTATCCATTAGCAATGTAACTAGTTTTGAGTTTTCGTGACCCGATGGCTTTAGGTGTGTAATAGCCTTATTTATTAAAGGTAGGACACCGGATGTGAGGCCTTATTTGCTAGACTTTCAACCAATGATGCTCGGAACTCTGGGTTGAGGACTGGTGCTTTTAAGTACTTGCATTTCTCAGGAATCAGGTACTTCTCTTTTAATGCTCGACGATTCTGTTTCGACGGATTACAAGATCCTAAAAGTTGAAAGGTTCTCAATGCATAATTAGTATATTTAAAATTAATTCGTTATTTCCAGTCACTATTCTAAGCCAGACTTTTGGTTAAATTTTATTAATAATTTTCTAAATATTTATTTATGGAGAACTGGATACAAAATAAATTTTGCAATAAGTATTACAATAACATTTTTTTTTCAATTTTGTTTCTAACTATTTTATTTTAAAACCTGTTACAATAAGCCACACACATAAATATACCATTTTTTGTCTAGAATAAAAGAAGCAAAAGAGTAAGTATAATTTAGATTTTATATGTTACTGTGTAGGGCTGACGCGGTTTGAGTCGTCATTCGTTAAGCGCACTGTACTAGCTTGCCCGCGTCGGTATTTCTAGCTACTTATGATCTGGAAGTGTTTAAGCAGAAATTAATAGGTTTTTATAAGTTAGTGCGTTGAACATCTTAGACGTCATTCAATTACCATCTTACAAAAAAATATTAGTAGTTTAGATCAATGATTTATTTATTCACATAATAAAAATTACGGGTTGCAACTAATATGTCCGTTTTCATAATAGACTGGTCATATTTGCTTGCAGTACTGCGAAATATAGGATGGAATGTCGAAGTCATAACTTTGTGCTGAAGTGCTCTATCTAACAATGTGTCCAAACCAACCTCGCTTGCTCGTGGTACGCTCTGATGAACAACGGATGACACTATGACTCCAGATCCCGCTATTTCGAGTTTACCAGGCTTTACGCACATTTTAATATCAATTATATTCTTACACGGTCTAGTTAGCTGCAAGTCCCTCTTTAGAACCAATAGTGAAATATTTTAACGTACTTAGGTTATAGTGTTAGAAAGCCAGCAATGAATCCCCAAATGCTTTCTTTGTCGTTAATGCATCGCTGATGCGTTGAAAACTTGAAGGTGAAGAATTAGTTTGCGCATCTCCTCATTTATTGACCTAACAAATAAAAGCATTAACCAATTTCAACGTGAATACCGGAAGCAACTGTCTTCTTAATTAATTTGAACAATATATTTAAGCATTTATCACTCGGTAGATACAGACGTCTTACATATTTTTAACTTTTATGATGAATATTTTACTTAAACATTTTTATAAACGCATGGAAATAGTATAAGTAGTCCAATATGCAAAGATTTCTAAGCTACTTCGGGGGTAATTTGTAAGAATTTGCATTACAGACAAAAGGCCCAATTGTCGAACTTTCAAAGCTCTCCCTAAGCTCTCCCTGACCGCACAAGGTCAGACTTCTTAAATGTTTTCTGACATTTTATTCACAATTGTTACTTTTGCAAAGGCGTTTGTGCCTGAATTATAATATTAATCAGTCGAGGAAAAGACATCGATCTCGCATTCAGAACTTTATCTCTTTATAAACCAGGAATTTTCATTAATTACCATTACAAAAGAAGGGTTAAATTAACGAAAACACTTCTTAATTTAAATGAATCTAAAGTAAAAAAAAAGACATAGTAATAATAATTATAATTCTATTTAAAAAAGATATAACAGACATAGGATAAAATAGTTAAGTAGAAAATGAATGAGTTTCAAAGAATTTTCCGTAAACGATAATTTTTGTAATCATACGTATTCATCATTTGATATATTCTACTGCGGAATACAAAATGAATTTGAATTTATACTAAGTAACGTAATTGTAAATTTTGTAAATAACAAATAACGTTAAAATAAATAACGTAAATAACAAATTTTTGTAAATTTTATAGTCTTATGAATTAAAATAAGACTCGTAAATGGAAATAACTACAGATAGTCAGATTTATTGAAGTACATCTTAGCATAAATATGATATATATATATATATATATATATATTATAGTGAATATAATTATAGTAATTATAATAATAATAGTGATATCGTATATATATATCGATTCGCTTTATGCGATAATAAAATATTCATATTAACATTATACAGGTGGAGTGCTTTGGAATGTTTTAAAATGTAGTCAACACGTATTTTAAGTTTGTACTTTAATTTACTTAAAAAACAAACAAATTTCAATAACTTATTACAACTCAACAAAGAAGATTATTTATATCTATACTAATAATGAAACTAATGGTTTAAAATCAGTGCTTAGAATACATTTTTTTAATTTTTATGTAGGTATACTTAGTGATCGATATAGAGATCAAACATACGTTTTTGAAATTCATGTCTGTATGTCTGCCTGTCCACATATCACACTAAAAACCACTGAACAGATTTGGATACTTGGCATTTTAATGGGTCATATTATGGATCATAATCTGGGATACTTTTTATCCCTGGAAATGGATCTGTTCCCGCGAATGAGAGTGACGTGAGTTTGTGTGTATGCGAAGAGTAATCCCCGAAACCACGGCAAATATTTGAAAAAATATTTTACCATATGGTAGGTACATTATTCTGAATGTATATAGGTTATATGTGCATACGGAATAAATTAAATAGATGCATGATTATATTTATCAAATGTGTTTCAATTTGTGTCTAATTTTTTAACATATAATTACATAATTGTTCAACCTGAAAGAAGTTCGGGGAGGCTGTTCATTATTAAAAAAAAAAATTGCTTAAAGTAAATTAAGAGGTAATTAAGGTAATTAAGGGGTCAGTGGCTTTTCTGTAAGTATTTTAGCAAGTAATTAGTATATAAATTTGACTTGTTGTTATCCCAATAAAAAGAACAATAATAAATTGACAGTAATAATTAATTTTTCATTTATCGTTAATCACTTTTTAGCAAAAAAGTAATAAAATAGGAATGTCAAAATACATAAAAGTGCCAGTCACCAATAAAAGCCATGGTGTTAAAATATGATGTAGGAAAATAAACGGTCGTGAAGTAGGCCTATCTTTTGCGCAAATTTAGGTGGCATTTGGGAGTCTTTAAAGGTGCTAAAGTCATAAAACTTACGACGTTTTTTTTTATTTATTCATGTGAAAGTGCGAAATATCGTATTAAAGGTGTCTCTTTTGTAAATGGAATATTTGTAACATTTCTGTAATATTTTATAGTGATATCGTAGTCCATGTGCGGAGTAAGATAAAATCACAATCCTGAAGATTGATAAAATACACGAATTGTAAGTGAATCTTGTCCCAAGTCTTCAAACCGAAAAAATTGTAAGTCGCAATATGATTAGCAAGTTTGTTAAAGACATTCTGTTTTAAATTCACAAGGGATTAAATTGCTTGATCCATCAGCAATAATGCAATTTTTATTAAACACCTGATTATTACCTACATTATTATTATCTGTGACTACCTTAGACCGTTTTTTAATTAAAAACACAATTTTGTTCTAAATTTATCAAACTTCAGGGTTGACCTCATTTCAGTATATGACATCTTTAAGATATACTCCATTAGGCTGATAATAAGCATGATTGCCACATTATGCCGGTTTACAGCACAGGTATGCAGAGACACATAGCTGTTTCATGTTACAACGTGACAATTATACCACTGTAGACATAGTTTGCAAATTATCACCTTAATGAAAATCACTGCATACATTTGCTTCTAAGTTATAAAATACTAATATGGGACGGTTCGTTTGGAAAACCAACAATACGTTACTCATAATTAAAATTCAACATTTATACTCATAGTACCTACCAATTCAGTTTCTTGACTCATAACTTGATTAACTCTTTGAGATTGTAACACTATTTCTGTTGTGGTAACAAAACTATGTTGTGAACTTTCTTTTACTTGTAAGTTGTTGTATATTTCAATTTCTCAGAAGCAGCTGTGAGAAAATTAATGAAAAAAAATAAGCTTATCTACAACAAATCAAAATAATAATGACTGTTTTAGTAGTATCAAGGCATTTTTGTGCAGCTATTGTTGGCCTTAATTAATTAAAATTTACATCAACCATTCTTAATTAATCTGATTGCAAGTTTATAATTCCTTTTTAACCTCTTATATTTTCAGGATCATACATCTACTTTCGATAGTATCAATGAGCAAATAGGAATCAAAAGGAAATTATGGGAAATGTCGAATATATATTAATATAGGTTATAGAGGGTAGCTAGAAATAAATCATGTTATCTTCGTGTGGGCTACGACAGCCAATAAGCGTTTTACGCGAATTACGAAAAGATAAATTGCCTGCCTCCGACATTAATGCGAATTTTCCGCCGAAAATAAATTACCTGTATCAGCTCTCCTTCGATAGGGAGATGCCTATATTCTTTAAATTTTTGGGTCCTCAAATTTAAACTTTAACTGTCACCGCATGAAACAATTTTCATAATATTATTATAAAACTCAGAGCAGTTTACTTAGTGGAAATTATTGATTCAGTTTTAAGCACTTAAAATTTAAATAACTTCTATATAAAGCTGTTATTGCAGTATTTCGTGGTTCCATAGTGATCACTCAAAACAATGAATTCAATGACTTAATTATCGCTTTGAAATACAAGTATAAAAATAGCTAAAAATTTATGAAATGTATCAAATGACATCAAATCTAAATGACGTATTGTTATTAAATGTTAAATCATCTTCCGAAATCATTAACTTATTATGGCTTATGAGTTTTTGTTTAATATATGAAAGGCGTCGGAAGCTACTTAAAAATATTAGATTTCAGTTTTGACAGCATTAAATAATAACTATCTGGACGTGAGTGGCGAATTTGAAGCTTTGAATTTGACTCTAGCCAAACGTCAGAGCTGGCAGGCGGCGACGGACTTCGGCTATTCTTGGTTGGTGAAAAAGATGGAGATGCTGTGACCCAGCTAGTTAACGGATTGCATACGTCCTTAGTTTAAATTCAAAATGATGTAGTCTTGCCTTGCCGTGTCTTTATATGAATAAGAAAGGAGCAAGGCAGTCGAATCTTCACAAAACATTTATCACATAAATATTAACCATGAAAACTTGTTCAGAACTATGTAACAAAGCTGAATAACTATTTATTTATTTATTTATTTTATTTATTGCACCAACAAGATATGCACTAAAAATTCACAAAATATTATCTAAATTTAAGGCCAAGTGCTACCTCAATTATAGGTACAAACATCATGCTTATTAAGTAAAAGTGCATCAAATTAAATTAAATTATTTAAATTACAGTAATTAAAATTGCATTACAAAATATTATAATTACATTATTATTATTACAATTATACTGAATAATACAAATAACTATAAAATATATTGCAAATCTTAATAAAATAGAGAAAGGCCGAACAGTAGTCAGGGATCTAAAGTTAAAAGGAAAAGTATAAACAAGCATCAGAGGGGAAGGTTGAGAGAAGAATGAGAGTAATATGATCTTATAGGTCTGAAAGGTAATTTTAAATGGTTTTTTAAGCTAGGAGGGATTGAAAAGCACACAGTATAAAGTAGAAAAAATATGTGCATTCCACCGAAGTGAATTGAAAGCACTAGGGTTCGTTGTGATAATCGGAGGTATTAAACGTTTGCAGAGGCTGAAATATAACACATTTTAAAGGGGCTTAAGTTTGTTTAGTTGTTCTAAGTTCTATCTAGGTAGCATATAACGGCATAGTGAAGGTTAAGTAGAACTATACTTCAGAAAAAAAAGTTTAACGATCATAAATAGTCAATATATATTTCTATCTTTATAATTTTTTTTTACATAGGATAAGTTAATGCTTGACAACAATCCCACCTGATGATAAGTGCTGATGAAGTATAAGATATAGAACGCACTAACTTTTAAAAGCCTATTCACTTCCCGCTTGAAGGCTCCTACATAGTAAAAAGGTGGGAACACCGACGCGGGCAAGTTATTCCAACCCTTTGCAGTGTGCAAAATGAATTATGATGGGAAACACGCCGTCTGTACAAGTGGTACGTTCACTACGTAGGAATGAATACCCGCTTTACGTCGAGTTATTCGATGAAAGAACGGTATTGGGGGAATTATTTCGAACAATTACTGCACACACTTTCAAAAATATATCCTATAGAAGACCGAAAGGCTGACAAACCTGCGCTTGAGCTTGAGGCTTTGCAGATTGATTTTGACCAGATCTGGGTCACCAATGAGCCTGTTTGAACGCCTCTCCATCAAGCTCAATATTGACAGATGACATTTGGCAGCACCAGCCCAAAGTGACAACAGTACGCTATACACGGTCGAGCCTGTGCTTTATACAGGGTTAAAAGCTGATTCGGTGTAAAGTACCACCGCACCTTCGCAAGATTCTCCAAGTTACCTTGCAGCCGTTTTAGTCTTGATTTGTATTGGAAACTTTTGCTGTTGCTATTTAAAAAATTTTTCATTTGCGGTAAAGAAAAATATCTGGTTAAACATTCATAGCGGTGTATTTTCAATACTTTTTTTAAACGTCGTACTGCAGCCATTGATGTTTGAATATGATGTACTCAACATATTTTGTATTAATAAAATAAATTACATTGCGCAAAATCGTAAACTTTGTAAATGTTGTTTCATCCAGCCAACGGTGCGGCTCCAAATTAAAGGGTAGGGATACAGAACCCCTTTTGTTAAGCCTAATGGCCCGAAACTAAAAGTTCGTATAAAGCTTTGGACATGTTTTTTAACGTAGCCCTTCTTTAATTAAATAACTCTGTAAATTGTATTGTAATGAAATGCATGGTTTTATGAATATTACAATTTATGAATATTTAATTGGATAACGGTTTTATAATGTAGGTATGGGATGACGTTACTTTATTTTTTAATTTAAGGTTGAATTGTTACACAAATATTATTCAAAATAATGCTAATAACATTTATTTAGTGTTAACATACTCTATACGAAGGGCTCTAGGGGTAGTTAAGGAGCTGTTACTGTAGAAATTAATCAATTATATAGAGGTTTAAGAATTGTTGAAAACAATTCCATATAATAATTCTTGTTAAAATTTGAATAAATAAATCTACAACTCTCAAGATATTCACTAAAAACGTAACACAAATACTCATCAAGGTAAAATAAAACCAAGTTTGTTGATAATTCTTTAAACAACCTAAATTTCCAGGCGTTCTTTAAATCATATAAAGAGAGATATTTATTAGCAAACAAGCCCTTAATGAAAAGAGAATAAAAAGGCTGTATAACATGACCTCAATAGTTGGTAAGAACAAAATAAAGAATAAAAGAATTTTAAGGCCTGAAGTGACAAAAACTACTTTTAATCCGTTTCTGTGCTCAAACAATTTAATAGCAATTTCGTACTTTGACATATCTACGGGGAAATAATAATCTTACATTTGGTGAAAAACATATAATTAATTAATGACACCCCCGAAATTTGACATATGTTTTATAGATTTAATTTGTTTGCTGTGATAAAACTTATCAAAGTTATTGAATCTTCTTGGTTTTCATATTCGTGATCGAAGTACAATACTAATCCGAGGTAGGTAATTATAAATAGACATATATTCAAAAATTTCGAGTAAATTAAGCAATTAATTAAAACTGATGTAAGTGATATTAGGTCAAGTTATTGTCTTAAAGCGACGACAAAATATGTTGCCCTCGTCATGTCGATATGGCGCGTATAAGCGTAGTGTTTCCCACGAACACAGTGAGTACTACCCGACTAGGCGACTTCCACAGATATTCTGAAGATTATACTCTGTAAGGACCTGCCATGTCTACCCCATGTGGTAGGGCTGCATGACCTAAACATTACACTTTCCCATCTTGGTCGCTTTTGGCCTCGGGGCGGATAGTGTCAGGGCTACCAGTTCAAGATGGCGCTTGTCAAGTTCATAGGCCCGTTGTTGAGTCCAGGTATTCACCACCATTCCTCCTATACCTCCTCCACCATGCCTCCAGCTCCAAGAGCCAGATAGCTACGGGTCAATTGGAAACCGTCCCAGCCCACCTGCGGAACATGATTGACCGGAAAACGACATTACATAAATAAATATTCGTTTCATGACTTGCGGACATCTATTTGAAGATTTTGAAGTTTTTTGTCTTGTTATAACTCATAAGCAGCTTAACCGATCTTAGCAAAAATTGGTAGGTATATAAGAATACGTGATTGCGTAGATAGTCGGCTATATATAATATCAGTAAACCTAATTATGTTTAATGAAGACAAAATACAAAAAATTATAAATAATCATGTATAAGTATATAGGTATAATCAACTGTTCCACCCGAGCGAAGTTTGAGGGGGCCGCTAGTTGTACTCGTACACACTTGCTATGAGGTCATCACTAATTTAGTAAATTGTCATCTAGTATCATAGTTTAAATTGTCATTTAGTAAATCTGCTATTTTATGAAAGGCGGATGTTACCAAAACGTTTTAATTGAAACTGAAATTAGAGCATTGATATGCCTTTAGCTAACAGAGAACTCATACACTGAAGAGGAAGTTGGTCGTAATTTTAGTTGATTTTAGTTACAACAATGGCTCTAAGTGGAGTTCCGTACTTAGCTACGAAAGGCTTTAATTGGATGAGTCATATTGTTGGCCTAATTAGTAACGTATACGAGTATGGTACAATGCAACTACAATAAAAACTTCCATGTATGATATTTGAGTGCACTAAGGGAGGATTATGAGGATTACAAAATTAGTTTTGCAACAGTTGCTCCGTTTAAAACAAAACAATTAGAAATTCTATCCGGTTCACTTTAACTGTAGAACTAATATTGTTACATCATCATTTTCCGGCCCTCATCCCAATTACTTGGGGTCGGCACAGTGTGTTATTTCCTTCCATACATCTCTATTTTCCGTCATCTCAGTGCACAGCTCCTTAATCTTCATATCCTCTTCCACACAGTCCATCCACCTCTTTTTCAGTCTTCCCCTTCCCTTGTATCTATTCATCTCCATTCTCAGCATTCTTCTTGTCACATGACATTCCTTCCTATGCATTATATGCCCATACCATGAGAATACCATAATGTTTAGAGGGTGGTTCCATCAGATACCTGTCCGGTACTGTGTGGCATTACTACGGGTACCCGACCCCGTACTGCTCTAGCTGCTGTTGGCACATTCCTTTATCCGGTGGCAGCGGTATCCCTTTCCTATCCCATCATTCCTATCCCACATATTCCCTCTTACATATCCCCTCTTATTCCCAACGAAAGCAATCCCAAGGAGGGTTGGTGTCAGGCAGGCGGCCGGTTGTAAAATTTTTAGCCGAAACTAAATATCGTGTGTCTAACTAACCTATTGTTACATGTTACGAGTATGTTAATTTTAAACAGAATTATTTATACATATAATAAAAAGCTGGCCAGGCAAACAAAACCCTACTAAGATGAACGAATATTATCTGGATTACACTAAATGACGCAAGCCTGAGTGACCCTTACTAGCGGAGATCTTTCACTCTAACTTGGTGTATTCAGCAGGGTGCTAGGACCACGTGTACAAAAGTTGGCTCGGGCTCAAGGATGATCGGAGGCCCGTATATCCCAATTATATACAACAATTACATACTTTCATGTATCACGCTCTGTGGCCTGTACCTAGTTCGTTGTTTTATTATAAACATTCTGTTTATAAATCCTTATTAGCGAAAAACCTACAGATGACAGATGACCAGACACAAGAAGAGAGACTAGAGAGCCGTGCTAACCATAAACACCTGAATAAAAGAACTGTCGCATATATTTTAACCAACTCCAAAAAGAAAGGACATGTTTCGTATTCTCGAATGTATACGCAAAGATTTTTTTGACATTTTTGGGTGAATATACGTGAGCTTTGTTTTGGTTCAAAGAGTGGCAAAGATATAGATAAGGCTAGAAGATAAACAATGGAACTTCTTGACTAAAATGTCTTAAAATTAATAATGACAGTAGTAGGTAAATTGTGATTGTAGGATAATATGCAAAAAAGGTCTTTAAAAAACAAGAATTACTACTACGTAACAATATTGATTGACAAAGAAAAAATTAGTCTTTGTGATTCTGTACATTATTAAAAAAACATCACACATATACGTGTACACCCCCAACTAGAATTCTCATGTTTCGGGTGCCATGGACTTACACATATGATGAGAGAAGCCTTTTTATTTCTAGTAAAGACGTTCTATGCATATGTAACACGAATGAAATTGTTAATCAAAAGGTCATAAATCTGGTTTATGGCAATTAATATTGTACTCGTATTGAAAGTAAACAAATTAATTAAAGTTTAATAAGCGTCATATTTAGATCATCGAAAGTCTGCGAACAGCAATAACAATTCATGAAATTTTAATTTTACTATATTTATGAACACGTGGTGCTTTCAAAACGGAAATGAGCAATTGCGGAGTTTGTTCAACGAACCAAATTAAATTGGATGAAATGATAAGTGAAAATTATATATTGTTCAATATTTGACAATGCTTTGAGTATGAATTTTAATATTTCCTTTTAATTCGCGTAATTATTTACTAGATATTAATAAGAGTTTGTCGGATTTTAGTGTATTAATATTTACTTATCTAGTGTATACGATTTGAAGTCGATTTTTACACAAACGTTACGTTAAAATTGGTAATTTATCTTAGAAAAACAATTTCTCTTTAATGAATGGCAGAGAGATTTATCAACACCCAGCTTCAACAGATGCTGGATTAGAAAAAGACGAAATTAATAAGTTGATTTATTTAGTGTTTTTTTGTTAGGCGATAATGTACACGGATGCATTCCACTATAAGTAGTGTTGCAGATTACAGATAATAAATTTTGTTAATATCCGTTAACATAAGAATAAATGCCAGATGGAACTGGCTTTCCCGTAATGCTTTATTTTGACGAGTGTGGACGAATAAATTCCCTTGCTTCGCTTCTAGAATGCCGCATTAGGATTGCGTTCGCTACCTATTGGTAGGTGGTCACCATAGCCCATGCATAGCTGCAACACTACAAATAGTGTAGATAGAGAAAGCCAGCTCCATTTTGCATTTATTCTTATGTTAACGGATATTAATAAAGTTTTAGTACATTCCATGTAAGTAGGTCAAAGTTTGTTCACAAGAATTCCGCTGTCAAACAAAATCAAGATGTAAATATAAGCTTGGTGTTCATTAAAGTTTGCAAGCAATATAACAGCTTTTGTGGCGTAGGCACTTGCTTTTTTGGACTTGCAATTTGTCTTTAAAATGTTTAAATACAATTTAAACTATATATTATAAACTATATATTATATAAGTGTATTAATTTATTACGAAAAATTAATTGATGTATTAGAAAATTACATTTCATTTTTTACCTTCCAGAGTGCTGCATATCGAGATTCGTAAAAACGTATCCCACCATTTTTATTGCATAATATTTACACAAAGTTCTGTATATAATACTTTACTGTCATAATTTTAAGTTAAATTCTACAGTTTTGAAAAGTTGCTTTAACATTGAGGAGAAGAAACGGCGAAAGAAACTCCTCAGCACATCTTTTAAACAACACATGGCAATTACAAAAGTTTAAACCTGTGCGAAACTGGATTCGACATTATTATTTCCAGGCTTACTTGTCATTAATATATTAGATATTTCGGCTAGGCGGTGCTGAATTAGTAAATTAATACTGAACGATATTTTAAAACAATAATTTATTAATTAAAAAATTACACTTATCTGTTGAAAACATTTAAATCATGTTTAAAATTAACACCTTGAAATATTTATCCATTTTTAATATAGACGACTCTTGTTATCCCAGTCGGTATTATCCGTATGTGGTGATTGACGGGACCCGAGTTCGTTCTGAGTCGGAGCAGGTACCTATGTGACAAACAATTAGTGTGGACTCAGATGTAAATTATTCATGATGGTTGCTTGTGTATGCCCATGCTATGAAAACAGAGACAAAGAATGAAAGGGCGAGGCTTAAGTTTGTAAACGTGTCATAATAATACTCTAAAAATTATGCCAGGTAATTCACCCATTACGCTCGTAGAAGCTCTGAAATACTAACAATATATACTCGTACGTCTAGTCATCCACAAATAGATCGCAGTCCCCTATGTGTCTAGTTGTATGTTAAGAGGGACGAGGATACGGGAAATAGGCGAAAGAACACGCGCGTCATAGGTATTATGCAATCGTTTGTGCAAATCTGTAGCCTTGCCTATGTTTTTATTTAAAAATCCTTAAACTGTAATTACTTGTGCTTCAAATCAGGATATACTTATTTCCTTAAAAAAGAGTCTGTTGCAGTAGGTTAAAAATTTTTGCTTTTATGAATGGATCTCCATCATGTAAAAGTTTGTACGTAAAACAATCTGAAAGTAACATTATTAACATTTTATTGAGTATGGGTGTTACGGTGCACGAATGCCGCGGTGGATAATAAAACCAGAACACGTTTTCGTACTAATTTAACTTGCTCTGACATTGCTGTAATCAGGGATGTAGAGCGGTTTTATCTGGATATGGCATGCGTTGGGTCACGTCGCTTTAAAATCTTCAGCTCAGTTTCAAATGCTCTGAGCACAGCAATTACATACGAGCGAGTTGAGAGTAAATTGCAATTGTTAAATGTGATGTAATGCATGTACTGTTTCCTTGTGTCTATTTTTTGTTACCCAAATGAATAAATATAGGTTTTGATTGGGTGTTAACTTTAACATTACAATTTCATCTGAATTTATTTCAAGGTAAAGACTTACTTTTTAAGACTTACAAGTCATTATTATTGATATTATGTGATTTGACTTAAAATAAGGCTCAATATTGTAAAACTTGATATTCATGCTATTAGGCCCTATTCAGGCTCTGCACGTTCACCTGTCATTTTGATTTGCAGTTAAACGTTGAGAATGATAAATGGTTATACAATTCAAAATACCCTGGAGCCGTGCATCTTAAAAAGTTATATTTCGATTTAAACAACGACCTGTACCATACTTTAGGAGGTTATAGTTGTAGGCAACTATTCCGTAATTTACTCAGGAGAGAAAACAAAGCTTGGAAAGAAAAAATCTAATAACGAATATATATGTTAATGTCGGTAACACATTGGTTTTACTTATTAGTATAAATATTATACAGCACGTAAATGTTGGGGATTGTGGTATTGCTAAGAACTTAATCCCAGCCTCTAACATCATCCCAATTAATGTAAATATAATGGACGGTAGATATTTAAACTTATAGCCAAAGTTTTGTGGTATTAGTAATTGTTATTGCTTTTGCAATTACGTAAAAACTGATTGTTTTGCTGTTACGTTGTATGATAATGGATTTTCCCGTTCTGAACTGAAATGGAAATCTTTATCGTGAGCTACCTCAAGCGATATAATTTTATTGGATTTTTTTATCAAGCCATTCTTTCGTATATTGGCTACTATCTCATATATTAGTTATTGTCATCAATCTACTGCTTCAATAAAATCGAACCATAAAAATCGAATAATGCATTTCGGTTCTGGAGCCTGGAAATAGATTTGATTAAAACGGCGTCAAATGTGTTTCTAAGAGATTAGTCCGAGACTACTATTTAATTATCCAAAAACTGCAATTATTCAATCAACTTGGAGTTACGCCTGTTTTTTTATATTATACACTTATGTATTTATATATACCAGAAGTCGTCTCGCAGTCGAAAATGGTCCAGAGTGTAATGAAACGTGTGTGAGTATGAAAAAAAGTAAAAGCCTCATTTGTCATGACGCTTGCGCTATGAAATGTTTTGAATTACAATACTATTATAATAGGTTATGGATACATAACCTACTATAACTACGTTTTAAAAATTTGCATTTACATATTCATCGCCATCTAGTGGATTTTTAAAGATTATATTATTATATGAACAATGTCTTGTGCAACAGAAGCTAGAAACATCTATACAAATTTCAAGCATTTACATATATCCTATAGTTCGTGTTTTGCTAATAAAAGAAACCATATATATTATTTCGGGATACAAAAATCGTATTTTTAAATCTAAGTAATAAAATATCTGGGTGCCAAGCTTCGTCCACTCATTCGTTTTTGCGTGATTGAGTTACATACATCCAAACGTACATACTTTCACATTTATAGTAGTAGAGAATTTATATATTTTTTTTTCAAGAAAATTATTGCCAAAAAAAAAACAAAAAAAAACGTAATATTCGTCAATAGCTACCAAACAAAAGGAAAATAAAGAAAATTGATCTATTAACGGAAAAATTTCTGAACGGAACGGATAACAAATAATAAATTTATCCTACGAAATGTTTTTTGTTTTACTAACAAGCACTTATACTACTGTTATTACATAATGTGTAATCTCCACTACAGGACACAAGCCTCATCCCACAGACTAACGAACACTTTGGGTGAACACAAAGCTGCTCTATGGATAAGCGGAAGATTCAGTCTATACTAGTAATTACATGTTGCCGGAGCCGTAACTGCTAAGTGAAATTTTTTTTTTACATATGTAGATTTTAATGTTGATATCGAGTCCAAGTCTATAATTTATCGATTTATTTGTCTATATGACGTGGCAAGTAGGTTCGGAAGTTTTATTAAAAAGGTAAGCAAATAAAGTATTGATTTGTTTTTTTATTATTGTTTAGAAAAAATCATAAAGGAATATATTTCTTATCCATAGAACAAGATTAAGCGTGATCCTTAGAACGATGACGGAGTATAACAATTTATAATACGCCTGATAAAATCAGTAACAATTGTATCGGATGTGGATACTATTTGCAAATGTAAGGAATAAATTTCCAGAAGCAAAGGCACAGCAGGTTATTGGTCCAATAATAAATTTTTTCACAAGTTACTTGAACGCAAATATAAAGTGAGACTCTTCCATCTGATCGCAAGGTGAACTGTTCTATGTATTAATAATTATACGTAAAAGCTCTTTGTGTTAATGCCGGTATACAGTGTAGCTTCAGTATTGAGGTAAGTTCACTTAATTTTTGAGTTATATTCAACAAATTACGTATTTATATTATAAATATTTACGTAATTTTAAATTATTGATTTATTATTCCTTCTTATTTGATGCTTAGAACAATCTTAGTCAACAACATGTACCAACTCAGACCAACTGACTTGAATTATGGCCAATTTTATGAAGCTTATGTTCTATAAGCTTGACCGCGGAACAATCGAGAATTTAAAATTTGTTAATAACATGGTTTTTGAAGGTACAGTATGTAATGTAGGCAGATTTACAAAACAATTTCAGAGTGTATCCGCTATACAATGCTACAGATAAACGTATTGAAATACAAGTACGTTTCATCTATTAATGAGTGTCTGCAATCTCTTTTTACACACACGGTAGCTAAATCACAAAGAAAAATGTTCAGAATAGACGTATTCCCACTAAAAAAATCGGATTCTCTCAAATATCGATATCTACTTTTTAGTTCTACAGTTTTCGTAGAGGAACAATTTTTGCATTTAGGTACTATTGTTTAAAAAATACTTTTACTATCTGTTAGGGATTGTTCGTTTATATAATTTTACATACAAATAATAGATGCGCAGTACCCCTGTGATACAGTACTCCAACTGATGTCCAAGTATTCCTCGTGTTCTTTAAATAATTAATTATTTTGTTATAAATGGATTGTTCATGAGAAGGAAGGGCAAGAGTATGGATGGACATGTGCAACTCAGGAAGAGTCGACCGAAGGCAAGCTGTTTTTACAAGTATTTTAAAGAACCCCATGTCACCGCGCTCTGGGAAGACCGTGAAAAGTAAATTATAAGTTGTTTGACAGTGACATGATTATGAATTTCAAATTATACCCATTTAAGTATAAAACGAAAAGTTATGCACTTTTATATATGTATTTATTATTACGGTAAACTACCCAAAAAATTATAATAAATGTTAACAATTTTCATAAATCCAACAAACTTGATTTTAATAAATCAACATTGTATATACTGTCCAGTCATGAAAAAACGTTATGAATCTCCTCTTCTTTCCTTTTGTGATAGAAAGAGGCAAACAAGCTTTTCATTCCATTATACTCATGTTTTCAATAGAGGCATAGTGGTCGGAGGGTACTGACGTCTGACCTTCAGAAGAGCCCTCTAGATCAATAGAGTGAGGATTTGAACCGCGTCTCAAATAAGGTAGAGTGATGACAAAGCAGAACCGACACGAAATGACACACATTTAGTTCTATTACACGGTTTTAAACTATGAATTGCGCAAGTTAGATGTATATTCACCTAATGGTTTTCTGTTTTCAGTCGTATTTAGAGGAGACGCCCATGTATGTAATAGGTTGGGGAGAAAGTATTTTCGTATTTCAGTATGTATGAACTTGTAATAAAATCTCTTTGACTATACCATTTGCATCTGGCCGGTTTTGGTATCATTAAAAAGTTTAAATTTTAAAGAAGTTTATTTCAAATACAAATTTGGAAAATGTGTGATTTTCATTTGTTTTACTTACTGCCAAAATGAGTGAGTGTAATGAAGAAATTCGTTACGCTTTAAAATTTTAAAAAATACTACAAAAAAGGCAAATATGCAACGCAGGCCGCGAAAAAAATTGTAATGTTTATGGACCTAGTGCATTATCTGTAAGAGTAGCACAAAATTGTTTTAAGCGTTTTCAATCCGGAAATTTTAATGTCAAATATGCACGTCGCTCTGGTCGCCCTGTTACGGATAAAATGGATGCCATTTTTGAAACAGTGGAGGAAGATCGGCATATCAGTAGTTACGACGTAGCTGAAGAACTGGAAATTGATCACAAACCAGTTTTGACGTATTTGGGCAAACCTGGGTACACAAAAAATTGATATTTGATTAAAAATATTTGATGAAAAGATTGATATTTGGGTGCCATACGAACTCACTGAAAGAAACCTCATGAACCGTGTCTTTATTTGCGATTCTTTATTAAAACGTAATGAAACCGAACCATTTTTGAAGAAGCTGATAACTGGTGACGAAAAGTGGATCAAGTACGATAAGAACGTGCGAAAAAGGTCGTGGTCAAAGGCCGGTCAGGCTACACAGACTGTGGCGAAACTCGGGTTAACTCGCAACAAGGTGATGCTGTGTGTATGGTGGGATTGGAATGGCATCATTCATTATGAGCTGTTACCGCCAGGCAGGACCATCGGTTCTGAACTCTATTGCGAACAACTGATGAGACTAAAGCAAGAAGTTGAGAGAAAGCGACCGGAATTAGTCAATAGAAGGGGTGTGACATTGCATCATGATAACACTAGACCTCACACATTTTGGTGACTCAGCAAAAACTAAAAGACTTTGGCTGGGAGATGATGATGCATCCACCGTATAGCTCGGACCTTGCACATTGAGATTTCTACCTGTTTCGGTCTCTTCAGAATTATTTAGGCAGTGTCAAGTTAACATCAAGTGAGGACTGCCAAAACTACTTGACGCAGTTTTTTGATCAGAAACCCCTGAATTTCTATAGCAATGGGATCATGTCCTTACCCACAAGATGGCAAAACGTTACCGAAAAAAATGGTACTTATATACTTTAGTTAAATTTAAAAAAACTTCATTAAAAATGTTTTGAATTTTCATAAAAAATGCGAAAAGACTTTTTCCCCAACCTAATATATAAATATAAACTGGATTGAGCGGAAACGATCTTGCTGTTTCGTAATGAGCCTCTGTGTGACCTGTTATGATAAGATACTTCTTCTGCATATTTTCCGGCTATTGCCATAAATAATTATAATGATGAAGATGACAGGAGATGATATTGTTCTAAATTATTTTGCTAGAAAGCTACATAAATTTTTGTGGTCTAAATAATCTTGATATGTTTGTTTAGGACAATGGTTACCTGGAAGAGAATTTATCGACTACTAGGTACTTACGTATTAAACCTAGTAGATTAAAATCCTGCACGCACCTAATTTTAAAAGTTATGTGCGGAGCTATTGGAAATTGTCACTTGCTTCGCTGACTGAAATTATTGTGACGCCATCGGTCTATCTGAATGTTCTCTTTATTTTTAGAAAAGGACAATTATGTTTTCCGATGATCACTTGGCCACTAGAGTCACTTACTCCTAAACATTTTTTCCATCAAAGATTACTGCAAAATGTTAGACAATTTTACTTATAATGGTAACTTCAGAGCAATGTATGTCATACTAATATTTTTATGAACAAACACGATTTATATTCACGTCGGATTAGTTTTGACAAAAAGTAAAATCCATCTTTATTGTTATCGCCAAGTCACGTCCAAACTATGAATGAGTGTACACACAACTGACACAATATGATTTTGTCTTTAAATTAAACAAAGATTATCCAGTCATAAGTTAAATCGTCCGAAAAAATACGCCCCTGATGGTCCGTATAAATATAACTTGTTCACCGGAGATTCGGGTAGGTACTTTACCTGTAATTAAAGGGTGGTTTGCCTTTAAATGACGGCTTATACCGTACTCGGTTTGGTCTGGAAATATTTTAATCATTAAAGGATCTGTTTAATTAAAACGAGCATTAATTTATACGAAAACTAATTTCATTTTAAGATCATAATACCCAAAATTTCTTTAATTACAAGAAAACGATATACCTATTTTTATTTAAAAAAATGTATTGTATTTAAAATATTGTTACATTTTCGAAGTAGTAGACAATGCAGAATTTGTAAATTCCTGTAACCATTGTACAGGGGCTAGAATCAAATTGATATCTATTGGTACGTATTTAAATACATGATGTCATGAAAAGTATTATATTATGTTTCCAATTAAAATCAGTAGTGATTATTATTAGCCTACCCATGGCAGTACTGCACCACCACTGCAATACCACTGCATTATCGAGACTGCCAAGTTTGTTCCCAGGGTATAGTAACAAATTATTTGCTTGATTTTAATAAGAGCTATTAATCAATAAATAATTCGCCTCGTCATTATACGCAGTATAAAACCTCTAACTATATTATTATATTGTAGTCTAAGGTTTTGCCCATTTTAAAACATTATAATTTTTTTTTCATTGCTACTAGTGCCACCTCTGTTCCGTATCCTAATTGAATAAAGCTCGGTGACACAAATCGAAGATTATGGGATCAGATCAGAGGACGAATACCAAACATTCTTAAGGAACTAACTACATTTTTGATTTTTTATTTATCCATTCTTTTTTTTTTAAAAGATTACCATTTTTTTTTGCTTATTTTCAGTTCTTGCTCGCAGGCTTTGCACGGCATAAGTGTCTACAAATTTTTAATAGCTTTTTATTAGTTTGATTAAAATTGCCTTTGTTCAAAATAAAAACGACTTTATGTAATTATTAAGTACTACAAATTCATTAAATATATTTTTTTCATTGCATTTAAGCTGTTAACTCCAGTTGTAACTACAAATACTTATTTTTTCATACTTATTTGTTATCATTTTATTATTTATCATTTCCATACTTAGTTTTAGCGACATATTTATTATAACAGGGTGTCTAGTACATCAACAACTTCTAAGTGGACTCCTACAATATAAGATCTCGTATAGTCAATGTATTAAGAATTTATCCGTTTTCTATGTAAATTTAAGCATTCTTTTAAAACCTATATAAAAATTCGGTCAAAGTGATATGTGAAACGTGATAATTCTTTATTTTGTTTTAATGTTAGTCTTAAGTGCTTCAGAAAACAGTGGGAGGCAGAATAAACAGACAATTTTCGAGCAGTATCTTATCTTTCAACTTATGCATTCTAACGTCAAGCTATGTACTTCATTGTATAACATTTAAAAATAATGAATGATTTTTTATGTTAATAGCCGACAAACGAGCAGACGAGCCACCTGATGGTAAGTGGTCAACGTCGCCCATGGATATCAGCAAAACTAATGGTATCACTGATGCGTTGTCGGCCAGGAAATTAGAAGGTAAAAAAGAAAGAAAGAACTGGCTCTCAAGCCCCAACCGGAACACGAGTCATTTGGCGGCTGACTCAAACAGGAGGGTGGTAGCTAGCCAGGCAGGCTTTACGGAAAGATAATAATACCAGTAATAATATTAATGACTTAATAATAATACTGATAATATAATCCTTACGTGAAGCCCTACCACCAAGCAGGCTGACTTCTGTCGCCTCTTAGGACACCCTGTTTTGTCAGTATGGGATTGGGGGGAGTATTCTAGGCTGCCCCAATACGGCCAAACTAATTTACCACCTAAAGATAATGTTACTGGTTAGTGATCGTTTAAACAAATTTATTTATTAACTTCTAAGTACGTATGTATTAAATACACTCGTACGTCTCTTATTAATTCATTTAACTTTATATATGGGTAAATAAAATGTATTTCTTTCACATATTTTTTATGAATGAAAATCTTATGTTTTAAATATTGTTAATAAATCAGGATACGAAATATTTGTTTTGTTTTTAATTATTTGTCATAAATCGATTTTGGATTTTCATATATAGAATATATCTCTAACTAAGACAAAATCTGCAATAATACACTTTAAATTTGTGAACAGAGCAACATAAACGTTTATTCCACCCACATAATTCGAGACATTTATTTTTATATATGTATTGAATTTAAACTTTTTTGGTTCAATAGGTACTTTTAATCCTTAAAATCTACTGAAACGTTAAATTTAAATTTTAAAGAATCAGCATTGTAGTTTAATCTTTTAAGAAACTTCAACATGAAATCTGTCTTCGGTAAGGCTGACGTGAGAATTAATATTTTCTAAATTGTCGTTGCTAAATGGAACGGGTGTCTGCGCCCGCGGGTGGTGACTTATTAAAGTCACTTATTGAAGTGATAATGAACAAGATGTCTGCTTCGGTCGGCTGTTATGAGAGGCATGGTTATCGCTGACGGTTGTTTATATTTCATTAAGCTTCGAATCAACACGTAACGTAAATTGGATTGCTCATTCAAAAGGTGTATCTACCTTTACCTTACCTCCTCACCTCCTCAAATATACCTATCTACCCACCTAAATATAATATGGAAAATACTAAAATGTTTATACTCAAAGCATCAAAAAGACTTAATTTTTATTTCAAAAATAGTCATAAAAGTAATAACTCAAGTATTTAAGAATTTAACATACTACGAAACAATACAAAAATGTTTTACTACGATTCTAAAATATAGAGTAATACGCATGCATGTATTGTAAGTTTAACTTTTCAGATAAATACTTCGCTTATTGTATGAAAATAACACCATAAGAATTGTTATTAATTTTTTTTAAAATGAAATAAGTAGCATTGGTGACAACATACTAAATCTCCACGATTATAAGTCGCATTTTGATACAGTTTTTACTTTTATTTACAAAACTTTTTAATTATTTTTGGGTATAAAATATATTAATTTGTATATAGTAGCAAAAAGTTGATTTTTGCAATCAGACTTGATTTTAAGACACCAATTTATTACTGTAACATACTCATAACTTAGCTGAAACTAATGGAATACATAAAAATATAATAAAGAATTGTAGGCCTACATAAAAGTTGGCAATATCAAGTTCATTGTATCTTCGAAGCTTCAATCTTTCTGCAGCCAAATGACAAAAATGGTCTTTTGTGATTTCATCTTGTCTGTTCGTCGGTCCATATGTAACAGTAAAATACTTAATAGAAATTTGGAAAGTAGTTGTATTTTGCGAATAACTTCACACCGCGTTATTAAAATGAATAAAACATAATTATGGAGTACCACTCTTATTTCATTAATGTTTTTGAGGAATGAAAATAAATCTAGTGATTATTGGTACAGGAACATTGATACTAAAATAATATTTGTTTAATTAATCAGCTTCTTTGTAGGCGAAAGCATCAGGTTTACTACTTCTTCCAGTTATCCTAATGATGAATCTGCCTATACACTCTCTACAAACATAAAATATTTATTGAGTGTTACAATTAAATTATTTCGGTAGAACAATTTCATATTAACTGAGCAAATTTCTTTAACTTCTATTCAAAATATTAATAATGTAAATAACACTTATATCTCTCTACGGCTCTCTAAAATCCTCGTATAACAATTTTCTTCCGATTACGAAGGAAAAGTATAAAGTAAAGGTACGAATTCTAATATAATTATATTTATAAACTGTATAATAAATCAAAACATTTCTTTCACCTCATCTCAACAACGTATAAAATGATATTATTTACTCAAAAAGTTCTTCAAAGTTTTAGTATCTAATGAAATCCTTACCGATGGTTTCACAATAACAAAGTCTCAATTTGAACGAAATCTAATCGATATTGATTGGGTAACTTGACATGCAATGGTTAATATCTTATTGGGAATATAGTAGTACCTAAGTGTTTTTACAATTACAATATTCTAAAGCCTGCATTACCCACGAGTTGACCACTTGACCTCACTGACGTCTTTTTTGTTAATGTAACGTAGAGGGACAAAATTAACGAAACGTAAAAAAGATTTTTTTTAATATCCATCTGGTCATTTATTTGTTTTTCTTTTTAAAGTACGACTTTTTCAAAGAACATTAACTAATATCAGAAGTGATTGTTTTCATTTTTTGAGCTTAACTAATGTTAGAATCTTTACCATATGTTTTGATCTATAAAACTATAACCTATAAGTATAAAAAATTACACGTTTCTGCCAATAGATAAATAAAATATCTGTGACATATTTTCTTTACTGTGTCTTAAAACTATAATTATGTCTATTCCATGTTGTTTTTATTCGTCTCCTTCGATCACGTTATACTTTTATAATTAAATAAAATATATACAATTTTCTTTTTTCCTTTTTATGTTTATTAGACTTGGTTAGGTACTTATAAAATTATGAATTTGAAATTGTGAATACATGTGAAGTTAAACGGGTATCCCGAATTTAGTAGCTCTTATTCCTGTACGGCGATTTTCTTGTTATGACAGTGATGTATACTCTAATTTTTTTTGATTTTTCAGTGAAAAAGTTTACTCCACTGTAGTGTAAATTGTTACAATTGTTTCTATTCTTTATGAATATATTATAGGTGATAAAAAACATTAGGCAGTTGAAATTTTTTGTCGAGGTTTCGACAATAGGATTAACGACTAAAACGTCTAACGATTATTTGCGCTGTACGAGAGTAATTTCATAATAGCTATAACATAAGAAGTAGCAATAGAAATATATGCTTTCCTGATTTTTTCTACAGGTACAATATAATTCTAATATTTTCAGAGAATTGTATTGTGGGTGGCAACGGAGTTACATACATAAATATGAAATTACAAATATCTATGATTCGAGAACAAACATTTATCTGCCACATTAATGACCGACCCGGCCTGGTATCTAAACTAGGATCCCTCGCTCGGGCGGCAGAATCACTACCTGGGCTACTGGATCCTTAATGAAATTATGATTACAAAACACTGAATCGATTTATACATAAAACCTGTTCAATTACCTATATCGATTTTTTGGTTAAGGATTTGCCTGTTCAAAATTGGTTTCATAAATAAACATAAGGTATCTTAAGAAGGCTCTCCTGGAGTTTCGTGTTTTTCCATACTGTAAAATAAATAAAACACCGTACCGTCTTTGCTTGGCTTAGCTTCAAAAAACGTATTTATTACATACAATTGTACTTTGTAATTTGTACGTAGTAATAACGTCTACAAGTAACACGCATCCTCGAAACAATTGTAATTATTTTTAATTAGAAATTTAACAAATTATATGTTTCTTATATTTCATTATTTCAACGATAATTTCTCATAATTCTGTGAAGAAGAAACCAGTTAATTTGTTACGATAACTGCAAAAGTGTTGTCAAAACTTAGATTACTTCTCGTCTTAACAAAATGCCCATACTAACTTTTCGTACCTTTTCGGGAGTACATTTCTTGAGATGAAAAGTATTATGACTTTTATGGGTATTATTTAATTATTCCAAATATGCCAAGAATAATCCTATTATTCTATTCATTGTAGCGTGTTAAACAGGCATAGACAACCAAAGAAACAACCAAAAAATCCAAATATGTTTTGAAAACTATGATTACAAACTTGAAAGACATTAAAGTTTCTAAAAAATATTTCATTTAGAAATTGGGTTCCATTACAGTTTTATTATTATACATTAAGTAAGTAAATATTATTTCATTATTATTCAATCGATATATCAATTTAACCAATCACTTAATTTTGTCACTCATAATCTAATACAGTTTCATTAAAATCTAATTAAGTATTATTACTATAATGCAGGCATATGCGTCAATATTGTAGGTAGGATCTTTCATTTAATGCAGGGGAATATTGACGTGGTACAGTAATATGGTGAATTATACAATCTGTAATTTCTATAGCCTTTTGCTGAACATAATCTACATTAATAATAGACATTTATGATTTGAGCAAGACCCTTATCTTGACCCTTCCATTGAAGGTTTCTAGTCTTTCTGCCACCCTTTGTCATCTTGACGGTACGACTCATCTTATTCATCAATTGCGTAGTTATCGGCTTCCAACTAACAACCAAAGATGGTTTTATATTTATCGAAATATAACGGAAGCAGTGACTTAGTCATTTCCTTTCTTTCTTGTCTGGCAACGTATCATTTATACATTATATCAAATACATTGTTGAGATGTTTATAAATAACGATAATCATTAACTTATCACATGAAGCGATTGTTCTTGGCGATTGCTAATTTACCAGTTGATAACATAAAAAGTTGAGTTTCGAATTGAAGAATTGAGCCATTTGAATCGTAACACGCCGGAGAGATTAAATGTACTTTAATGTCTTTGTTGAACGCGAAGTTTATTTTCTCTTCACAACGTTCTTTGTTAGAATACAGTTCCACTGTCCTTAGTTCACTGACACTGTACAATGCACCTTGTACGTCGTTCATTGTGTTTTTTACTTCGTCAGTATTATTCTCTTCCTTTTTCCGTTATCTTGCCATAAAAGTTACCCATGTGGTTTTATTGTAAGAAAAAAACTTCGTGTTATGAATGAAAAATAATATTACATTTAACTTTATAGGTACATAATTTGAAATACATAACAACCAAACGGCAGATAATACCTATCATGTAATGTCTTGTTCGGATATCGATTGTTTGGCCAGTGTTTTGTTTGAGAACAATGTTGGTTTATTTGTTTAGATGTTGTTCCTATACATAAATTGCATATATAGATGGGCTATTGATGAATTCACGAGGTCTTTGGCACATTTAACTGTTAAATAAATTAGTAGTGTGAGTATATTGAATGCGTACGTATTCGTAAATACATAGAATGTCACTTAGATTCATTGTTGCGGTTTTCACGCTATATGATTTAATTTATCCAGTGCTGATTAAAATTTTTAATACTAGGAATTTTACGAATATGAAATTTCGGATCTGAATATATATACGGATCTATGAATAAAATTTACTGCTTTCCGTTACGGTTACAGATATGAAATTATTTCGGATTACCTGGTTATTTAGGATAATTTTATTTACCGATAGATTAGGACTTGAAAAAAAATTATAATATACAAGATAACAGTTTGACTTTATTTCAAGGTATTATAATAACAGAATGAACAATATCCTTAAGAAATTAATAATAAAAACTGTCTAAAAATGAGAGCAACACGGCTGGCGAAAACCTTCATTTGGTGTTTTATTTAGACTCTGCCCTTGTCCGAAATACGAATTTTTTTTATCGGATTAGGTTACGGTATCGGATATATTTTAATATCTTTTATCCGAAAGTTTCGGTTGTGATTACGGAATAATAATATATAAAATATATTATATAAAAAGTGCAATATCTTTATTAGAGCTTTGTAGACCAGTTTTTCGAATTGCCTAATAGTATTTTATAACCAATACCCCTAATTTCCTTTTACCTTAACCAAAATATTAATAGGCCTTATATTTAGGTAAGTCAATGGAATGAATATTTGAAATTAAAGATTTTATGTACACTAGTTATTAACAGTTCTAATAAACGAAACAATTATTGACTGCCAATGAAATCCGGGTTCCCTGCTTACTTGTTCGCCAGCTATGAGTTAGTACTGCTTTAGGGGTTATGGATCTTTATCGGTGGCGACGATCGAATGCCATCAGAGATACAGTCGTCTCGTTTTTCGGCTATTGACATAAAAATAATGAACAACATTAACTTCGGAGACAACTTGATAAGTGACTTTGCGGTTAACGCTCGTAGCGTCTACTCACCCTGAGGAAGCTCTGTTTCGGAACGAAACACGTGTTGGTGACGGTATGTGTGTTGGTATATACTTTTACTTATAATAAATGCATGTTTTCCTTTGTGAGAGGGAAGGAGGTTCTATGAATGTATAGAAGTATATACCATCATACATTGTGCTTGCGGATTGTTGCAAAGTTAATTAATACTAATTTAATAACTTGATAAGTATTTTTTGCAACGTCTACAATTGTGAAATTATATTAAGAGTGTAATATGTTTGGAACAAAATATACACTCATATTTGCATAAGAATATCTTGGCATCTTCTGTGAAATATTTTTGTTAAATTCAAATTCAAATTCAAAATCATTTAATCATATAGGTATTCAGTAAATACACTTATGAACGTCATTTTTTTACTTCTACCACCGTTTCGAAAAGGTGCTTATATAGAACATGTAAGGTTATTATATAGAACATGTATATGTATACGTAATTGTGTATTTATACATATTTGTTGGTGTGTCTGTTGTTGTGTAACTGAACGACTTTACCGATTATTGTTATATATTATATAGTTAATAACGCGTTACATTAATTTATTTAATTCGATATAACATTACAGAAGTAATTTTGACTGATATACTGATATATATATATTGGCAGTAATTAAAAATTAGATACAAGATTTTAAATTATAAAAATAATCATAACTATCTACTATGGCCCCATATTGAGGCGAGGAAGATTGCTTGTGCACTATTTTGTTTCGATGAAGATTCATGAACGGTTTAGTGGGCAGTCTATGTGTCAGATGTTATCATACTGTCTGACATGTGACAAGGGTTAAAGACGGTTATCTAATGAGCATAATCAGTGCCGGTCGCTTGAAGTGCCCTCTGAAGGTACTTAATTTTCTATGAGCAAAAACAGAGCGGAAACCATTTTAGTTCGTTTTATTTATTTATTATAACCATCAACAAAAAACAATATGTCACTTTACCCTTTAATATTGATGCACAGTTTTTTTAATAAATGAAGTTTTGAAAAAAAAAAACCTAATTATCTAAGCTTTTTGAGATAAAAAGAATAACGGAGTATTGTTTTCCGAAGACTATTCTTGACATAAATAGTTTTTCTTAGAATATTCTTTTGTCTATTAGTCTGACCACATATTACACAAAATCAGATGGACATATTTTGAAGGTACTAAGCATATATTAGTATCTCATATTGTGGGTCATAATTTAGAATACTATTTATCCTAGGAAATTGATCTGCTACCGGGCAATACAAAATAAAATTAATATGGACTTTCTATTAAAAGGACAGTAGACAAAATTTTGACTGCCTGGCTGCAGCTATTATAATAAATTAATATTTTTCTAACTTATACAAAACACAACAACAACTCCCTTTAACAAATACCCTATAAGAATGCGTGTACTATATCGAAATGTAAGGTGTAAGTTTTCTGAATTAATATAAAAAATAATCATGTCAACTTTGATGCTATATAAATCTGCATCTGCATATGAACTTCAACTTTTCGTATAGATTTTTTAAGTTATATGATTTTGTGTCCCATTAACCATTAAAATTGATTTAAGGTTTTTATATTACATTTATACAAAATATTTTTATTAAATTATTAAGAAAGAAAACACTAAATTATATGTTGTGATATTTAAAGTAATAACTTCAACTAATGTTACTTTGTATTCAGTGCAATTAAATATATGAATCTAAATTAAAATATAATTCACATTCATTTAATTTTACAAAACACGCAAAATGTCTATTAATTTTAAGAAAAATAACATGAATTTATTTATTTGAATATGAAAGATCAGTAGCTGCAGTTTTAGCTGTATAATGGAGTTGCAGAATATACTTTGTAGTGGATTATGTTAATAAAAGGTTTTTACCGAGGTAGCTCTTTCTTTGTTTTTCCCAAGTGAACACAATTTTAATTGCAAGTATTACATAAAAAAAAAAAACTTTTAACTAGTGGCTAGTTTATAAAGCCCATTTGGTTGCTCTGTAATGAAATAAAATGGGGTTTTTACTATTTTTGATTTAGTTTTTCCTGAATTTAATATAAATCCGTCCCATTTTTACTCAAAAGTTCGTCCCTAACATGTTGTTGTACTATTCTAAAATATAGGCTTTTCCCGTTCTTAGCGCTAAACTATTTTACAATATAGGTCTGTCATATTCTGACTGATTTTAACATTAACATTATTTACATTGTTAAATTACATTATTCAAATTTAAGTTAATTACGCTCCGCCGTCTGCAATAATTCATAGACTTAATTTTCGAGTTAGTATTTGAGAAATGATCAAACATAACATATAATGTAAATATTTAACATATAATACCGAACTACTCGTAACTAATAATATATTATTATATATTTCACAATTACACAGAAAACACTACTTCACAAACAGTCACACAACATTTTTTTCAGCGTCTGTTTTATGATAAAATAAAGTACCTATTTTTACAACAATATTTTTTATAGGTTGTAGGCTCATAAATGGAAGTTCTCCTTTTACCAGCAGATCGATTGCTTACCTACTGTTGACATATGAGTAAGCTGTAGGCATAAATGTGTGACTATTGGTATTGGTTGTCGATAATATTTCAATTTATTTATTTATGATACACAAAACAGAATACAATCAGTACAAATAAAAAAATACTATGATAAAATTAAGAGCTGGATCATATTCCTTAGGTATGTGTACACTTCTTGACCAAGAAATCCTCAAAGCAACAGCAAAAGTATAATATCAGTATGAAATTTATTTTAAATATTACAATGTACATAGTGACTATTCAGTCCTGCTAAGGATAGCTAGGACTTCTCTTTTTAATTTAGAAATATTGTTATTATATATACCTAGACTGTTATTATTTATTTATTTATTTCAATTGTGATTATTGTGCTTGTTTTATGTTTGTAATACGTTCTTAAACATATAATTCATAGATAAACAATACCTCTAAAATAAAACTGTCACACAAGTGACAGAACCTTTATATGGTTTGCGTGCAACGTGATTCACATCACTGGCTAATGTAAACAAGTTATTTAGTATAATTTTGTATTTGATTGAAAGCCTTTTAAAGCCATTATTATAAACCGGTACTCGTCAGTTGTTGGACTTGTGACATACAAAAGTAAAAAAAAATCCTCGTGTTTATAATGACCATGATATTCATAAAACAAAACAATTACTTCATTTAAGTTGGCAGCCATTACAGAAAATATTTGTAAAATACAATAATACACATTTTTGAATTAAGCTCCATAAATATTAAGGTAATTTTTCATGTATATTTCACTTGGAATGAAAAGGAACCATTAAAGTTATTATTCAAAACTGTCAAAAATTTCCATTATAGATAAGCAGTGTCCATTGTAGATAATCGATCTCCTTAAGTATCGGTATGGCGTATCGATGGAGTAAATTTATTTATTATACTTTATTGTACACTATGAAATTTGGGAAAATGACAAAGGAAAAAAAAAACAAACAAAATTAATTTTTAGTTAAATACTATCATAGTCAAAATAAGGTGTATGTTTTATTAATTTTATTATTAGAGACCCTTCGCGACATCGTACGGGATCGACAATTAATTATTATACATGTACATATGATATATATCGCCAATATCTATAAGTCTTTTTTAAGATATACATATGCCGTGGTTCCAGGAATTACTACCCACATAATATACAAACTCAAAAAATTCGCACTCTCTATTTTATTAGTATAGATAGTATTGATTTTAAAGCTATCAACTTATCTAGTTTTAGTTATACATTAACTTAAGTATTCATTATTTCCTTGAACTACACAGACGGTAACAGAATATACTCGAAGTATATGAAGGTAAATTGTTTGGAAGTTAAGCATTCACTTTGCTGGTTGTAAGTCGTACTGCTAATAAAGTGTTATGTTATCTTAATAAAGTGTATCAATTTAAAAAGTTATCCAATACTAAGACCTTCATAGTGTAACTTCATAAAAAAATAACTTACGTACGCTTCATTTGTTTGGGACTGAAACACTTATCAGGTTTCATATCGTTACGTTGTTCCACAAGGAAATAAAAGTGTTTTCTCAAATAACATGATACAGATGGGAAGACTTACTCATCTTTCATGGCTCTATCAATAAAAAAATATGAAACGAAATTTATAACAAACTCAATACCTACTATCTTTGATTGAATTCGTCACCTCTCCAATACTCGACACTAGCGAAATGACGAATCATAACACCGGAAAAAACGATCTAAAACATATAATAATACAGCAGAATATTAACTTAAGTATAAAATATTAGCGGTCTGCCCCGGCTGCGCACGGGTGTACTTTTACTTTTAAATTTTGATATATATTTATAATTTTTTCTTTATAAAGGACATAAAGCAATTTTTTAACACCTTGGTTCACGTTACTGAAGTTTTAGAAAAGATCCCTTATTTTTTCTAGTAATAAATATAGCCTATGTTACTCAGGGATAATTTAGCATTCTAATGGTGAAAGAATTTTTAAAATCGGTTCAGTACATTAACTACTGAAAATTTTATTCGTTACAAATTAATTAAAACAAATTACAAATATTACAAATAGATTAAATTAAGTGGAAGGTATTTAAACACTACCAAAATTGTATTCTGTCTGTTCCTGCATTTATTTTATTTCGAACTGAACGCAAAATCTTTTCAGCTACTTTTTTTGTTTAGAAAACAATTTTTTTCATAAAAGTTTGTATATAAATTATGATACAGAAATCGAAAAGTCGAAAGAAGACACTATACGATAGCCAAATTTTCTCGCCCTTTTGAGTTTGATATATTAAACATGAATAAAAAATTAAAATCATGAAATTCTAAAATTTTAAGTAGAAACAATGTTTATAAGGAAAATGAAATCTGTCAGCAATTAAGTCACATAAAATATCTTGGTAACATTCTAATATTTTTATGTATTAAGTTTTTGAACCTGTTGTCTACAAAATGGCTCAGTGAAGTGTCGGTGGCCAAATAAAAATAAGTCCAGTTGATATGTCGACGTAACGACAATATGAGTCACATTTAACGTACTCTTTATATATTACATTATAACAATATAGTATGTAAGGTAACTACAATGTATTTATAGTACATTATAATAGTATCCCATACATTATATTTGACCGCTATCTGGTAACTGTATATACAGGTATGATCCAATTGTTTAATCCATTCATTGTATATAGTACAATAAAGGTTGTTTAATTTTTTCATAGTAACAATAATTATAATACATATTTGTACTAGGTGTATGAAAAAAAAACAATATAAAAACAAAATGATAATATAAAAAGGTAGATATAAAATGCACTTAGATATAAAATGATCCTACTAATAACATTTGAACTTAAACAAGACTATTATTATCGTCCATTATGGAATGGACGCAGTAACATGGCCCTAGAGATCAAATAATGTGAGGGCGGCTAGCAGACGGGCCAATTACTAAAACAAACATGAACTCACAAAGCGTTAATCTAAAACTGGATAGTACGCATCTGGAGCCCTTGGGAAAGTTGACACAAACGGCAACTTGAGTACGTCTGTATACTTTGACCGAGATAATTCAATTACAATGGGATGAAATAACACGAACGACCCGTACTTGCTGATGATTGCGAGGAATCACTTGATTGCTGCTTTGTTTATAGAAATAGCAATCCTTACAATAATGGAAGAGCGCTATTTGCAAAACATAGAGAGAGTAATCTGACAGAAACATAACATATATCTTGGATGAAAAGCTCCACTTTATGTGATAATATCCTGGTCTTGAAGCATGAAAAGTATACTTGGCACATATAAGATACAGTGCACACAAAGAATCAATATTTATTTTATTTTATCGTGATAGTCGAAAATGATTTTCCGTCGATTAACAATTTGTCACGTTTAAGAACACTTACATTATATCGTGCTGTAACGAAGTCTCAAGTCACGCATTTTGATTGAGATAACACAAGTAACGTATGAGATAGATTGATGTAATGCAATTAATTATTGTTTTGATCGAAATACATAAAATTATATGCTCAAAGACCTCGAAAAGTTCTTAATTAAGTAAATAATTTAGAATTATTGAGTAGTTCTCGCTTATTTAAATACAAACAATTAATTGATTATGCTATGCAAATGTTACGGTGAAAGACATTTAGTGACAAACTGGCCTTTAGACGGAATATAATTAACCAATATTAGCATATCAAACAACTGTTTTAACTAATAACAATACGGATAATTGACGACGACAAGTTCTTGTGAAACTTGTGGGAAGGCGTATCGATGAGATTTATATGTATAGTAAATAGAATATGACGAAAATATTTAATAGCAATATATAATAATATTTAATTAATTACAAAGGCGTAAGAAAGACAAATGGCAGTAGTGCTATTTATAAATTCCATGGTAAGAAAATTACGTTATTTATTTATATTATTGTACAAATTTGGGATCGCCACAAATTTATAACAAATAACCACAGGTACCCTTTTTAGTTTTCGAGGGGGAAAACCTTCAAAAAGTACTCGGTGCCGTGGAAGAGACACCGGGTTATGTGGGATTTTTACCGCACTAAAACCCCCGTCGTGGCCTTCGGATCTGGATGTTCAACGGAATGCAACCGGAGTCCTGAGCGCGTGTCCCGCCGGGCTCTGCTCGTGATGAGCCTCCGCTCATCTCCCACTTTCTGATGTTTATGGCGGTATGCGGCCACGTATACCGTCGTCCTTCCCGGGGTTGCTGACTGGACAATTCGAGCCCGGTGGGAACCCTAGCCGCCCACAACCCCAAAACCCCTTTAGTGCCTCCTCTTACGACAGGCTGGAGATACTGTAGCCCTATTCTGGTCCCGAGCTACAGGAACAAACCACAGGTACCTGCAAAAAGTGAAACGAAACATAATTTCTTACATTTTTTTCTTTTTGTTAATTCCTTAACACACACAGACAGGGCAGTTACAGTGTTTCGTCGATGAAGACGTTTAGAGCGTAGATTCTCAACCTTTTATGGACTATCGCTCCCTTTACAAGAAAAACAAAATTCTAAAGCCCCCCTTCAGATAATATTTAATTATGTCAATAATATTCACAAATTAAAAAATTAACTCTCTCTCTTTCTCTCTGCAATCGTGCTACTCGTGGTCGTGATTGAGGGTCGTGATTGTTAATTATTTAAAAATGTTTATTAATGCCATTGTAATAAGATAAACATTATATATATGGCTAGATAAAATGTTTTTTCATTAAAACAGATTTTCTTTGCAAGTATTTTATTATATGTATAAAATTTCTAATTAGATAAGAACGCCGCGACCGCCCCGTTGACTGTCATTCCGACCGCCGTTTGCCCTTGGACCCGCTACCGCTCCCACGAAAAGGCCCAGCGCCCACGAGGGGGCAGTTCCATCCCCGTTGGGTACCTACGGTTTAGAGTAACGCTCGAGGTATTACCGCGCGGGGCAAGGGACGAGATTTAAACTGCATTACCATAGCAGGACGGTAGCCGCTCCTAAGTTGGACAAAAGGCGAGTTCACGTCTCTTTTGAGTTCCAGCGTCCATTTGCAGAGGAACATTGTTAATACCTTTTTTTAATGGGTTAAATCAATAAATTATGTGTTACCGAGTTCGTGATCTGAAAAGTTTTAAATGGTACATAAAATTAGTAACTACCACCATACTACGGTTACAATTCAGTACAGTTAAACCTACATATTGCAGTTCTTCTTTTTGTATATTTATTTCTTGCCCAACCTTCTTGGTAATTTTTTGTTGCATTGCTATCAAAATTTCCTTTTACCTTATATTTTTCGAAAAAAATTAAAGTAACTTATGCTTTATTCTCTTGGCAAATGGTTTCTATTTTGTTTGTGTTGAATATCTTTTAGCCATCAGCTTGATAGCATTCCTATTATAATTGTTAAACTCCGTTCTGATAGCACAATCACAACAAATTTGTTGTGTTTACTCGTCAGCGTAATACCGATGGTGGGCTTCCAGATCAGAATGTAGTCAACCAATTTTAATGGGTTGCTTTTAACCATTTCCAGGAGTTAAGTTCACATTACCCGAATCATGCATCGTCCCTTGTACTGGGCGATACTAGTATACAGTATATCGACGCTGATCACTGGTTCCCTGCTGCGGGCTGTAGTGCCGGGGATAGTTTCGGCTGTATTCACCAGGATAGTACTACGCTGCAGAGTAGAAACAGAGAGGCTGCACACCCAGGATCTTATATTTTCTATGTATGTGCTGCGCTGAGCTGGCTATATGAAAATAAATAGTAATTAATAACTGTACCTAGGTTTTAATCCGCACCTTTATTTTTGTTGTGATTAGAATTTAAGGTTTAGCCTCCTATTATTTTACATATTTATATATATGAAATGACAAATACCGTATTCTGTTCAGGTATTACGTCAAAGAATTCAATCAAAGCAAAACTAATAATACTGTTTATTTACACCCAAAAGTAAATATAACGACAAAGTAGGTAGAAAGAGAAATACAAAAAGTTACCTTATCGCTAAGCCTCAATTTATTCAGAAAACCTAGGGCGTGTGAGTTAAAGATACGAGTTGTAGGAAAAAATTATCGTATGCTCATTTTAAAACGCTACAAAAAAATAAAGATAAATTTATGTTATAGAGACAAGAAAAGCGTATTGAAAATAAAACAAATTAGAATTATGATTGCAAATATAGTCGCTTGACTTCAGCCGTGAAGGTTGACTATCAATACAAATACATAATTATCTTTCATTCGCATTATTTTTGTATTATAGAGTAATAAGAAATTACGCACATACCTTTCCGTCTAAAGTTCTGAAGAGATAAAATAATGTGTGACAGACCCCCATCTTAGACAACGAAGAAGCATGCTCGTTTGTGAAATTTAATAAACAGTATTTTATGTAAAACACAATAACGTAATGTAACTTAATCATTGTCTATGTTATTAAATCTTAGACCACATCACTATTGACCATCAGGAGAGATTGATGTCAAGCATTAACTTATTTTAAAAAACACATAACTAAACAAGAAAGTTTTGTATGTTGTGGTGTCGGTACATGCACACGTTTGTGTGTGTATGTGTGCTTGTAATTAGTAATACATCAATAATAAATCAACCATTGTCAATTTCGCAGTTCTTTAAATGATTTTTAATATATGGAGCGTAGATAATTGCAATCGGGAACGAATAATATGTAATTGTTCAGTTCACGAATTTTTTAATGTATGTCCAAAAGTACATCGTACTTTGTTAACCATTGTATGATCTGTATACCTATGCTTACAAATAAATATATTTTTATTTGTATTTTTTAAATAAAATACTGTTGTTATCAATTTGGGTCCTGTCTACAGATAATTCCGTAATTATGGCGATTTTCATTCTTGTTTCTTTATTTAATATCATAAATAATAATTACCTGCGACATTTTTATTTATTTAACGAAAACAAAGTCAATAGTAGGTACTATGCGTTATTTAATGAAGATATGTACTGTATTACAACCTGCGAGTACAATGTATGAAGATCTATTACACTTTTAGGCAGACGTAAGTAAGCGCTCGTGAATAGATAATTAAAACGAAAATATGTGTTATAACATACCGACTATGTCATTTACATTTATCTCATTTAAATGACACCTGAATTTGTAAAAGCGTTTTCAGCATTTTGGCATTATAAAATATTGCAATAAAACAGATGGTAATGATTGAACAGGATTTTAAATAAAGATCTAAACAGACATCTTGAATATTATCACTTCAATAAGTGACTAATAATGCGCCAAACCGCGCTCAAAGCGACACTCCACTCAGCAACATCGACTTAGTTTGGAAAATATTAATTTTCACTCCATTTTCTTCGTAGTCATTAGCTTTGTATTTTATCATAAAATTCTAGTTAAATCTGGATATATTAAGAGTGTGTAGTTCTCACACTACAAATACTTTACAGAGTGTAAAGTGACTCGTAACATGTCCGTGTTATTAGTATAAAAATCGCTGACATACGACCCATTTAATCTGTCTGAGCCCTAATTGTACCTGACAAAAGTTGCGTGTGTTTTACTCATTTGTTTTTTTTTTTATGATCCACAATAAAGAATAGAACAAAGGCCGACTTAATGCTACAAGCATTCTCTGCCAGTCAACCTTCAGGCAAAATTATAACTAAAAAATATGTTTATACCATAACTTATTTAATATATCAGTCACTGTATGTAATTAAACTGTTTTGACATACTTGGCATAGTGTTGAAGTTCAAAACTAGTTCTTTGAGGTAAAAATGTCTCTTATGTCAGGGCGTTTCCAAATTATTCAACTCACTGATACGCCGCGACGCTGGAGTGCATTATGCCACATCCAATCATGCAAATTCTTTCCCTGCGAGACTGGAGAATGCTTCCGATATTCTGAGTTTAAAATGTAATCTCTGTATGTCATTTGAATGTATTTTGCAGGCAAAATATACTTTGAAAACTATCATCATTTTAAACTTTCATACAAAAGCAATGTAAAAATACAATTTTATTTTATTTTTCCTTAGTTATCCATCGAATTTACACCCTTCTTCATAATGTCTTCTTCACAATACTTCAAATTCTTTAATTTGTAAATCTAAACGGACTTTACGGTAGCAGACTATTAAGTAGGTAAAGTATCTTTATTATGACATACTATAAATAGAGTGAAATGGAAAAAGCTCCAGATTGAGGAAATCCTACACTCAAAAGGGGTTTTAGTATTAGCAACAACAATTAAATTCTTAGATTCTTATTAGTATCAAAGCCATTTTTCTCCAATTGTTCGCAGCCCAAAATTATCATAATTATATTGTCACGAAGATTCGTGAACCATCTTTGGAAATTTTTTTAACAGATTGCTAAGACGGTTCAATAGAAAGATACCAATAAGATATACATACATAAGAATAATATTAAGTAAATCTCAACCTTTTATCACATTCAAAATAACGAAAGCCAATTACTATACTTGTAAGAAATGGCATGATATATAGTTAAATTTTTTTCCCTCGTTTTATTGTTATAGAAATTTCTAGGCAAGTGAAAGATAAGTACGAGTATTTAAGAGAGTGTCACGTATAATGTCACTGAAGTTATAAAGTTGTTGCGACGCAGCGTTGGTGTTTTGAGTAACCCTTGAATTAATAAATAGGATATTTATAAAATTAATTAATTCAAGTAATTCAAATCCTGAATTGTGATATGAATGCCAATTAATGAGAACGGATACAGTATTTGAATTTACCTGCAGTATAAAAAGGTTCTAACAATTAAGTTAATTATTTCAAGAACAGCCAAATTGTTTGCGCGGAAAAATATATGTTACATCATTTGAAAATATTTAATGAAACTTTATAAATGAACTCGAAAATGCGATTAACCATTTCTCAAGTTAAATACATTTTTAGTCATATTTATACTACTATATAAATCTGTTGAGCTTCTCTGTATGTCTCGAGATAATTCAGAAATGACCTGACCGATCTTAATGAAAATTGGTATGTAGTGAAAGCAGATAATTGCATGGATGATAGCCTATATAAACTCTATCTGTCTATAGAAATCTGTAGTGTCTGTCTGTCTCGACATTCCATGTTTTTGTCAAATTTCATGATAAATATTCGTTTCATGACACACTGACATAAATTTGACCATTTTGAAATTTTTTTGTCTGTCTGTCTGTCCAGTTACAACTTAATAACAACTTGACCAATCTTTATGATAATTGGTTTGCAGTGATAAAACGTGGTTATGCGGATGATAGGCTATATAAAATAACAGTAAACCTAATGATGTTTAATCAAGGCAATCATCAATTCACGACCACCATTACTTGGTCATCAATATTCGTACTTGTAAAGCTATCGTTACTCGGTGAAGTATAAGAAACATGAAAAACTCTGTGGCGGTCAGTTTCTAAATGTGTTTGCGTTCAAGTAAAGTATGCCATTACACGTCTCCGCTATTATTTGTGTTGACGCTGGCTTCTGTATGTAGAATTGTTCAAGTGTAAGTTTTAGGAGTCGAAGTTGTAAATCTCGAAGTATTGCTTAAGTTAAATAAATTCGGGTTCGGAACTTCATTGAGTTGTGATAATTTATCATTGACGTTTCCGTAATTAAAGGTGATCCATTGAAGAAGTCGATTTACATTTTTATTATCAGATGAATTTGTTCTTGTCGTTAATCTTTTAGAAAACGTCTTTATGTACTGAACTGTACAATTGTCAGATTAACTCTTACCAGATAAATAAGCTTTCAATAAATATTAATTTATAGTAAGTTACTAAAAGAGTATGAATTTTTTGATTTTGTGTATATCTGCAAAATAATCTCCGGAACCGTGGCACCTATCTGAAAGTTATTTTTGCGTATTAACGGTACATCATACGGGATGGACATAGCAAAGTTGTGTGAAAGTAATTTACGCGAATACAGTTACCTGTGGAGCTACTTCTGGGTGGTCCCGCGGGATAACAGCGCATATGTTAAAAACGAGGATATCTCTAAAGTTTTGTGTGGAAGCTGTATATAAAACTTATGTACATTAATCGATAATGTACTACTAACAGGCATCGACTTAAAACTTTGCTGTAAAGGCACAGGTAACCTTCACAATAAACCTGTTTTTTAGGTTCACAAATTATATACGCATTGCAAATAAGGATTAATTTGTGGTTGGTAGAAGGCATATAAAAATACTACCACAGCTCACGACTTGAATCGGATGGTATTTTAAACTGGACGGTACAAAATATAGAGACCTCCAACAGAAGATACCGTTTGATAACGTTGTACATTGTGATGAACCACTAGCAGGTGAGGTCGACTTGGACTCAAAAATGGGTGAAACTCTTTATAGACTAAAATATAAGCATACAAAAATGTTTACTAACCTCTTCACAGAACTTCAATTCCTAATTTTCCTAAAATTCCTAAAATTCCTAATCTTCGATTTCAGTGAAATAGATTCATTGCCTAAAATTGCAAGACTAGTTTAGTTTGGTCGATTTTCATATGAATAGCCGGATCAGGAAAGGGTAAGTAAGGAGTAGGGGCACGTAATGGTAAAATAAAATCAATCATACATATCTCTAAAACTAGGAACATCACTGATATCTTCCATGCGTAAGCCGGAGTTTTGATTTTTACTTTTGATTTTTACTTTACGATTTTAGTGAACAATTTTACTGATCATATAATTTAACGTACGTACGTTTTACGGCCTATTCGTATCATCACGTGTATTTGTAGTCTGTACATTATTCTTCATCTATATTAGGGAATCCTAAGTTGGGGATTTCCCAGGGATCGACATAAATGAAAACTGATTTTGGGGTCGACGAGGTCTAAAATCGACCCCTATTAATTAACACGAGTTCATTTTTTAAACTTCCAAGATACCATATAAGTCTTGTTATGTGTTTTGTTTTTTAAGGCTTTTATGAATTAATGCGTTCAACATCTTAGACTTCATCACCACTCACCATCATATGGGATTGTTCTTGAGCGTAACTTATTGTATGTACAAAAAACTATAGATAGGACTTTTAAAGTAATTTGGCTATGGGGGTCTGAGGTATCACTTAATATCGGAATAGGGGTCTCTTGACCAAACTTAAATTCAAACTTAAATACACACACGTGTATTTATGTTTGAAATAGTATAGGTCAGGGATTCCCGAACTATATATTACTTTGGTATGTAAAGTTGTATTTATTTGAAGTTATTACAGATACAAGTTTACACCCTTTGGTTGGATTCAATCGAAATTTAATTGTTGTTGTTGAAAAAGTTGCAGTTATGTTAGAGGTTGTTGGTTTCTTAGCCGTGGCGTATTTACGAGAATTAGCGTTGAATCCCAGGACGCCCTGAATAGCCAGTGTGATTCGTTGACGCAAGTCATAGACTCAATACTCTCTAGTAATAGAAACAAAGCTTTGTGAAAGATACCGTAACAGTATCAGGTTAGTATTCGCATGTCCTCATTACGCTTATAACGTTCAGGGATTGTCGTACTAATTAATTGCTTGTTGAAGTAATTATGTGACTACTTTGAGTATCAAAAGCGTTGTGACAGAATATTTGATCTGTACGTCAATGCGTTATATTATCATGATATTATTAAATACACGCAAAATATATTAAACATGTTTTTATTACCATTTATGTTTTCATCTTCATTTTATAGAGCTTGATAGGCTCGCATTGGACACTACACCGGAGGTAATACTTTCTTATCAGAAAGTTTCTCGCTTTCTCTGTTTATTTCGATACCATACCACTTGTGAAGATAACTATTTTGTTCCAACAACTGTGAAAAGAAATATAATAATATTTAACCTAATTTAACGGAATATTCTTATCATAAAAAAAATATGAAACTAATTTTAGACTTTCGCAGGCTAATGGTAATAACGAAATTTGTTATATCCGACTGTCCTTTATACATTTGTCACTAATCCGCTCGTACATATAATAGCCATTTTATTCGAAGACTATTAAAAATTTATGGATAAGACACTTGAGGTTCGCACACTTCGTACTCTAATGTAACATGTGTCATGGCATGTGGGGTATCTGTAAATAACATTAAAACACAACTTATAGGCAAAGGATATTATAGTATAGATGAATACATGAATGACAAGGATGCCTGAATATAATAGTGTCGAAACCAGTTCGGCACAGGTTTAAACTTTTGTGATTACCATGTGTTATTTAAAAGATGTGCTGAGGAGTTTCTTTCGCCGTTTCTTCTCCTCATTGTTAAAGCACTTTTTGAAACGGTGATAGAAGCAAAAAATGTCGTTCATAAGTGTATTTATAGAATACCTATATGATTAAATGAATTTGAATTTGTACAAATATAGGTCTTTAAAAAAAGTAAAGCGTTAATTTATTTCATTAGCCTGTAAATTATAATATATTCGGGTATATTTGTAGTAAAAATTGTGCATTTTCTACTTTTTAATGTATGAGATGGAAATATCTATAAAAACTTGAAGGATGGAAAAATCTTTAAAAAAATTATTGAAAAAAAATTATTAAGATAATGAGATTTAGATACTTTTCTGTTATGTACTATGTATTTTTATTTCACAACTCCAAAAATAACGTTATTGTATCAAAAATGACTAAGTAATACAAATTTATTTTTGCTGCCGATAAAATCCTAGTAATTCTTCAGTATGCGGAGATTGGCATGCTGACTGTTTTTTCATACAATAAAGCAATCAATAAATCACGCAATTTTTTATATCTGATCGTCACTGATGCAATCTATCCTTTTTTCACTGCTGGGCTCGAGTCGCAGTCAGAGAAAGAAAGAAACAAACTTTTATTTGCTACATAAGTGTAAGAAGAAAAAATAATAAAATAAATAAAAAAAAAATAATAATAAGCATTGCAGCAGTAACACCATACAACAAAATGGACTGTACTCAGTATTGTTGCAGTGAACTGCAACACTGATTTTCAGTACAGCCCATACTCAGTGATGCAATCAAACAGAGTGTTAATATTAATAGACGTTTCAAATGGACAAAAAAGAAAAAGGAAAGAAAAATGCTGTCTATATAAATTTGAAACAAACAAAAAGAAAGCTTTGTTTCGCATACATTGTTTCATCAGAGGTTTGTATTTAACCATAATATATATGTAACGAAATAAATTAAATTAAAAGAGTAAATTAAGAGAGTATAAAGCCACCACGCTGGCCCATTGTGGATTGTCAGATTTCGAACTCTATATATTATAGTACATCTATAATATCATATAAAAATGAAATTATAATTTTTCAACACAAATATACCTAATTTTTATTTTCTTCTTTGTAAAAATCGTTAATAGGCAATAAGTACCATTGAAACATTCAACAGATTATACACATTTAATTCCTTAGACAAACTGTCATAAAAAAATGTACTTCAAAATAAAAATTTTACTTCCGCATGTAACCGCATTCAGGATACGAATTTAAATGTGGTCATTATACGACAATAAAATGGCTAGTGCGCTTATTTTCCAAAACTTTTTACGGCTTGTAAGTTCTGAAATGCGAAAGAGAATATATTATAATATTCTGCTACAGAAATTTGAATCAACACGATTTTATTTAAACTCAAGATTCTTAACTCATAAACTGTATTTATATGCACCAGTGACACATTTCTTAGGTTATTAAGTATTGGTAATTTATTTTAAACGCTACACGAAAAAGCACTAAACACAATGTATATAATTGTAAAATGAACTTCCTTCTGAGGGTTTCATGGGGTTTAAAAAAATAAAACCTCTCAGGCGTCATTACTTTTTATGATTGGCGGTTATTTTAGTAAATAATCTGTGGTCATGGACTAATTATTTGTCTAAGTCATCATTGATTCTAACCCTAAGCGTAAGCTCAAAAATTTGTCTTTGACTTCTGGCTTAGGATTTCCTTTGTAAATCCTCAAGAAGTCATTCTGTTATTTTATTTTGAGGTGAATTACTGCGATTCCACTGCTGAAATCTATACTTTGAGTTTAGGTGAGGTTACCTATCTCTGATTTCCTCTATCATTTTCGAGAAGCTAAATTGTGATAACGAACAATGCGTGCACCCACCGTGAAATTAATACCTGAGTCGCGTTGGAAAAAGGTGTATTGAAAATTTCGAATAATGTGAAACAAGTCAGATATTTTATACATAGAGATAGTGCTATTCCAATACTTATTACAAGCTTGAAAGATTTGTTATAAACCCGAGTTTCCTTTACCCTTTGAAACCTACTTGACGTAACTCATTTATACAGTTATTGTAAAAATGAAACAATTTACCATTTGAATTTGAAAAAGAACTATATTTAAATAATCAATTTTAAAATATTGACTGATAAGAAGAACAGAAAAAACTTAGAACGTTATAATGTTTGGAAACTCAGAAATGACTAACGGTCTCTGAATTCCATAGCTGTATGACATTTTAATATTACCGTATTGAAAATTTTGACGTTTGTTTGTTTGACGTTGAGCGATTGACATGATTCGGTTGTAGTACCAGACAGCCAGTTAAAAAGCGGCTTCCTCGAATTCATCTTAGTCAGCATCGAGTTGGTGATTCGTTTGGTTATACACCTCCGGAGGTGGCCGTTACCATTCTCCATTGGCTTGTTCGTCTCCTTGATTATTGAACATTAACATTAAAAATAACAGAACCCTTAAGACCAAAACTAAGTTTTCGAACGCATAATTTCCATAGATGTGGCTCTAGATTTAGAGGAACCCAATACAAACTCACATACAAATATTTGCCAGCGAGTATAAGATACGTTTACGATAGGAACGTATGGTTGGGGTAGATCAGATAAAACAACGAGCTTCCTCGAAGCTGGTAACTCTCGCGATATTTGCATCATCTGCGAGCGATGCCAAACACATTTTGGAAGCACGTCGTCTTATTTGCCTACCTCTCAAAAATAATCTTGTGCCAGACAAACGAATATAAAATGAGCTACTTAAGGGTGGGTCGGGTGGTTGAAGCACCATCTCACTTTGACGATAATAAAAGTTAATTTATCTGATTAAGTAAAACCTTATCCTTATACGTAAGTAGATAGTCAAGCCTATTTTATAAGTAAAAATTGAGTAAATGTGACTTTAATCCTCATGCAGCTTACATCTGGGTACCAAATCTGCTTGGTGGTAGGTCTTCGCGTATGTATTATATTATCAGTTATTATTATTAAGTCATTAATATTATTACTGGTATTATTATACTTCTGTGAAGCCTGCCTGGCTAGCTACCATCCTCCTGCTTAAGTCAGCCGGCAAACGACTCGTCGTGTTCCGGCTGGGAGCTTGAGAGCCATTACCTTCTTTCTAACCTTCTTCTCATTTCCTGGCTGACAACGCATCAGTGATACCTTTTGTCTTGCTGATGTCCATGGTCGACGGTAACCACTTACCTTTAGGTGGCTCGTCTGCTCGTTTGTCGGCTCTTAACATAAAAAAAAACTATCGGACTCCTGAAGAATTACTCTCAGTACGCAAAAATCTTAACTGTAACAGCTCACAATAAATTTTGCCACTAACAGAGTCTCAACAAACTTTCGACCACAGCTGAAATTGCTCAGTTAGTGATTAAAACAAATCATCTAGCTATGAGCGCTTCGAAATTCATTTTGTATGTTTTTTATCTAAACTAATATAATGCGAATTTTATGAGTTTCTATATGTACGGAAAGTAATTTCCGGAACCAAGGCACCTATTTGATGTTGTTTTACATTTCAAAGGTACATTATTCGGGATGGACATAAGCTATATATTAGGGATGTTATGGATATGAAATACCAGTTTCGCTTACGGATATGGAAATGAAATTATTTCGGATTATCCAATTGCTTCTTGAGACTTTGTAAAATTAAGTATTGAAAAATGAGAAAGACTGAACTAAACAAAATATCAATTATAACAGATTGACGACTTTTTCAAAACCCTAAAATTCGTCACATCCTTGCATTCCGTCTATCAACTAATGTGAACAGGAACTTCGAAAGAGTAGCGCGACCGCTGACTCAGCCGCTACCCCGATTGTACATGCACAAGCACTTAAACATCAAGAAAAATTTACTTTAATCTGACTGTCTAGTAGATTTTGAACGTTTGACTAGCCACCCGTTTCATTTAAGAGCCTGTTTGTAAGATGTGTATTTAGAATTATTGACATTCTATTTAATATTTACTCTAAACAAGTAATTGTTATACCTATCTATGAGAACTGATAAATACATTACAAATTGTCTTATTACTTTAGATGAAAAAAATAATTAAAGCAAAATGAAATACTTCTAACGATGGAGATGGAAAATAATATTAATATTACTCTTAAATTTAAATGATTACAAATTACTTATGTGAAACCATTTTGTATATTTACTTATTTTTTTAACCAAAATGGGACGATTCCGACCAAACTTTAACAGCGATTTAAAAAATACAGTTCTTGTATTTTATTAATTCTAACAATATTCATCATTTTTCTTTGTACATCAATACGACGACTTGAAGCAAAACACCACGAAAGTGACAGAAACAAAGATCCCCGAAGTCATTAATCAAGTAAACATATATTTTAATTCGGGATTTCCCGATAACCGTCGATACCGAATATTTCCTCTAGATAAAATTTTACATTTCATATTATTGTTACATAAGTAAACTCTGTATTCAGTATAGATTGACGGTATTTGTTTGCTGTACAATAACATTTAACTGAAATTCACTTACAGTATTGACATTTTTTTTGCCCTAACTAAAATATTAACTGAATAATAACTAAATAAATAAATTATTCGTTAGTATGACGTCTGGTATTTTGAGAACATGTTTCATTAATGGTAAATAAGGATAAGCCAGAGGCAATAAGGATCAGAATCTTCTTGACTTTCCCATTATTACCACGTATGGACAAAGCGTTATATCTAAAATAAAGAACTGGTATTAACCGCTTTATGTAAAAACTAGTAGCCCGCCTCGACTTCGTTCGAGTGGAACAGTTTATTTAATATACATGTATGCATTATATATCGTCCATTTGGAGTAATGTACTTTTCGCATGGTAAAATGTTTTTTCAAATAGGTGTCGTGGTTCCAGTGGATTCGAAGTTCGAGGTTCGAGTTTTCGAGGGGAGACTTTCATAAAGTACCCGGTGCCACGGGAGCGATGCCGGGTTATACGGGATTTTCACCATATGAACGCAACCGGAGTCCTCTGAACGCGGTGTCCCTATCGGGCTCTGGCCGGGAGGGACAACATGTCCCGTCCCGTATCATCCGATACACATATCGTCGTCCTTTCCGGGGTCGCTAACTGGAAGGTTCGAACTCCCACTCTTGCCGCTCGAATCCCGGAGTCCCCTTTTAGTCGCCTGTTACGACAGGCACGGGATACCATAGCCCTATTCTAGTGACCTAACTTAAGTAGGCCACACGCAACATAACACTTTTTCTCATAATGGCTTTAATATTCAAAAATAAATATATCTTAAGATATAATTAAAATTCTATCATTAAAATAATTAAAAAGTATATAAAACCAAAATATTCTCATAATTTAATTCTTAATTACTTGTTTTAATCAAAAGTTTTTTGGTTTACAATTACAAATTTTGTTTATAACTTAACAAAAATCACCCCAACAAATTTGAATACTTCCATAACAATAAATTTTCGTCGTCACAAAACATATTTATATGTACAATAAATATACATAAATGTCATTCAACTAAAATCATGATAAAAATATACAATAGGTATCATGTTATAATACTCGTTTTCGTTAGGAGTATATCTCAGTTTGTAATATTATCTTTCAATGCCGAATAATTTGTTACAACGCCACTGTATATATTTAAATAGATTTTCCGGGTGACAATTCCACTTTGGCGTACATAAATTATTCAAACACTTTTTGATAGGAACAGTGATACGACGTGTTATTTCAACCCCAGATTCAATTCGCGCTTTCATTTCTCTAGGCAAATTTTCTTTTCATTTCGCCACATCCAAGATGTTTTGTTTTCCTGTCGTAAGTGAGATTGATATTGTTATCATAAGACGATGATAATGAGAGTACACGTTACATATTTATCATGTAGTGCCTTGTAACGATGAGTAATATCACGTTACACGATATTTACACTGGCGGGTAGATATTTTTATTTTAAATTTTGAAAATTTATTGGACTTCAAAGTAAATACGCCTGACTCACAGTTATAAAGTTGTTATGCCCGGACTTTTAACTTATGTTACATTTAAATAAATAACAACTAAAACCTATAATTATTATTTGTCGGTGGATAGGTTTATACATAATTGGTGTTATATAGTATACTATTGAAAGTTCTGCTTTTAATAAAAATATGCTAATCCCTGAAATATCCATTATATTATTATATATTTGCATATTTAATACGACTTACTATTATATTTAAAAATAAACGAATGCTTAAACTAGACACTTATTTATATTAAAATAACTATAGTATATGATTCTCGAAAGTTTTATGAGTAAAGTATTTATTTATTTCTTTTCATTGTTTCAAAACAACCGCCATACGTACTCTAGATTTGTAAAAAATAACAAATAACAGTAGTAATTATATAACCTCTTCTCATGTAGACTCCTTAAAATATTCAAATTATGCGATAGTCGAGCGTCAGAAGTCTTGCGAAAGTGGATTTTCGAGCCATAAGTAAGATAAGGGATATACCAAAGATTATTAATTATAATCTTGTACGATTAATCGCAGACATACGATTAATTGTCACATTTTTACTATTATGAAATTAAATATCTAGTAATATTATAATATTAATATTATACGGGTATTTAAACATTTGGTTGCACAAAAAACAACTACACTAGTAATTCGCAAGTCTCGAAGATAAAGCAAATAAAATAAAGCTGTAAAGTAAAACACTCTTTACTTGGTTAGAATAATAATTGAAGTGAAATAGCTAGAAATATTAAAGTATTGTTAGAGATGGCACTCAAGGACCTTTAACACTTCGCGTTATTCCGTTAAATTGCTTACGTACCGTGTTACAACATTTTATAAAGGTCCTCGAATATTTCTATTTATACACATAATATAGTATAGTTTTAATATTATTTATCTTATGTTAGCATTTGACTTCCTTCGTGCATGATTTTTTTTAGCTAAGGCTTGCGGCCAGATTAAGCCGTAACAAACATTTATTTAAAACAATTTGCTTTAAAAAAGCAATTAAACACGAGTAACTATCATGAATAAGTTTAGTCAGATATTACCATATTGGATTCTTTATCTATTTTATAAATTACCGTGTTGAATGTTTTTTGGAAACGTGACCTCAATCGGAATTTTTTGAGAAGTTACACAAGCACTGAGCATTTAACAAACGTACAAAAGATTTTAAAACTGCATTTTTTACAAAGATAATATGATATATCAATGTTTTCAATACATTTTTATGTGTGTTTTATATTAAAATAATGAAAACAGATTCAAATTATGCTTTGATTTGAATAACGTAATGTCTCTGGTGTAAAACAAATCACTTAAAACAACACGATGCCTTGGTAAGCTCGGTTAGAAATTAGCGATGCTTGCAAATAAGGTATTTCATCTTAGTTCTCAGGAGAACAATACATTTATGAGCTATTTATAAATGGTTAACAGGGCGTACCAGTAGTTTGGAAAATTGTCGTCTATACAACGCTGGGTGCAGCGACTACATTTGAGCCCCTCAGATCATAAAACCTATATCTACGATATATGTAATTGTGATAATAAATCGCTTGAGAGCGATTCCTTTGATTCGGCTGTTTATTTTTTAACAGGACTATGTCTTTTTGTAATAAAATTTTTGCCAAATCTTCCGCTGGATTTCGTTGTGATTTGGACATTTCGATGCTATATATTTTGTTCACGTAAATTTACAAAGTTCAATAATTTATTTAAACGCTCATCTCTAATGTACAGATGCACACATGTATACCGTATCGCCTTAAGCGATTCAGCTTTTTAATTGCCAATGCTTTTATAATTTCTATTGTAATTAATTTGTGTTCACTCTCTTGCTCAAGCGCGTACTTATCGACTAGACGCGTTTTATTTTCTATGAAGTAATATACATTCAATCAGTATTCAGTTCAATCATTTCAGTAGTGTTAACAATCGTTATTACAGCAATAAATAAGTATGTTCAGAATCAGTATTTTCAATGGTCGAAATCACCACACCGTTTGGTGGCCCAGCCTATTGATGATACCACGTGTCGTCGAGCTAGTGGGTCATTGGGACTTGCCGGTTTCATCTGTAATCTTCAGAACCTACAAGTTGGGTGACTCCTATTTTAGGAAGCCATACAAAATCACCAACATATTTGTAAATATATCAATAAAAAATGTAATATCTAAGCAGTTCACAGTTCTTGTCAAAGATGGTTTTTGGTTAGATAATTTATTTATTGTTCGAACTTACTGCCAGTACACGCACATTTATTCATATTTATACATATAAATAAAATTGAAGTATCTGTGATTTTAAAATTATTGCGTTTTATCATGAACAGAGTTATTTATACGACATCAGTACCCAAACAATCATTTTTTTTCTGATTATCTGTCTGTCTTCCAGTCCATTTGTTTGTCCGAGGTAACATTCTGAACGGTTTAACCGATTTTAACGAGACTTACTGAAATACAAAAGTTTTTAGGGGAATATTTAAGGGGTTTAATGACGTTCAGGGACTGTATCTGATGATGACCAGGTAATAAGCCAACACATCCATCACCATCATCGTCACCATCATAAAATATTCTATCGTTAAGCAAGTGTTCATCCTCCGGTTTTTTATATCCGCTTCCGCTAAGGTGTATTCCCATCCGGCTGTAAAAAGTGTGATTAATCGTTTTCAAGAACGCAGGTACTCCTGTTAATTTTCCTTCTACATACCGACCCATATGTTTCCTGGAAGAGGCAGGCAAGTTGTTCAGAAGGTTGATTGCCATCCGTCTCAACGATCACCTGTTATGGCTGTACCACGGTTTGTCGGACAAGCAATTTTGTTTAGAAGTCTGGTATTTTCATTAGAAAAGCCGGAGCCCTCCTATATGAGTTGAATGACTGTTCAAAAGATTTAAGAGGGAAGAAATCCCACATAACTCGAAACCTTTCCCAGCAAGACCGGTTATCTTTTGAAGTTTTCCTCTCCGCTAAAAAAAGATATTTGCCTGCACACATGAATAGTTTGAAGCGCTAAAGTTCTTTGAATCAATTATAGTGTGTATTATAATTATAGCGTTTTCAGAAGGTATGTACCTAAAACTAAGGGTCTGGGAAACCTAATCTGGAACCCTAAGGGATCAGCCAAACTATTAGGGATATCGTGTGTTAAGCATTTTTGGAGGAAATATAAAATAAATAGCCGACTAATAACCAGACGGGCCACCTAGTAACATGTGGTCACCGATGCCTATGAACGGCCGTAACATTTACCGTATCACCGACAAGTTGTCGGTCAATATGGTAACAGGAGACTCACTGATTACTGGCTCTCCAACATTGTAACCGAAACACGGAAAAAATTTCTCAGTAGATTCAATAAATAAGGCAGTTACGAAACTTGTGTGTAAAATAACCTATCGCTATGCATGCGTACCGTTCGGATTAACCTAGGTGTTACAAAACCCAGCGACTTTTAGCTCGGAGGAATGGACTCCAATGTCTACTCCATTGTTAGCAGGGTACACTAAAAGCAGCAGAGGTTGGCTAAGTCTCACGGTTAGATTAAGCATTTTATACCCCAATGATATCGAAGGTCGAATGATATTCGACCTTGAGATCGAATGAGATTGATTCGAAGATCTGATGTACCTCTTATGAAACCTTAAAGGATCAAAAAGCATTTCATAATATTATTTATATTTAATTAGGATTGTAAATTAATAAAATTAACAATTAAAAGCAAAGCAAGTGCGAATAATAATACTAGATTTATATAAGCTGTCATTGAAGTGAAGTAACTGATTTCAATAGACAGATATACCTACCTCTAATAGTAATTAATTATCAATGATTCTTAAAAATATTTACGTTATACTTCGGTGAAATGAATTCGTGATCAATGTCCTTTTATAATGAAAATAATTGAAGATTTAATTAAATTACATACATAAATTAATTTTAATATCGCATAAGAATTATGTGCTTCAAGAAATATATTTGATGATTTCTATGTAGCAAACGGGAACATAATCTACCACTTTAAACATTAATGTCAAAGAAGTCTATCACTTACATCAGATAGAACTACAATTCTATAACTATGACATCAGCCACAAATATTTAAAATACTTTTCTACATAGAAAGGTATTTATTACGGTGACGGTTTTAACCCAGGCGAATCGTACGAAATGGAAATCGTGCTAATCTTTATACATATACCTATCCCTGTAAACTTCATTAATGGACATAAATTTGTCCTAGTATACGGTACTTTGATCAGTCCTAAGCACGTAGCAGATATCTGTTGACTAAACTTAATTGTCAATATATTCTAAAGCACGCTAAAAGCAGTAAAGTTTGTACGCACGTGACCCGTTGTTTAGTGTTTATTAGAGTAATATTAAACCAATGGAAAGGAAGGACGCCAAAAAATATAGCTTTGGTTTCGCGCAGGTTAAACTTTCTCTGTAATTAATGCATATTAATTTTAAAATGTGCTAAGGAGTTACTTTAGCAAATTTTTTCTCTTTTTAATCTTCTGAAAACGCATGAAGAATCAAAAAGTTATATATACAAATATGTTAATGTAATGCCTAAATTATAAAGTATATTAATTATTAAAGTTGTAAGATTGTGTTAAAACACGATATGGAAAGATATTGATAATCAAAGTTTCATGAGTATTTTTATTTAGCGTTCCTTATCGAAATGGAAAAAGGCATCGATGTGGAAAATTTTTCAGCCTCCGTATTACAGTCTAAAGGAATTGTTTGCTTTAACGAGGAGGTCGCAAGAAAATATTTTTAAGCGAAAACGACGGCTGTATTAAGAAATATTGAAGTTTTTCACCGAAACAAAGAAAGAAGTGGATATTTTTGTCGAAGAAATAAGAAATCATTGTTCTTTCCTCGGCTGCTTGGATCCGAAAATTTATCCGTCTTGATTTATATTCTCCTTTGAATTATGTAACATTATTTTCTTACATTTAAACACGAAATAAAATAATGTGTACTTACACATCTTTTAACATGTTTTTATAAAAGAAAGTAACTGTCACGAATAAAAGAGACCTTGAGAATGTTACTACTTCAAAGTATTTCAATACATATGTATTCGTATACCAGTTTTTGAGACACATATCTTTGATAGAATAGCAACGGAGCTTTTTGTGCCTTTTACTTTTAAGACTGACTTTAGTGGCAGTTTTCTGCTTAGGAGAACAGGAAAGTTTTATGAAAAATTATGTATTTGAAATCAATTATCAACTCCTTCTGAAAAACATCGTTAGGAAACTTGAATACCTGGAAATATTTCATAGCATTATCAAAGATGGGTAAAATTCGCCAACCTACACCGGGCCAACATGGGGGACTATAACCTATAATTTTTGGAAAGTCGAAAAAAGAAAATTTATTTTCATCACATTTTTGGCCGTATTGCGGCGGCCTAAAATACTGTCCTCAACCCCATGCTGGCAGAATAGGGTGTCGTAAGAGGCGACAGAAGCTAGCCTGCTTGGTGGTAGGGCGTCGCGAAAGGATTATATTATCATTATTAAGTCATATTATTACTGGTACTAATATCCTTCCAAGAAGCCTGCCTGGCTATTTACCACTCTTCTGCTTGAGTCAGCTGCTAAACAACTCGTCGTGTACCGGCTGGGGGCTTGAGAGCAAATACTTTCTTTATTACTTTCTTCTCATTTACTCTCCGACAACGCATAATTGATACCTTTAGTCTTGCTGATGTCCATGGGCAGCAGTGACCACATATCATTAGGTGGCTAGTCTGCTATTATCATAAAGAAAACATAGCAGGGTCATTTTGTTATCAATTTCACATTTAAGACTCCTGATACGAGCAATTTATTGATATTATTAAAGTTCTTTTCAAATATTTGTTTAGGACTGCGTTTGGAAATATTCTTATAAGAGGATTCAGAAATCTTTGACGCCGAACCTTGCCTGGGATTTTATCCGCTCAGATAATAAGGAAACTATCACTCAAACTGTCAATATATGAAAGAGAGATTTATTTGATTTATAGTAAATTCAGAGAGAATCACTAGGTAAATTTAGAACAGAACATTGAAAAAAGTGGGTAATGGATTTTCCGGACTAGAATCTAAAAGCACGCATAAAAATGTCGAAACGCTTTTTATCAAATTAGATCTATTAATACGAATCGATCCGATCGATATGAGATGCATAAAATTGTAGAAGCAATCAGTACCCAACAACTAAAAATATCATTGTAATAACTGAGTAGCAAAATCAGATACAGTATTTAACTGAAAGGGTGACTCACAGTAGCAAAATTTCTAATTTCTTGACTGCTTCCTTACATTGGAAAGGCGTCCATTTGCGTCCAGCTGATATGTATATTTTTTTGCTTTAGATTATCATATAAAAACGTCACAAACAATATGAAATATATCTTAAGTGAATGATTTATTGTTTTTTTTATGCAAATAACCAACAAACGAGTAGATGAGCCAATTGATCGATGCAGTAAATTTTAAAACTGAAGTAATTAAATTTAAAAACTTTTTTAGATCTAGGATTAAGTACTTAGTTCTTTTTAAAATTTCTTTTGTTAATAAATAAAAGTTGATTGCACGTGTACAAGTGCAGAAATAAATCTTAAATAGCTTTCACTTATCAAGATTTTGGAGGTCTTGAAATACACATTTCAAAATTAGATCGGAATCCGTGATCAATTACTTCACAAATTTGTAATGAAATAGAACATTTTACATAGCAAGAAGTTAAAAAATACTGATGTCATTATGTTGCTAAAATAAATTTGAATATTGAAACACTTATAAATATTCATATTGTTTTATGCAAAATATCTACACATACAAACGTTTTGGAAATGCGGCACACTCATAATAAATCACAACAAATTTTATTAAGATCTCAGCATTAAATTTTAAGAAACATAATATTTGTAATAAGAAACTTTTACAATATCCTTAAGTTATTTTTACACGGCAATTTTTTCTTACATTTACGACTACTGGTGGTCGCATGCCTTAAAATTTAATATCATAAAGATTAATAAGTGACTGTCTGCCAGCATTATGGTTATCGCAGGTCTTAAATATAAAATTACGGTTTTAGGGTCCATCGATACCGATTGGAAAATAAAAAATTCTCAATTAATTATATAAAACTTTAGCAAACGTTAACTTCGAATGGGTCAAGCGCGAGTCTACGTCTTAAATATAGTTATTAAAGATATAAAATAAGTTATAAGTATTAACGAAGCTCATTTACGCTCATAACACTACTTACTGACTAAAGTCAGACATTATAATTATTGCTTTTACTTTACTTTTGTTCTGTTTAATTTTGATGCATTCGGTCACTAAAAACATTCTGAAGTTACGCAGAGTATTAGGAGCGATTATGAACAATCTATCCTAATAATTTATAACATTCTTAAATAAAAAAAAACCTTTGTACTTCGACATTTGTAGAAGTTTTTTAGCATAATTATCAATCAGTTGCTAGATAGGTAAAGTGAAATGAATTGACCTAAATTATATTCAAATTCAAATTCAAAATCATTTAATCATATAGGTATTCAGTAAATACACTAATGAACGTCATTTTTTGCTTCTACCACCGTTTCGAAAAGGTGCTTTAACAATGAGGAAAAGAAACGGCGAAAGAAACTCCTCAGCACATCTTTTAAACAACATATGGTAATTACAAAAGTTTAGCCAAACCTGTGCGGAACTGGTTTCGACACTAATTTAGTCCAGGCATCCTTGTCATTCATGTACTCATCTATACTATAATATCCCTTGCTTATAAGTTGTGTTTTAATGCGACGCTTAAAAGTTCCAATGGGCAACTCGCGTAACGACTTAGGAATCTTATTGTAAAAACGAACTCCAAGCCCCATAAAGGAACGCTGAACCTTTTGAAGACGAAATGCAGATGTAACCAAATTATGCCTATTTCTTGTTTGATGATTGTGTGTATCACTTTTCTGCTTATACGTATTTAATTTTTTTTTAATAAATACTAAATTACTACAAACGTAAAATGTAAAATTACAAAAGTAAATTGCCTTCTACGTAAGGCAGTAAGTGCAAGTTTCATTAAATTATGACTATAAATATAATTATATTATAAATATTTACCCATTATTATCTACCCATGAAAGAGCCACCCGTTTTGTTAAGCTGAAATTTGGTAGAATAAGTTTAACCTTACTCTTAGTATTAATATTGTAAACATTACTCTTCTTAAAAAAACTATCATAGTATTTTTAACGAACATAATATTATCTAAAATATATTGTGATGCAACAGTTATATATCAATTTATTTAAAGGGATATCTAAGCGAGCCCCTAGGCCTAAGGTTCGAAATGGCGCGTACTGCTCTTTTCTGTAATATAAAAATCGACTTAATATTAGCAGCTGAGCCCCACAACAATAGACCATAAGGCATCAGACTGTGAAAATAGTTAAAATAGACAAATTTTGCTGTTTCTACGCCCGTTAAGCGCCTCACTTTATTAACAGTGTAAGCAGCAGAGCTAAGTTTCGCTGACAAAATTTCAATATGGAACTCTATTGTAATCATGAGTCTATAGTAATTCCAAGAAATGTGGTGTACTTTACTTGTTGAAGCATTTCCTTATTTATAACAAACAATACAGTTGGCAGTTGTCTTAAATTCGATATGGTGGATTTAATACATTTACTTTTTTTTGCGTTTAATAAGCAGAATTTATAAGTAACTTTAAACTTACACCAAAGTGATGATTTTTATATTTATATCTTTGTATTTGAAATAATCATCTAAATCTCTCATCTTTACATTCTATTTATTTAGTTCTAGTTGTTTATAAAAATTATAAAGTAACCGGAAGCTAGTGTTGACCAGTTTTTTGTCAATTAGGAAGACTGAGTTTGAGAACTGTTGGGAAAACTGGGACAAATAGGGACTAAGTATCATGTACCAGACAAGATGTCTCGGTAGAAGTTGTTCTGCAATATATATATTTTACGTGTGAACGGATTCCAATGTGACTGCGGCTCATCGTAAAGTTTTAATAAAGATATTGAATCCATAAATTCTCCGTTTGTTAAAAACATAACCAAAAAATGAAGTTCAATATATAATAATATTCGGGATATATTGTAATTCTAACTTAATTTATTTTAAAATAGCCATTAAATAAAAAAAAATTTTTTTTTGTGCTGATTAGGAATGATGTTATTTTTTTGTTTACACAACGGGAAATAAGACATACTCTTAAAAAATGGTTACGCAAGATCTGCGTAGAATTTCAAGGTTAAATATGAAAATATATTTGATAATATATTTTAAATTAAATTAAACAGTTTTATATTGCTTCCAATCATCGTAGCAAATATATGAAGTAATGATGTCTTAATATTAATAAAGGACCATTGATATAAAGTCATAGTGGAAACTGCATCATTGCAATAGTTGTGTACAATAGCATGCTGTCCTAAAACTATTCTTATTAAACCTTAAAAAAGTAACTAACGTTTTTATACAAAAAAAAGATAATGATTTATTTACTCATCAAGATAATGCCTGATAACAATCCAGTTAAAGATAAGTGACGAAGAAATACATGATCATATAAAGTGAAAATGGAACAACTAAAATAGTATACATACAAAAATAAAATGTTTTAAAGCCCAGTTAAGTAACTTAGATTCTGTTAATATATTCTTGTGGCGTATCTTAGGCCTCGATACTGGCGTTGTTTTGCTGCTGTAACGGACGCGGCGAAAAACAAAACTTTTTCATGAGAAATATATGTCCTTCATCACGTCACATTCGCCGACACAGCATCTAAGCTATGAGCCTTACACGCCCTTCTGGTTGTTCGTTTTCGGTCGCGGCCGCTCGTGTATTTCCGCGCCCACTTCAATTTATGCTATGATTGAGTTTAGGCAATTGTACTCGTAATAAATAATATATATTGAATGGTCAACAAACTTTAAAGTTCTCACATTATGTTATGAATCCCATGAGTACTTGTCAGCTATTAACATTGTAAAAAAATACTACGTTAAAATTAGAGGATGATCATGATAATGTCGATCGGGATTCAGTATTTTTTCGGATGAATAAACCGTTAAATTCCAGGCAGTAAGTGAATTAATACTTAAACATTTAATTGTTATACTTAAAACTTCCATCTTTAACGAACTTGCAGTTTTAATTAAACAGGACCTCAAAAAAAATTTGATGTAGTATATTTTCATAAGGTGATCTTTTTAAACAGTATTATTTCGGTATTATACGGTATTATACGGTATTATACGGTATTATACGGTGTTTGTGTTCAACGGTGTTCTTAACCTAGTAAATAAGTTTTCTAAGCCCTTCGTTAATTTCGAAAGAGAATTATGTTTTACGACGGTAATCATTTTAGCTCCGACTATAACTAGCGTTAATGGCATTATAGTGTACAGCGTACGCGAAGTTTATGTCTTTTCATATGTCCCTTGTAGTCATTGGTGTTGTTTACGACTTTGTCGCTCGCTTCTGAACGCGGGTTGCAATAAGCACATTTTCTGATCTATATACTTTAAATTGCTTTCACTTTGATCTTTGGATTTTCAGTATTTTACGTATAGTAGGAAAATTGTCCATTTTTTTTTTTTGGAAATATAAAGATTTCTGTTAACTTCACCAATTGAAGAGAAAATGCTATATTGTATGAATTATTAAATTTAGGTTCATGTTCATAATCGAGAGTAATATGGTGTAACGTACACTATGTAAAGTACGTTTTAATGTACAAAACGGTTTTGTTTTGAATAATTTTATAACGCTGATTAATCCTTAGACAATCGTACATAACGTCATGAAAAATAATAATTAATTATTTATTTACTACACGATAATTCTGTTCCAAAAAATTGTATAATTCTATACATTGGACATAATCTTCAGACTCGTTTTACTATTATGTATATTTCATATTCACTTTTTAATTTTATGTTATCTTTGTAACATCTACATTTATTCTATTAAACGTACAACGTTAGATTGATAATGCCAAATACACTACAAAACACTACAATTTGTAATTATAATTCGTACATTAATTATGTATTATCTGTGGAATATGGACCTCATTTCGCACCCTTAGAATGCAAGGGACTTAACTGAAAAATTGCAATTTAAGGGAAATGACGAAGAAAGTTTTCAAAAATGTATGGTCTTGAGTAAATTTAAAGAGACTGATGTATAAGGTTTTCCCTTTTCCCCTTTCTCACTCATAATTCTGGCTTTTTTTCACCATGGGGTTTTAGAGTAGGCTTTTTAAACAAATTTATAGTAAAATCTGGAATTTCAGGAATTTTGAGTTAAGTCACACTTTCATTCTAAAGGTGCGATTTTATATTCAACTGACATCTATATAAGTTGTCTGGCTCGATAACCAATTTATATTCAGTAAACCAAGTTTTAATGTTTTAAGAGTAACAACGTCGCAAAGCTTCAATAGTATCGAGCAAACCACAAAGGCCTGGATTTGATACATTAATAAGCTATTACTTAAGTATTAACTTTAAAATTAAATAAAATTGTCAGTGTCGTAACTAGTTATTGTAACATCTATTGTTTGCAAGGTTTCAAATTAATTTTGTTAATAATCGATTTCAGTTTATTAATAAGAAAAGCACACGATAAATGTTCGTTACAAAATGAAGCAATAGATAGAAAAGTAATCTAATTTAAATTTACTAGTAAATCTTCGACTGGCTACTGCAAGTAACAACGAAAATTCGAAATTATTTACACTATACTGAAAATGTTTTCTCATTCTATTGACCGTTTTCAAAAATTTTATTACCTCAAAGAACAATTCAAATTCCTTGTTCTTTCGTGAATTCTACATCTACTCTTCAGAATATATTGCTCGATTTGAAAACTTGATTGTCTTGAAGTTAAAATATCGTGTGACTAGTAATGAATTTACTAGTTACTAATTAATTACATAATTACTTACTCCGAGTAACCTTTCTGCAATGGGAGTAAAAACAATTGATTGCATATAAGAATTCCTTACTTACTCAAAATAACAACTTATCTTGCATCCAAAGCTTTAGTTGATATTTTATTTATTTCTTCTAACTCTTATCCGCGGCTTCGTCCGCGTTATCTTTAGAATTGGGTTCAGAGAGAAAGGAAACATGTTTGAGTAACAAAAAAAATAGTCTCATTGTAGTGTATGAAACACCTCAATATAAATCCCCTATACCTTGTTACGAAGAGCAGTATCTTTAAGTTCGTTAAACAATAAACACATATTATTCTAATGCATCTTTGATTCCGAACCCGACACCTCATGGCGACCCGGCCAGAGAGGCACGATGCGGGTGGCGCGCTGCTGCATTCCGATGCACTAAAAAGGATGTCATAGGAGAGCACTATGGACTTTGATCGGTCGGCGTGTACTGTTCTGGGGACTTGTTCGCGAAAACTTTAAAAGAGTTTGTTACTATGTAGTAAACAAAGGATAAGAAAAAATTACACTAGCTACAGTAAAAATAGAAGAAGAAATAGTGAGAACAAAAGAGACGGTGTTGCATCAAGCAGGACGCTGCTAAAAAATTGGTATAAACTTCGAGTGACTCCAACTGGCTCCAGGTGGCTCCAGCATACTTACATGGCATAGCTTACGCTCGTAATAATCGGAAATAAAACCTTCAGGAGAGCAACAGCGTTATGCCCCGTCATCGTACCCCAGTTCCTATTCTTCACATCGAGTGCTTCATATACAAGTGAAACATAAATATATAAAATAAAAGTAAAAAGTGTTATAGTGTATGTATGAGTGCGCGATATGTGCGGAAGTAGCTACTTTTGGTTACGGTCCCTAACAACATTAGAATATTATACTAGTGAAATTTTCATATAATATATGTACTAATTTACAACTTCTACAGTATACCTATTTTTTATATTATGTTTCAAATTGGTTTTTTATGACGTTAAATATAGTATGTTAGAAAGTCTTAGTGATATCTATGACAAGTTGAAATATATTAAAGATTATTTAATAAAGATCGGTCCGAGTCGTAGAACACAAAGTATACTTGACAAGAAAAGTGCGGAATGTAATACTGTGTACAACGAGTTTTTATTGTTGCAACTTGACATAGATAACAAATCCAAAAACGTAAAATTAACGATAGTGACCTCAAAGTAGTCGAGACTTTGTATAGTGAAATAAATGTTTTGTATTCTCGAATTAATCAACTTTGTTCTAGTATTGATTGTACTTTAGAGGAAACTGCCAACATGGAAAAGTTTAGTTTAAATACTGCGGTATTATTATTACCGGTGATGAATGATGAGGAGGATGTAACAAAAAAGTTAATATCTGCTATTGAGTTGTACGGATCTATGATTAAAAAAGACAGTGAACAGTTATTAATTAATTTTGTTTTAAAATCACGTATTTCTGAAAGTGCTAAATTACGTTTGTGTAAAAAATATACTTCTTGTGCTGCATTGATTGCGGATATGCGTTTACATTTGCTAACTAAAAAATCTAGTAATGCAATTCATGCACAAATGGTTAATATTCGACAAAATTCCAGTTCACTTGAAGAATTTGGTAAAACTATAGAACAACTGTTCGTTGATCTTACTATTTCCCAAGCAGATGATAATCCGGAAGCATTTAAAATTTTGAAACCGATAAACGAAAAATTAGCGGTAAATAACTTCATCAACGGCTTACGTAATAAAAATTTATCTCTCATTTTAGCTGCTAGAAATTATACCACTGTGAAGGATGTCATCCGAGCAGCGAAAGATAAGCAGATGTCATTTGGTCAAAATAGCTTTGAAGGTGAGATGTTCATATCTGGCAGAGGAAAAGGGCAAGCAGGTACGTCAAATCCATATACTATTTATAGGAATACAAATAATCGTCACGGACGCCGGGCTATACAACGAAATTACTCTCAGAGAACCTACTCGGAGAAAAGAAATAATTATACCTTCAGATATCCAAGGTCTCGTGGACGACGTGGTTATAACCGAAGAGGTAGATATCAACGGAGAGGTGTGTATTTTATAGACGGAAATGCTCAATCGAATATGACAAATAGCAATTCCGCTAAACCTTCGTCTAATAATCAGGAAACGTTTTTTCGTGAATAATAATATATTTGCATTAGATCTCTGTAATTTCGTGAAAATTCCAATTAATGACATGGAGTATACTTGGCTAGTTGATTCAGGTGCTAGTATTTCAGCCGTTAAATATGAAACAATTCTACAGTGTTATATCCCTATACATAAAGATGTAACAACGATAAATGGCATTGGTGGTAGGATAAAAACGCACGGTTATGTTTATTTAAACTTATGCGTATATGGTCGGATATTTCAACACAAGTTTCATGTGATAAAAAACTTACCATGCACTACTCATGGAATAATTGGTCAGGATTTTCTTAGTTACTATAAATGTATCGTTAATTATGAACAAAATAGTCTAACCATTGACCCAAATTTGGTTTTACCGTTATACATGGGAAAATTAGGTAGCAATAATTACGTCAGTGTACCAGCTAGGTGTGAAAAATTATTTTTTATTAATGGTAGTATTAACGAGAATTGTGTGATAATCCCCAATGAATTGTGTGATGGAGTCTATCTTGCGGGAGGTATCAGTAAACCAATTAATGGTAAGATAACAATACAAATATTAAATACCCGGGATTCCGATGTTTCTTTAAGTTATTTCAGACCTAAACTTGAAAAGTTGAGTGATTATACGGTCAGTTGTTTTGCAAATATTGAAGGTAATGTTGAAAGGGTAAAACAAGTCCTTGATGCACTAAATTTAGATCATTTAAACGGAGAAGAGAAACATTCTATAATCAATATTTGTGCCAAATTCTCTNACGTTTTTCATATTACAGGAGATAAATTACAGGTAGCGAATATTAAAGATCAAAAAATTATTTTAAAAGATAATACAACACCTATATACACGAAACCTTACCGATTGCCATATTCTCAACGTAAAGAAATCGATCGCCAGGTTAAAGAAATGTTAGATGACAAAATTATTGAACCATCAAGTAGTGAATGGTCTAGTCCAGTGTTACTTGTTCCAAAATATAACAGAGACGGTTCTAAGAAAATGCGTCTTGTAATTGACTTTAGAAAATTAAATAATTGTATTTTGGGTGATAAATTTCCCCTCCCAAATATTTATGATATTCTAGATTCATTGTGTGGTTCTATATATTTCAGTCATCTCGATTTATATAAAGGATATTATCAATTATCTATTTCCCCACAAAGTAGATCTTACACTGCATTTGTTACTCCAACGGGTCAATATCAAATGACAAGATTACCCATGGGCTTAAAGACTAGTCCAAGTTCTTTTACAAGGGCTATGACTATAGCTATGNCCGGATTACATTATGATAAATGTCTAGTATATTTGGATGATCTTATCTGTTTTGGTCGAAATCTAGAAAGTCATAATAAAAATCTCTTGGACATTATGTGCAGATTACGAAAAGTTAATTTAAAGCTAAATCCCCAAAAATGTAATTTTTTAAGGAAAGAAATATTGTATCTAGGCCACATAGTATCAGCAGAAGGCNTAAAACCAGATCCTTCTAAAGTAACTGTTTTAGAANACTATCCAACCCCTATAAATACTGATGATGTTAAGAAATTTGTTGCCTTTGCTAATTATTACCGAAAATTCATACCAAATTTTGCTACATTATCAGTTCCGTTGAATAATTTATGTAGGAAAGATGTAAGTTTCGTATGGAATGACGATTGCAATAACTCATTTCTATCCNTAAAGAAAGGTCTATCTTCACCTCCTTTATTACAATATCCTAACTTTGATGATAACAATATTTTTATTTTAAAAACTGATGCATGTGGATATGGTATCGGATCAGTGTTAAGTAATAACGATGGGAGACCAATTGCTTATGCAAGNCGGACTTTGAATAAGGCAGAAAAGAACTATNCAGTTATTGAAAAGGAATTACTNGCAATTGTATGGTCAGTTAAATATTTTCGTCCATATTTATTTGGTCGTAAATTTAGAATACAAACAGATCATCGACCATTAGTTTATTTATTTGGAATGAAAGATCCGAGTAGTAGACTAATGAAATTTCGCTTGACGCTAGAAGAATATGATTTTGAGATAGAGTATGTAAGAGGAAAAGATAATACGGCGGCCGACGTGTTATCTCGGGTAATTATATCATGTGATGAATTAAAGAGTATGAATGAGGATTGTATGAATGTTATGACGCGTGCACAAAGTAAAATAGNGAGAGGATGTAAGGAAATACCGGATACGACAAATAATACTTCCGACAAAGATAAACGGTCTGATCAACCCAATTTAGTCGAAGTACTTAAAAAGACTGGTAATGACATCGAAATTGTCATCCCTAAGAAAGACTATTTAAGGTACCTAAATAAAAATGAAAAATATTTTGANTNTGTGAATAAAATATATATTTACGTTCCTTCTAAACGTACTATTTTTATTGATCCATATTCTTTATCATCAATAACGCGAGACGTATTGTTGAAAGATTTGGAAAATTTATGTACGAAGAATGATATAAGCGAGCTCGTTATAATAAAAAAGAAGGAAACTTTTAAACTAATTGAGATATTTAGAAATGAAATAATGAATGATAAAACTTGGAAAGGTCCTAGAATTTGTGTAGTGAATGACGTTAATAGAATAGAGGATAAGGATACTAGACGTATTATAATTAATGATTTTCACTTATTACCCACAAGTGGTCACGCGGGTATTAAGAGAACTTTAAATAATATTAGAAAATATTACTATTGGCCAGGAATGGAAAAAGATATTACTAAATTCATTAATACTTGTGATAAATGTCAAAAAAATAAACAGTTTAAATATATAAAAGAACCATTATCCATAACAACAACTGCATCAAATTCTTTTGAAAAAATATTTTTAGATTTGGTAGGTCCTATAGATAAAGACGACGAAGGTTATTGCTACATTCTGANTATGCAGTGTGAGCTTACTAAATATCTAGTCGCTACTCCACNTCGATCAAAAACTNCAAATGAAGTCTCAAAAGCCTTCGTGGACAGCTTCATTTTAAGGTATGGTATTCCAAAATGCATAGCTTCCGATAAAGGCACGGAGTTTATTTCTTCTACAATGCGAGAGGTAAGTAAACTTTTAAACATTGAACAGGTATTTGCATCAGCCTATCATCATGAAAGCATTGGTTCTTTAGAAAACACACATAAAAGTCTAGGTAACTACCTTAGAATTTATTGTAATAATTGTACAAGGACATGGAGTCAGTGGTTACCGTTTTGGCAGTTTTCGTATAATGTTACTGTTCATTCTGAAACGAAATATACGCCATATGAGCTTGTTTTTGGACATGTTTGTTCTTTACCTAATAATTTAGCAAGTTCTGTTGATAAAATGTATAATTTTGATAGCTATCCCATAGAACTTAAATTTAGATTACAAAAAGCTCATCAAAATGCGAAACAAAATTTAATTAATAGTAAGTATGAAAGAAAACTAAACTATGATAATAAAATTAATCCTAAGTCGTATAAAAAAGGTGATCTTATTTTAGTTAAAAATGAAAATTGTTCAAAATTAGATAGTTTATATTCAGGTCCATTCATTGTCTTAGAAGATATATCACCGAATGTAAAAATTTTNAAAANTTTTAATGAAATGATTTTGCATAAAAATAGGACAAGACCTTACTATTCTACTTAAAGTAATATTTTAATTATATACCCCTGTTTTTCATTGTACCTATCTCTATTCGATTGTTATTATCTTAAGAACAAAGAGTGTCATGTGTCATGTTGTGACACAGCGCTTCAATGTGTAATCGTAAGTGTAAGATTATCGTCTAGCATTACTTACATTGTATACTTAAGAGTAAGTAAAAATAAAAATAAATGTACCCATGTAGGTATTCATTTTTTTTTTATATTTTCGGGGGAGGTGTAGTGTATGAAACACCTCAATATAAATCCCCTATACCTTGTTACGAAGAGCAGTATCTTTAAGTTTGTTAAACAATAAACACATATTATTCTAATGCATCTTTGATTCCGAACCCGACACCTCATCATATTGAATTACAATACTATTAAAAAAGATTATGAAAACATATCTTACCGTAATTTTTTATTAAAAACTGTAATTACCTACATAACGCCATCTAGTGGATTTATAAAGAATCATATTACATACTATAACGATATCAACAATATGTAACAGGTGCTAGACAGATCTAAAAAAATTCGTGAAGATAAGTTCCGTAGTTAGTTTTTCATAATCACATTAACCTAATATTTTACAGGATAAAGAGTGTATAGTATTATTTAATTCAAATAATAAATTATTGGTGCGCTTAATTTCATCTAAATCCATTCAGTAGTTTTTGCATAACGAACATTCATATTTATAAGATATATTAGTATATTTTTATGATTGATTCTGTGCTATAGTGCATTTTTAGTTTTAATCAAACAAAGTAATCGTTATACACATTGATGGAACTTCTAAAAGTAATATTTGGGTTATAATTGGGAATATAATTATACATTAATTCAACAGAACAAGTTTCATCAATTCAATTTATATGGGTTGTTAGTAAAAGGAGTTCAAAGCAGCAAGGATCTCGTCGCCGATGAAGCGGAATTTCCAACATGTTTTTCAAAGGCAGCGCAAACAGATCAGTATTCGAAGAAACTGGTCGATTTCGTTACAAACAAAAACGGAAAATTGGTCCCGCTGAAAGTTAAATATTTACTTTTTACTTCGGAAGTTACGTTGTTATTACTCAAGTCAGTACTAAAGATTTATCGCGTCAGTTTACACTTATGTATGCTTTGTTAGATTTAACGAAAAGTTAAAATAGTAGCACGAGTGTGCTGAATTTATTTTACTTTTTTGTAATATTACTAGCGGCCCATCCCGGCTTCGCACGGGTGTATTTTTATTTTTAAACATTTTGAGATATATATAATATTTTATCTTTATAAAAAACATATTCAATGTTGCATTGTTCCGCTGCGTAAGGAGCGTCTATGGTAAGGAGCCGACCACGCTACTACCTATTTCATAGTTATCTATAGGTATTGAAGGTATTGAAACAGTTTTAAATATGAAATTATTTATTTGGATAAGGATTAATACGAAGATTATATATGGTTATCATAGTCTGATTTTGGTACCAGCTTTTAAAATGTAAAAAGTGGTTATAGTGACATAACTACAATAGTGGGACATATTGTATCGCAAAGTTATTTGTAGATATGTGTTAATATCTTATCATCATATCATATGTTCTCTAATATTGTAGAACATTTTTTGTTCTATCATCAATCAAAGTGCGTATTTCAACACGTTAAACAGTTATATTTCTATGACAAAGAATAAATACATATAACTTAAATTCACACATAAAAACTCCGAGAATTATTTTGTTAGCGGTCAGTAATATAAAGTAACTTAGTGGCTTAAAACCAAAATTCGTTTGAGCTTTGGGGTTCGACTTAAAGTAGATCTATTTTAAGATTAAGCGGCGGATTATTCAATTTGAAAAGCCAGTTCAACAGTCAGTTTTATAGATAGAAACTTTGTATTCGTAAATTATAATTTATTAGTAATCTTTTTCTGATTCACAAGTTACTAGTAAATATTGCTTCGGGAAACACGATCCTTAAGTTAAGTAACACTAAGAGTACCCGAAGCAATCGCTACTTGCTTTGATTACAGTTTTCATATTACTGCAAGAAAACGCGCGCAGTTTTTGTGATTATGGCATTTAAACTGAAAAACAGGGACTTGATTTAACAGTATACTAGGGGGTCACTCCGTCGTATTGAATCATCCTATCCTCATTCGTTCGTATTGAACAATAATCTTTCTTAGTAGATACTACGTAAGTATAATCTATACTTATTTCTAAATACTAAATACCCATTAGAATGTCGTCATAACTCCAGTTATATACGAGAATACTAGTGTTCGCACTAGTTTCTCATGTGCAGAAAGCGATCAGTTAGTATTTTATTATATGTATAAATAGATGATATGTACATTCAGAATAATGTACTTTTCAAATGGTAAAATCATTTTTCAATTAAATCCGTGATTCCTAAATTTATACTTCGCATACACACTCATACTCCCAAAATTCACACTCTATTTTGATAATACTAGTATAGATAAGGCCTAGATTAATCTTAGTTATAGGTTACTATCAAAGTCGTAGCTAAATGTTTTTGACGAAATTAAATGTTTTATATAATAATGCAAGTAAATAATATAAATATCATTTTAAGATTTATAGTTTTGCTCATGAACTTTCCTCAATGTTATAAAACGAATATATGCTAATAATACTATGAATGAATCTATACTAATATTATAAAGAGGAAACCTTTGTATTTTTGTATGTTTGTAATGAATAAACTCAAATATAACTGAACCGATTTTAAAAATTCTTTCACTATTAGAATGCTACATTATCCCTGAGTAACATAGGCTACATTTATTAATATAAAAGATAAGGGATCCTTAAACTTCAGTAACGTGTAAAAAAAATTTGCTTAAAAATTGCATACGATGCGGAAACTATTGATGATAGAACAAAAAATGTTCTACAATATTAGACAATATATGATATTCGTGTAACCACCTAATCTCTAAACAACACCGTATATGCTTATAACTAAATATTGAATAGTATCATAAAATGATATTTTATAGTCTACAATGAAAACAAAAACGTACCGCTCAGCAAAGTACTAATCCAAAAATTGCCTATCAAGTTCTTTTATGATGACGAGGTTAAAAAGAAGCCAGAAATGTTTATAACAGTATTCTCGGCTGACGAATTCAAATCCACTTTACGGGCTTTGTTTTACGGCTAAACCTTATATTTCCCTGTAGGGCAACTCCCTACACTGCTGATAGATATACTTCGCTGAGATTGCTACACGATTCTCGAATTGAGGTTAGCTCAAACTTGACATGACGAACTGAATATTACAAATGGATTTAGTTGTTACTTTGAATACTGTTTTTAAATTGTCAACACTAAGTTTACTGTGCAGGATGTTATTAGGTTATTATCTGGTTAAAGATAGGGAAATGTTACCAATTGTGGTGAATATTTCTTTTGGAAGGAATAGTGATGTTAGTGATCCAGATTCTAATTTCTAATGCTAACAAGGGGCCTTCGAGAATTGATCTTAAGGATTTAATCTATTTCGGTTTCGTTTCGTAGACGACCCAAGCACAGCTTTTACAAAAGAGGAATTCGAATAAGTTCGATAAAGTTTATGATATGGTTGAAATCACTAATATATTGTAAAATGAGTTTCAAAGAAATATATATCAAATTTATCAAAACATAGTTTTACCCATTAACCTACTAAAATCCTTAAAAGCAAACCGATGCTGGTGGGAAGGCTTTGGGATCTTGAGCAAGCACATCGGTGCCTCCCTTACTTAAAGTTTGATATCCTAGGGGACTCTAAAGTCCCCACAATTTGCATGACTCGCAAAGATCAGGCGTTTATGACCAAGATAAAGTATCTTCCTGCGATCAAACAGATGATTATATACTCCGTTCTGATCGTTCGTATTTCCAAGGATTCGCTATTATTGAATCCTCCCAAAGAATTCTCTCACAACATAATATGTAGCTTTACTTTGTATGGAGGTCTATCATATGTAAGTTTTATTTGACGGCGATATACCTTACATTTCCCAGCAGAGCAGCATCGTTGATAGATATTTACTTGGAACCAATTGATAAGCAGATCACGGACTGGGATTGGTTCATACATACGTGACCGACGACATAGTGTGGTTAAACGTATCTCGAATAAGTTGTTTTTTTTTGTCTAGAATTGATCTATGTAGGTATGTCAAATCAAATTTAATACCGAATCAATAATTAGATTAATACTATTCTTTTTATTAATTAATCAATTATATACGATCACATCATTGTTTTGCTTATATATGTATACATATTATAATAAAATTCTAACCGATCGCTTTTTGTACGTTAATGACATATGAGAAAAAATATTATTAGGGCCTTCATTTAAAGCAATATAATACAAAACAATAGTTGTTACAATTTTTGTCTGTTTGTCTGTGCGTTTGTTCGCGTTAATCTCAGAAATGGCTTAACCGACTTGGTTTTGGTTTTCTCTAATATATTGCAGTAAGCATCACTTATTACTTAAAGTTTATTTCATTGTGAGCCAGTACATTCTTTCTTACCTTCTTCTCATTTCCTGGCCGACAACGCATCAGTGATACCTTTGGTCTTGTTGATGTCCATGGGCGACGGTGACCACTTACCATCAGGTCGCTCGTCTGCTCGTTTGTCGGCTTTTAACATTAAAAAAAAAATTGTAATCCGTCCATAAATAAAAAGTTATTAATTATTATTTTCATTTCTAATGCATATAACTAGAAAAACCAAGTCGTAAAACAATGCAGATGCTATTTCTAAGTGTAAGGCGTAGTTTTTCTAAAGCGAAGCCACGGCAGTTTGCTGGTTTCGAATAAAATATAAAGTATGTAAATTATAATTTATTCAAACTTTATTGACCACAATAACAAGGTATTATGGTACAAAAGGCGAGCTTAATGTTAAAGCATTTTCTACTAGCTAACTATTAGGCTAAGCTGAACAACACGAATGGCGGTTTATGTAAAGTATAAAATGGAACGATTCTGAAGTCTGGACAATATACATATATAAAATAATTTTATTTTGACCCGAACGTGAATTCACGACCAGAATTTTACTACTAGTCGAAAATTTTAAATTCGTAAAACATCGGATCACCGACAAGTTCCACAAGTGGCGGTAACTCCGCAGAATTTTCTAAGTTAAAACTGCCTAATAGAGTTCGTGGTACAGTTAAGATAAATAATATTCTCACTGTAACAAGACTCAAAGAAATATTACATTTCAAGTTTCCCAGAACAAAGTATAACCTACATTAAACAGTCTGGAAAGACGGCGTTATACTAAAACGAGGTCAGTTTGATGTTAAGTAACGAATATAAGATTATAAATTAAAAATGTTATAAAAAACAATAAAAACTGTATTCAAACAACAACGAAAGAAAACAGAAGATATTAAGGAAAATAACCTATAATAGGAGAGGAGGAAAGATATATGGGAGTCCCTGAATTAGTGACATTTATTAAATTTAATATTTACCAAAAATATATGATTAAATTTATTTACCCTTTTTTATTTAATTCCAAACACTAGTGACAAATAAACTTAAAAATTGATCCCGGAAATTATTGTCGTTATTTCGGAGGTCTTCCGAGAGCAAGTGTGTATCACACTTTTAAGCTAGCATGCATTAAACAGCTATAGGATTGTTGCTATTTATTTCAATTAGTCAGTTCAATGTTTTCCTATGCTACGATACTTATAACCATATTTATTTTTAATTTTAAAAACAATAGTTAGATTTCTTCCAGGAAACCGTTTAACGTAATTTCGTTTCATTCAAAAATTATTATAAAATCGCAAAACTGATTCAAAACGAAGATCAAACTCATGAAAATGAAGCACATTCCAAAGAAAGAACAACTAATTAATCAAAACTTTATCATTCGACATTAGCATGCACCGAGTGCGAAATGTAGAACCGTTTCACAGAACAATTGTAAAGTGAAATCAATTTGCCATCCTGCACGTGACATTTTAATTGATATTTAAATTTATAGAGAAATTATTATAGGTTCAGAATTCATTATTTTCATAGCGTCCTTAAGCGCCCTCTGATATTACGTTCTTTAATTTATTCCGATTACTTTAACGACTTAAGTTCCTGGTCAGGAACTTATTTTGAAAATTTTTGAAAATTTGACGTAGCAAAAAAATATGGGTAGACTTCATTGGTATTATTTAAATATGAGTACTTTATTTTATAAGCCGAACTCCTTTAATGTTATAACATAAGGGTGAAGATTTTATTTTTATTTTATTTTATCATTATATTTGTAACATAATTTATTCTATCAGTACTATATGAAGTGCATGTAGCCCAACAGATTGTTTTAATCTTAAGTAATCGTTAGATAAGCAATTCCAGACACGGTCAGTAATAGGATGGTGACTACTAGTGGCCAAATTATTTGAGCTTTTTGATACTTCGGGCTGCACGTTACGTTACGTTTAAGGGCCAGTTATGAAGCGGAATCATCGTTTATATATGAAACCGAAAAGAATATGAATTTTACTCAAATTATCAAAATCAATTAGATTATGTTAAAATTTAAATAAAATTAAACTAGACTCTCAATTGGAATGGTATTTAATTTATTTATACCTATTAAAACAGTATTTTTTATAAAGGTTAAAACCGTTACAATAAACGTTCTCAAGATTGGCAAATTATAGGTATTTAGGCATTCTAATTAATAGATTGATTTCAATTTAATTAACGATCGATATTTACCAGTTAGTAAATCTTGTAGTAAGAAATGTACGTTACAAGAACATTGCTATTATTTTATTTATTTTATTATTTACAATATATAGGCACCTATTAATTTGTTAATTTTCGTTTCTAAATATGGACTCATTATCCCTACAAATTTCAAAAGCAAGGTAATCATGAGGTATATAATACGTTACATACCGCCTATTGTTAGTTTACCTAATAGCGGTAATAAAAATAAATTAGATCTTTAAGTTCACAATGGTGGAATATGATTGTTCTAATTAAACTATTTCGTTGATTTCTATTTAGGAAACAAATCTTAGTACAAATTAGCATGATGACCTCGCTACCACCACCTAAGATTGTCTATATTAGAATATAAAGAAATGCCCGTGACAAACGCGATCATTTCTTTAGGCTCTCTGGTATAGTATAGGAGGTTCTGTGATTAGATGCAGAACATGGATCATGTTGAATAAAGACCTAATTTCGACATATTTTGAATTACAAAATCAAAATGTTTTTCACGTCTGGCGATTGACGAAACGTATAAACGTATAGAACAAAAATGTTGTAAAGAAAGTTTATTTTATACAAACAACAAAAAAGTGTTTCAATTTAACCTTTGTTTTAACCTAATAATTAAGAGGTAAATAACATATGATTAACAGTTTCTTTTTTAATGTAAATAGCCGACAAACTAGCAGACGAGCCACCTGATTGTAAGTGGTCATCGTCGCTCGTGGATAACAGCAAGACCAAAGGTGTCATTGATACGTTTTCGGCCATAAAATGGGAAGAAGATAACAATGAAAGTACTGGCTCTCAAGCCTCCACCCGGAACACGACGAGTCGTAAGCAAGCAGGAGGTTGGTAGCTAACCAGGCAGGCTTCACGGAAAGATAATAATACCAATAATAATATTAATGACATAGTAATAATACTGATAATATGATTCTTACGCTAAGCCCTTCCACCAAGCAGGCTGGCTTCTGTCGCCTCTTACGACACCCTGTTCTGCTAATATGGGGTTGGAGGACTGCTGCCAACTGAATACTGATTCTAGGCCGCCCCAATACGGCCAAAACTGTAACGGGTTTTTATGTTTTCTATGTGTAATATTTGTGTAAAAGACAGATGACAGTTTCCTAATAGTATATTATTATTATATAAATCGCATTGAGAATGATACTTTAGATAGGCACTGTACGAATATGTTTTTCGGATTGCTGAGTATTAAACTCCATATTTCCACTAATATTATATGGAGGTAAATACGTATACTTAACAGGCTGTATTCTATCAATTGAAATTGATCAGTCTATGAATTCACATTAATGTGATATGTGATCATTAGTTGCAGCAGTGTGTGAGGGATTCAGAGGGACTTTTTGTTTGCTTATTTTGCTTTGGCAGTGTCCCAACTCCAGTGTTGACTCTCAACTAAGTATGTCGCTATCAAAAATCGATGCTATCAGCGCCATAAGAGTGTGAAACGAGCAAAAAATGTAATCAATACAGTTCTTTCAGTATATTGGTATTATGAGGTCAGTACATCTTCATATCGTTCTTTTATTTCGTAATTCTACGTCCTACGACGCCGCCATCTACAAAAAACGTTAGAATTTTCATTTACATTCGTTCGCCATCTAGTAACAGGAATAAGTAACTTGTACGGCTGATGTAGTTTAGAGCCATCTGGTGAACTATTTAGTAATTTTAGGGGTTAAAATTTATTTCAGCCTAGGAATTTTATTGAGGTAAATTAGTTGAGTAGTTAAAAAACAGATGGCCCAAATTTTTGTGATAACTAGAAATAGCACTACAATAGCTACGCGTATATCAAACTGGAACGTAAGGAATTTTACAATTATATTTTACTTAATTCAAGATGTTTGTGTTTTGCATTAGGGTCATAATTGTGCACTATAATATTGTCTGATTATTGATCGTTAAATATATTACTATGTCTTTTTAAATAGTAACATATGTAGCCCTTTGGCTAAATAAGTACAGGTAGCCAAATGGTAGGTAATTTTTTTTAACTTTAACTTTTTTTATATAAGTTAATAGCCAACAAACGAGTAGATGTGCCACCTGATGGTATGTAGCCACGTCGCCCATGGACATTAGCAAGATCAAAGGTATCACTGATGCGTTGTCTGTGGGCCAGGAAATGAGAAGGTAAGAAATGAAGTCTCTAAAGCATATCTTAAATCTAAAATTATGTTCATTAATTAGTATATTCAAAAATTGAAACTCCTGATTTTGTGAGTACTAGCCGCTGTAGACTCTAACAAGTTTAAATCAAACGTCATCCCAATTGAAGTCGATTACTGATATCTTATTACTCTTGAGAAGTGAGATGATTTCCATAAAACCTTACTTTTTGAGATTAAGATTGTAGTGTTATAGTAAAAGATCTAAAAATTTGGAAGATAGGATGTATTCAATTATTACTGGCGGTTACAATAATTATGATACAGGCGATAATAGCTTAAGAAAATATAAGTCACCAGTGTTTAGCACACGTAGACCTCGTTGACTGGAGCATGTGTTGGAGTGCACAAGACCCCAGTGTCTCTGGTGTTCGACACACGAAGATCTCCTTGACCAGATCGTGTGTTCAGGCGCATGAGACATATGGACCACAAAATTTTACATATAAAAACATGTAAGTATCTAAATACTAGAAGATGTCTAAAAGTGGTGGTGGTGATTCGATTGTTTGAGTTGATTTTAACTGATTGACCGAGTTCAGCAACTACGGGAGCAGCAACAGCATTGTTGGCAAAATTTCTTGTACGTTTCCATGTTTGATTTTTATATTATCAGATAGCAGTTGTTAAGGCAAGTCAGAATACTTCGGGCACCATAAGAACTTCCGACAGTTGGGCCAATAACTCAATCCACACTGTAGCAGCATGTTGAAGTTCGTTCCAGGCCTAGTTTAACTATAATATAAAAAAAGGTAACTTATATTTCTCATGTACATTTTATTAAATTAATATTAAGAAATTGCTTATACAACAGAAACTGGATGTATAAAATATTAATAATAAAACTCAATTAATTCTACTCTCCGTATATAGTATGGCACATCCCTTCTACGGTTTTAGGTAACTACGAAGAGTATTTATCATAGCACTACTTACGAGTATCACTACTAAATATTTATTTAGAAACATCACTTCTGATAATAGTATGTACAGCACATCACTATATTTCTATGTATAATTAAATCAAAAGATAATTTGATAATTATAACATAAAATTATTATTAAGTAATTATAAGTGGTACACATGATCATTAATAGCTTATTTCTAGCCACATTCACGCTTAGAAAAAATGTTTGCTTCGACTTTATACAAGCAAATAAATTTCAACCCACCTTTCTGCGACAAGTCTCAAAAACAAATGAGCTAATGAGTCCTGTGAAGAAGTACCCATTACTTTTTTTTAATTTCAAATGATGCAATGACCATTTTATTGGTTTCATAAAGTGCTTAGTTAATTCACATCGTCATCAAAAAAAACTTTATTTCCTGCCGCCGTTCCATTTCTAAAGATGCCTTTAAAAATAAAAGAATATAAAGATACTCTTTAATATGTTTTCTCTAGTATTTTGATTTAACGTAAACTTTTTCATTTCTGAACCGAAAGCATCGCCTTGTTATTATAAGTAAAAATAAAAAAGTCAAATTAACATATTTAAACATAAAATTAACAAGACATGTTTAGATTTTTTTCCGGGTTAAATAATATAATAGTAATAGTTTTATTGTTGTCTTCTTTAGGGCTATATATGAAATCTTATTATCCTTCAATCAAACAACGCTAATTAACGGCGTCATTAATTATTTAATTATGGTTGCTTTACGGTTATCAGTTATGACATTATATTAGGTATATATGTGTAATGTAACAATAATGAACACGATATATATGATCCTAAATTATTTGAAATTCAAACATGCGCTGACTAAGAAGGCGTATATCATTCCTCTTCTAATTACGAGATTTACAGTTTCATTAGGATAGAATTACAGGACAGGAAAATACTATAATTTCTGTATATGGTTTTGGTTGTTACATTCTTTGCATATTCGGTTTACGTTTTCATGCAGGTAACAAAACAAAATTTGACTACCCTAAAAAACATTTCATGGAAAAGTTTGTCCAAAAAAGTGATCAAATATTGAATTGTAAATATAAGAAAATAAACAATTCTATCTTAGTTTTGTATCTTTTTCACACTTAGCAAGTCTGAATTTTAGGCTGACGTCTTTATTGCCAGATTACGTAACCGTTCATTTTTATATTTAACTGGCAAAAGCCCTCGTTTCGCTTCGGAAAAACTACCTTACGCTTAGAGATAGTATCTGTATTTTTCTGGGTATTTCTCGTTCTGTGAATTAGAAATACATATATTAATTCGTAACTTTTTTATTTATGGACGGAATGCAATGAAACAAACTTTAAGTATTAAGTGACGCTTACTAGAATGCAGTACTGAAAACCAGAACGAAACGTTAAGCCGTTTCTGAGATTAGCGGGAACAAAGGCACAGACAAACAGAGAAAAATTCTAACAACTATTGTTTTGTGTTCTATTGCGTTAATAAAGGCCCCTAATAATGTTTTTTTCTCATATATCATTCATTTAGAATTATATTATTTGTATAAATGAAGATTTGAGATTAAAGGATTCCAAATCCAACAGTGAGTCCATTAGTAATCTTATTAATCTTTCTGTTAAATAATTTGTTCTGGCATTCTGCAACCACTGAGATATTATTATATCATCATCATCCTTATCTCAGCCGGACAACGCCGACTGCTGAGCATAGGCCTCCCCAAGGATCTCCACAATTATATATTATTATATAGTGTGAATTATTTATTATAGTTAAATAGCAACGTAGCCTGGCGATATTTTTAATGGTTTAGGAAGGTAATAGACCACATTTGCCAGATATAAAAATTATATCTTTACTAGAGCATATGAATCAAACAATATGAATTATTCTTAATAATTAGTATAAGTATTAAAGAATTTAATTACAAAACAGAAAAAACTTATCAGAAATACATTTTATGCAATAGATACCATAGCTCTTATTACAAATTACGGTTACAATTAATCGGTGATTCGTGTTTCTAAATGTCTCTGAGGCTATAATAAACTGATGTTTTGGCCGTTGGAATATTTGGTTGATGAGCGTATCGATCTTATGGTTGTTAGCCTCACTGAGGATGTGTGGTCTCCACGACGAAGAAGAGATGCATGCTGACCACCAGATTCTCTGTGGAAAGAAAAAAATATTCTCTTTACTTCAACGATTATATATTTTTATGATTCATACATTTTTAAATTTCTAGTAAGAAAATTACAAACATAACACCACTCACTACTATAATTACATCCATATAAAATTACAATACTCTTCGGAAACTTAAATAATAATGAAAAAATAAAAAATATGGAACGAAAAATGACGTTATTAGTACTGGGAAATCTTCAGTTAGGTTTGAAGGATAAAAAAGTTGTTTTAAAAATTACAATGGTAAAAATGACAAAAATATCGTCTTTACTATATTTCGACGTCATCATCATCATTATCGTTTGTTGTTTATGACAAAATTCGTCATTTGTCACTAATTATCAGTTATTTTAATACAGGAATTACTTTTATTGCTTTGTTCATTGAGTACTCCTTGAGATTAAGGCGATATAAACAATAAGTATATATAGATATGAAGGCAAAGAGGGGTGATATCCTCATAAAAATATTCTTCATTTTCATAATAACCAATACTTCTACAAATATTTTTTATATTATTTTGGCTAACAACAAATTACACTGAATTAAAATAAAACTATCAATATTATCAAGATACATCGTGTGCACAGAGCTACGGCCGTCGATCGGAAGACCCGTTCTCGAGTCGTACGCCGTCCTATATAAGATGTCTAGGATGGCTAAATACCAATATTATGTATGGCCTTACAGTGTGTACAGGCAACCCGAGCCCACTGATTAAACAATTATGCATTGTAATGATTCAACAAGAAACATTCTACAATTTAAGGTAGAATATTTTATCTCTGGAACTTTCATTTAGTCGCACATAAAAGGAGGCGGACAGAAAACACTTTTAAAGAGTTCAAAACTTCTAACGTAACGAACTTTTAACCAAAATCTTACTTCTAAACAATGGCTTACTGTTAAGCGCTTTGAGTCGTTTTAAAACAAATTGTAAATGTGCAAATTCGAACTAAAACAGACATGTTGAGTTGAGTTATCAAGTTTATCATAGATATGCATGATGAAAAGTTATTTGGAATAGCATTCCAATGTTTATGAGCTTGGTCCGAGCATGAAACGTCGAAAAAACGAGCTTCATGCTCCTTTCCAATAAATATCAAATGGCGATCCATTTGTATTGTTACGAAGGTTCGACGGAAAAACGGAACCTTCGGAAAACGAAAACGGTACGATAAAGGAAGTAAACGGAAAGTTGATGGGCTTATCGGTCATTACTCTCTGTCAATTATCAACTTTCAAAAGATTCTTCCCGCCACCGTAGTCTCACCGTGACCATGAACCGTGTAATTGAGTCGCAATATCGGTAAAAAACACAAAAATCGTGAGTACCCGTTACAGTTAAAATGTGTAATGTCCGCGGTGATATAAGTTTAAAATCATAGTATCGATTATATTGTATATCGGCATCAGAAAACGCAAAAGCGTCGGGTTCATTTTTAGAAAACAGATGTGTTTCAAAGAGTTAGTAAATTTTCTGAAGCCGCTCGTCATGGTCATGGATCAACAAATAAAGACAATGGTCCTATATAAGAATTGTGGAAGGCAGTGATCCGACTAAGCTAAATAAAGCTTCTTATGACCACATTTACTAAGTTTAAGTCAACAATATTTGCTTAAATATTACGTCTCACCAGCGGCAAAACGTAGCCTTTGAACAATCTGGATATTCAGGAGAGAAAATTAAGTCTTAATGTGTTATGTTCATCTCATCGAAGGATTATTTAAGCAAGAGTAAGAAATGTTTGTATAAGCAACAGTTAAAACTTACTTTTATAACTCATACCTTTTGGAAGCATAATTTTTTAAAAGAAAAATATCTGGACTATCTAATTTTAGTATTGCTTAATATATGAGTTGAATATATTTTTTACCCCGAACCAGGGGAGGAAAAGCTAAGGTTTCTATACCAAGCATAATTACTAATTTATGAATCTTCTATGGAATAATGCATGTTAATAACGTATCAATTGCAAATGTAAGTAAAAATTTTTTTGCGAAAAAAAGTGTCCAATTTGAAGAAGGTGATTTCTTGATTTCATGTCCTATTTTTTAAACTTAGAGGTGGCATTATTTCTTAATATTTCAGTAGGACCAAACGGAAAGTATACCCTCTCAAACAAAAAAGGAATTTTCCAAACCGCTTAATAAATGACGGAGTTCTGAGGTAATAGGAATCTTCTCCTTTTTGAATTCGGTTGAAAATATATAATATACTACAATACTATGTTTATACCTGTCACTATGACGCGAGCGTTTTTTCCTGGGCCACAAATGAAAAGCTCCATAGATTACTGGATTGACTAGACTATTCGACATGCCAAAGAAGAATATTCCAGAAAGAAGATCTTCACTTTGCTGTAAACAAAATTTTTTTTTATAAATTGCCTGTTATATCTATTTATATATCTAAATAAAATGTGTTTTTATAAACTCAACGTCCTTCAATTGTATAATTAAATCAATGTTGTTAACCGTGCTTATTTAAATTACATCTTTTAAAATTTGAGTTTAGAAACAACAAAATAATTCCACGATCCTATTTTCTCTCAACCCCCTATCGATCCTAAATCACATTAATAAATTCAAAAAATAAATTGAATTGCATTAAAAAAAGTTAATAATTAAATTTATTATGAATTGATTATTATACATATATATTTCATAAATTTAGATAGATTGGATGGTTTTCACAGTATTCGCAGTATTCACTTTTATAAAAAAAATATTTAAATAATTACTTACATAAAGAAGAGAATAAAAGAGGTATTTAATTTGTACTTATATTTGGCACTAATTTCGACAAGGCCGAGTAAAAAAATTTGATTGTGGATTCCCGTGTGACATTTATGTGACAGGTAAATGCGTGTTCTCGGATGTTTGTAAAGACTCATTGTGTGACACAAGAAGTCCTAGTTCAAAAGTATAATAATAATAAGAAATACTGAACTCTTAGACGCTTACACCCACGTCTCACACAAATTAGAAATCACAAACACCAATGACTCGATAACAAAACGATTATCTAGCTCGAACGGAAATAAAGCCCGAGGCCCCTCGCTCGGCAAACAGGTACACTACCAACTGGGCTACGGGTAATGTAATGAACATTGTACAGCGAAAAATAATGTCGTATTCACTGCGGGATTTTTTATTTTTCTGGATTTTTACACAATATATGAAAAACCTGGTTTTCGTTCCTAGGTGAAAATTGTTCTTATTCTCCTTGTCATCGTAAAGATTTTCAGTTAGTAAACTCTTAGTGTCTATTTTTATCTCGAAATGTTCATTTAGGACTAACTGTACTCTAAGATTTAAAAATTAAATAAAATTACAAAAAAGCGGATCCCATTCTTCTTGATGTCTTATGTATTACGGTCGTCTAAGGACGGTGGTGACCACTTACCATTAGATGATGGTAACCGGTCAATGATGACGGTAAACAAGTCAAGGCAAAAGTAGAGTACTATTATTTGATATGATATTCATCTCGGTCACACCTCTTTTTTGTGTAGACGTATTTTAATTACAAAGAATAACTTGCATTACACCGCAGATCTTATCTATTATATAATTTACGTTATATTGTATTATATTTATATTATTTGGAGATGTTTCATTCTGGGCCAACTCTTTGTACAGTATGTCAAAAAAAGTAAAAATTCATAGATTAATGGAAAAATATAATTCACTTGATAAAAACAAGGGTTGAATTGTTCATTTTGATAATTTCTTTAGTACTATGGCCATTTTCACCCTGTTCTGAACTAAAATTAATTTGACTTTTTTTTCTTTTAATATGTCAATGTCAGTTGACATTGACGTTGACGTATTCTGCGCGTGATTCATGTGGAGCATGTTATGTTAGTAATAATTCGATTCCGAATCTTCCGTTAATGTTTGTGTAGTTCAACGTATTTCTTGGTAATTACTTTGGCGACTTGGCTATGTACCATAAAGACTTCATTGGAAGCTCTTAATATGTTGACTTGTATGAATTGGACTTTGTTTACGCATGTAGTTTGGCCATGGTTGATTCTGTCCTACTTGTTTTACTGCGTTGTCAGGTAACGTTATTTATGGTCAAGTTAAAACGATGGATTGACGTGCCATAACGAAGCGCCGCGCCGTCTTGCTAGCACTGCTTAATAGTGCTTTATATACGTCCTTACTTTTGTCGAAAACGTTGAAAATCTTAAAATGTAAACATAGTAGTAACCCCCACGGATGAAATGATACAAATAAACTGGAGTATAAAATAAAAATGTCGTAGAAATCAAGCATTTGTATCAGCACTTCGTCATATTTAATCATAACAGATGTCTGTTATCAAATAGGTTTATGATGACTGATGAAGTTCGTCATTTTAGAAATGACTTGATTCTCAAAGCTATTTATTCAAACTATAGCTCAAAATGATCTTGTTATATGGAACACTTACAAAATTGTCAAATAATTTTATTGCACAAATAATGATGCTGCCGGTGCTCCTACTATGGAAATCTCAAACATGCCATCACATGCCGAAATAAATTATGAACTACAGCAAACATATGATACAAATGTTTGCATCTGGTGCTGCACTTCACGTGTTAAGGAAGGATGAAGGATGGACTGTACATTACAATATTAGCAAAAATAAATCTTATCAACTTATAATTTTTGTAATTAATATGATAGCATGTAATGTTTGTTCTGGTTATAATGGATTCCAAAAAGATTGAAGATTAATTTTTGTTATTGTATCGAGCCAATAATATGTATGCAATGAATATTCTTTTTACAATAACTGTTTTGTTTCAAATTCTTAATAATGCATTAGTATGTTTTGGATTTGGTGATATTTGCATTAAGTATTTATCAAATAAAACATGCCAAATACTACTACCGAGACCACTTAAGACAGCATGGGACATTTCAGATAGAGATATCTAACAAATTGGAAGTTGTTTCTTAAGCATTCCCATTACAACCAGATCCTCATCTAATAAGAGGTTACATTAATTAATTACACTTACATTTAAATTGCAAGAGAAGAATCAGATTGGGATGAAAGAATTCAGTACTACTGTAGCTGTCTGGTCAACAATCATTGACTGGTATCTGAGGTGGGCTCAGTATCAAGAAAGTATTGAAGCTCCAACCTGTCTTTTAGATCGAATTCTTGTAAAAGATGATGTTAAAAATGAAGGTGAAGATTAAATGAATAAAAATATTTTTAAAACATAATTGTTTTACTTTATAATGACACTATGATCTTATGACCTGCTTGTTTGCAGTGATTTGTAACAATCTACTAGTGTTTTCTAACAATGCAATAGGCTAGCAACCAGTAACTATAAAGATCTCATGGCTTGTGCGCTCAATGGAGGAATAATGTCACTAGTAAGTAGCATAAAACAATATTTATCCGTCTGATTAGATTTGCCACGAGTGGTTTTAGTGAATGTCTGCTAAAGCTTTGCACGTGTGTAAGATGTCATTTTATTATAGATAATGCTGTGCACTCAAGATACGATATATCTTGGATGTAGTTGTGATCCTCTGCAGGTATACAGTCAAGCTATTTGATTGGTCTCGAAAATTCTGGTATTTATCATCATGTCATGCAGATCTCAACACTACCAGTTTTTGAAATAAATGATCTTGGATTATTTTTGCATAAGTTACAATTCAATAAATTGAATTGTGCGTTACATTAACCCACCATGTTATTTTGCGTTGACACTGACATTTATGGCAAACATCAAAGAAATGTCAGTCGCCATTTATAGGAGTTTCATTTTTTAAATAATTTTATTGTGCTTGAACAATTAAATAATGATAGATTTATTGAAATTAACGATTGGAAACAGTTTAGGATTAATTTAGCTATTTTATTAAATACTGTACAAAGACCTGGCCCAAGGTCCATACTTCCTTGAAACATCTCGTTTACAGCAAGACCCACTTTATATGTTTCACAAACAATAATTTATCACACTTCAATTCTATTTTGAGATTGTGTCTGAATATTTATAACATATCAATATTGAAAATGTTTTCTGATTAGTATATGAAATTACGTATAATGTTTGTACCGTAAGTCATCATTTACGATTGCCTTACACTAATTTTATGTTGAATAATCAGGAATGAATAGTGAAATCCTCAAAGTCCATCCTTTTTATTTATCTAGGTTACTGTATTTTTATTGAAATTAAAAATGTACATTTACGTACTTAATGAAGCATTTTGTTTGTTTTACAGAACGCGTTTACACAATTTGAGTGATATAAAAAACCTATTAGGTATATTTTATATGAACTTACACTTTTATCTGGGTTCAGGAATGTGAATATAATCATCATCACGTAGTACGGGGTCCACCATATAATGAAAGCTGTGACGATCACTATAGACATTCGTAATGACTTCATCTTTGCTCGGTCTATCAGTCTCCGCCTATTCACATCGGGCGTTACATATTTTTCTTGCCGCGTAACTTCTGATTGAAGTACCTTTTCGCTCTCTGAAAACATTCATAAATCATTTTTTAAATGTTTTTAAATAGGTCATCAATTTTAAAACGGTCTTTCCTTGTTCATGTATTTTGAGGTGGATAAACTTTGGTTTCATAGCTGAGTACCACGACTGAGGGCGATATAGAAGTTACTATTATTTAACCTACGCTAATTTAATCTTGAATTGTTGAGTCGGACAACATCTAGATGAGAGGAATGTCATGTTGCTGATACCGTTTAAATATTTCATAGTCATACCAGTTAATTTCACGTCCGCTAGAATGGAGATGTTTGAGACAACTTTCGGTGTCTTTTTTCCAATGCAAATTTGAAACTATCGTGATTATGTCACACGTTATCTACCTAGACGCATTTTAAAGGCTCTAGGTTGAAAAATTACAAATTCATAGTTGTTTTTGATTGCAATTTTTCAATAATAGATAACACTCACACACACATAATATGAATTAATTTCATATAAAGTTTAATGCAGTTACCTCGAAAATAGAAAAAATAATTTTAATACCGAAAGTGTTGATTATACTTAACAGATAATATAATCAATAAATAGAAAATTAAATAAGTAATATGTCACTGTACAAAAAAAGTGAAATTTCTACCATATTAACGTTTAAAAGTGTACACCTCTACATAAATATAGTAAACGAAAGAGTAAACAAGCTCATTCCTTATTCTACCACAGTTAAAACTGCTAGGCGCCGTGTTTGCCTTTAATTTCTCTCGGGACAACCGTTAGTTGACCGGTGACTTTCACCCTTATGCATCTTATAATTCTGCGGTTAGCAGAAAGTCCAACGAAAATGTATAATGTAGAAATTTTATGGGTATTTTAGCTGTTTAAACAAGTTTATTTTTATTTTGGGTATTTGCCTTCATCCCTTCATTTTGTCCATTAATACGTCACAGATATATTTTAATCAAAAACCATTGCATTACATACAAGTATTCAATTCATTATATAATATAGAAGTATTCGATTCGATTGAAGGGGATTTTTATAAAATGCTATACAATAGTGTAATGAAATCCTCAATAAAAATTGTGACGAGGGTTGCATACATACCGTAAAAACCGTATACAACCGAGCTTCGAATAGGTTATTCGTAAATGACAACTACATTTTCAAATTACTTTATTTATTGCTCATTGACACTAGTGACTACTAAAGTATAAAGTGTTTTCTTTTGTAACTTTTATTCCTAGATTTTTAAACAGTTTGTTACTGTGTAGTGGAAGTTCAGAAAACATGAATTCTTCATTAACGATATATTTAAGAATTTAATAAGCAATAAAACTCTATTTTGAAAAAAACTGATATATCTTAATTTTGCATAGTAAAATTTAAAATTATACGCAATAAATGTCATGTCTCGTAAACCTACTGTTGCCATGTCGGCCGCGTGTTAAATATAAAATTCAAATTGTTTAATATTTATTATTAAATATTAAATCAAACTTATATCAAATATGCCGTTATAGTGGCTTAATGTTAAGGAATTTAAATTTCAAACGAACACACTGGTGTTTTACTTTTCAAAATATGTGTTTTCAAAATAATCTGAAGCTTACTTCAGTGAAAATGATAACATAATAAAACCGCATAAAACTGCATCTCTCTTCATTGAAATTCGTTTCGAAATATTCAATGGGCTTAGCATCGAATAAATATGGTAAAAGCGCAATAAAGCGATGATAAAAAGTGAATTCTAGCTGAACGTACTTGTGCATTAAGCAATAAAATTACAATGGAATGTATAAATCGATCATATTTTTTATGCAGAAAATAATTATACTAATTAATTATTTACTAATGATAAACCCTTAACGAGACCAAATGTGTATAAAATATTTTTGGAAATTTTATTATTTAAGACTGAGTAATCAATATTGAGGCCTAAATATTTTTTTAGAATTTTGTCCGTCTGTCTGTCCGAATACGTATAAAACTAAAACCACTCAATAGATTTAGATAAATATTGGCTTATAAGTTAAATAAACTAAGACACTTTTCTTACAACCTGTTGCCCCACATTTTGCAAAGCCTAGCAAGGGCGTATTTGTAATGCATGATAAGATTGAAAAATAAAAAAGGTCTCCACTTACAATAATGCTCAAATAAACCAACAGCGCTGATATTAAGTGCAATCTGATTTAAAGTTCGTTCAAAATCATCATCATGAACATCAGTCCACTGATAGCCATATAAGGATCAAAATTCTTATACATAATATATTTACATTTAAGAATGTGCGAACGGATTATTTACATGTGGTTAATAACAGGTTTAAAAACGTAAAATAAACAAAAAACACAATAATGTCGACTTAATTTGTAATAAAATTTTTCAACGATGAAGTTGAGTTTAAAAGTTATAGGATAGACATAATTCGATCAGATATTGTTACAGACAATATTACTTCTAACCTACTTTAGCTACTTTTATATCATAAATCCACGTTGCCGTTTTTAACAAAAAAAAAACAGTTCCAAAGCTTTCCGTTATTTTTGAGCAGATTTTATGGGGAAGTTAGTAGTTTTTCAAATATTTTTGTATTTTGACGTCAGTTACTTATCCATTATTTATGCAATCGACTTAAAAATTATGCAAAAAGGTTGATAATTTTTAAAATATTTTTGTATTTACTTCAGTTATTACGAATACTTATCCAACCGACTTAAATGAAAACTGAATGTTCAAAATTAAAAAAACAGTAAATAGATAATTTTTATGAAAATTGTAAGTCAGTTAACCCGGAATAGTATAAGACAGTAGCATTGCTAAAGCTTTTCAAGATGTGCGGTAGATAAGACCAAGGGCCGAATATTTGGGGAATCATGCTGCATAATGATAATGCCTCCTTAGATGTTCGTCCCTTAGAAAAAAGGTGTTTATTGAGGCATCTGGTGTTGAAAGCATAACTAAGCTTTCACCCTCCCTACAGCCTCAACTTAGTTCCCTGTGATTTCTTTTTGTATCCAAAAGTGAAAATAATAATAAAAGCAAAGATTTTTTTAGAGCACCGAAGAAACTGTGGCCATTTTTGTCGGATTAAGATTTTAGCAAAAATGTTTTTACAGTATTGATTTAGATTAGACGAATGGAACTTTATACAGGAATCAATTATATGAAGAAGAATATTTAATACTTTTTTATTATATCAAAACTTCTTGAGTGAACTACGTAATGTACTTAAACTACTACAGTTTCGTTAGCTTGTCCGAATTTACCAACATTTTTACTTCTCAATATTGTTATTATTAATAATGTAACGTAAAAGAATGTATATTAAATCCTGATATATTCAATTTATGATGTTATACGGTAAAAAATATCAAAACTAATCACAATGATTGCCTTCACAATGCCTTCTATTAATCTTGAAACTCATAGTACAGGCCATCCCTGCACATTATATTTTTTCATTCTTCATATTGTAAGGCGAAAATTCAATAAGGATATAGAGAAGATTTGGGAACATCGCATACTTAATATGAAAATACGATCGTTAGATTCAATTTCAACTGTAGTGTACTTACAATTTATATAGTTTATACCGGTATTTCAACCTAAATTTTCTTTTATAGCCTGAAGGGAATACGATAAAGCAAATGGGTCACCTGATGGTGAGTGGTCACCGTCGCCTATATTCGTATTTCGTTTGTAGGTTGTTACTTCTGAGGCAATTTCCGTACTTATTGACAAATGTCTATATAAATTAGATATTTCTATGCAGAAATTCGATTTTATGTCATTTCTACTAATTATATATACAAATTCATTTCGTTGGCATGTTTGTTCTCATATTTGTCAATGATATTCATGATATTTAATGGCCGCTAAGATACATTTTATAAAGCAGCACAAAGTATACTTTGACGGTAAAAAACTAAAATAGGCCTTAAAATAAAAAAAAAAAAAGCCACCGAAATGAACAAAAAATCGCAACCGTTGAAATTGACCAACATATTGTAGCGCTCCGGGAATGCATAATTAGGAAGCTCGTTCCGCAATTGGCATGTTCGCGGCCAAAAAAAATTGGATGGAACTTAATTTTCTCGGCAGGTGGTTCTATGACGGAAGGGTGACGTTGGCATCAAGTCGATTAGTTCCTCGGAGCACACACCCTTGTAATACTTTATGCTAACTGTAAGCATTTTTCCTTGGAAACGTGGTGCCGTGGTAAATGGAGCTTTTTAGCGCTATACGCGCAAACTTGCGTCATCTTGAGTTACAACTAAATTTATTCGATCCCATTCTGAGACCTACTGCTGTGAGTTCTCGTCTTCAGAGACAAGTTTAATTCTACTGTCCTCCACTTACGGATTCTTGCATTTTGCCCGAATTCGACAGTACTCGGTACAGTTAAAATGTATAATTTACACGATGATGAATAACTGTAAAAATCATACGTCAGAATCAAGTTTAGATTAACTTTTCTTTCATTTGGTTTTTAACGTACTACTTCCGAAGAATACCTTAATATTATTGCAATTTTGCTGGCAAAAATAGTAGTGTGTTATCCAAAATGTAATACAAAATATCTATTGATATTTTGAGTTTTCTTTTCAGATTTCTGTATGAACGGCATTTGAAATTGTAATTCAGATTTCGAATAGGACAAATTATTCAAGAGCAATTCCTGAAATTAGACGAACTTGACAAGGACGCACAGGTTACGAATTGTGAGTAATATTTTTCTTATCATTTATATAGTTGTAATAAAAGGAAAGGGTCGACTAAAAACAAATTAAGCGTAATAAAAATAAACGCTACACATTAGGATTCCATGTGTTGCGGGTGCCATGGACATGTACAAATATGAAATCACAAACTTTTGTGTTTATGTCTGTCCCGGCTGAAAATTTGTTGTTATCAAATAAGCATAATAGCTAAACATTTGGATCCAAGGTGAACTATGTAAAAATAATCCACAATAATAGTCTAAAATAATCTAAAATAATATGCAATATGTTACATATATTTAGCATATACGGGTAATATACAGATACAGAACTGACAGGGCTTTTTAAGATATATACCCGCTATAAATCTGAAATCCAGAGAGCGAGAGTGAAAAGGTATGTATTATTATTTTTCATTCTATAAGATCTATTGCTTATCGATTAAATACATACGTGCAATAGTTCGGACCGTAGAGACGTATGTACAGACAAGTATGATCAAGGGCAGAATGAACATGAAAATCAGCGATAAAGTCGTATATGCTTGCTCTTGCCATCGCTCCGTGTAGAACCCGTGCGTCACACACTGGTAGAATACTTCCACAAACGGACCTCTTGCCTCCCGAAAGACTACCGTCTGAAAAAAAGAAAAAAGTAAATCCAGTTATTTCATGATCTGTTAAAATCTTGAATACTCAATTTAGATAGCTTTGTTTCATTGATATAATATAAACGTATTTTATTCAGATAATTCGGAAATTTTTAAAGTGGTTCATAATAATGGAATATTGGTATTTGATACACTAGTAGTCTATGACTACAAAAATTGCTTGAGCATTGTTGCCATCTATCTTTTGAAGCAGATAAAATTGTTTTAATTTATTTGCTTATATGATTGATACAAATTCAACCTCAATACACATACAATATTAAAGATATCCTTAAGAAAAGGCAAGGCTTGTATTACATTTTTTTAAAAGATTTAAAGAAAAAAATATCGCTTAACTTCACGTTTATAAATACTGATCTTTGACAGTTTTACATGTAGTATATATGTAGATTGTAATATAGTATTAATTTTTGAAGCACTTATTTTTGTACAGAGATAGAAAATATGCGTGTCATTATTTGTTCACATATCATATGAAAAATATTTACAAGTACAAGCGTGACATTAAAGTCAAAAATGTAATATAGAATACATTAATTTAATTTTAAGTATTTTTACAACAATATTTATATTTTACAATTTGTGTTGTTTCTTGGATTTGTATTATTCGTATCTAGTACTGATTTATGCTTATATAAATGATTCGATTTTAGTAAGACAATGAAATTTACCCTTTAGTCTAAGTGAAAATTTTGAAGAAATATAAATAGATAGATAGAAATAGATGCTTTAGAAAATTTTCAGTTATAATAATTTTTTAGATACAAAAGGTACAATATTAGCATCGAAAATGACAATAATAATCTATATCTATACTAATAATATAATATACTAATAATAAAATTCTAACTGATAGATTTCTGTACATGAACGATATATGAGAAAAAACATTATTACGGGCCTTTATTAACGTTCGTCTGTTTGTCTGTGCGTTTGTTCCCGCTAATCTCAGAAACGGCTTAACCAACTTCCTTCTGGTTATCAGTAATGTATTGCAGTAAGCGTCACTTAATACTTAAAATTTGTTTCATTGCAATCCGTCTATATATAAAAAAGGTATGAATAATATTGATGTATTTCTAATTTACAGAACGAGAAAAACCCAGAAAAATGCAGATGCTATCTTTAAGGGTAAGGTAGTTTATCCGAAGCGAAGCGAGGGCATTTGCTAATAATATATAAAATTCTACATTTAGTCAATGAGAACAATAAAGAATATTAGGGCAACTTTCTGAGCGATAGTGAAAATAGATTCACAGATCCAAAGATTTTACAATCGACAGAGTGGTTTTCAAAATAACACTGAATGCACGGGACCCCAGTGAAACCGTTAGAAAACACATCGAGATTAAGGAAAAATGATCTATAGCAAAAGTAAACAATTGCAATAGTAAAATAATTGTGCCAAAACCGTTTAAGCCCATTTCTGGACTCGGGGGAAGAATATCCTTCTCTACATTGAGTGTTAAACAAAGTAATCAGTATTAAGTAAATAAAGTAATAATTTTATTTGATACATACAAATAAATAATAATATCCTAACTGTGCGTCTTATTGGCATTTATAAAGAATTTCCCTTGGTTCTTGAGGGAGTTGACCTTGCTCAATAGATAAGTGGTTTGGGACACAGATTGACATACTATCTACATATTTAGCTGTATTTTGCATTTTTCCAAGTTTTTTCATGTAGAAAACTAGGGAAAAACGTTGGCGTTTGATTTCTTGTATAAAAGTTCATCTCTTCATCGCATTATGATGATCACTCTGGTGGAGATTCCCTTTTACTAGATGTTACAGGTACCTATGTGTAGTAGTTTTACTTTTTTCTATGACGCATCAGCACACATATACATTTGTAAGCTAGATTTGTTAATTTTATACATTAATATTGTATATATTTGGCTTCCAATACAAATCGACTCAAAAAATTTTTTTCATTTTTTGTGGTATAAATATTCATGAATATAAAGCGGGATTTTCGGGCTCATTTATGTTATTCTGCTTATAACAAGTGTACACTCAGTTTCAAAGTCTATACTGATATTATTACATTATTTGAGATTCATGTTAGAACAAACCTGCTCCAAAATAATTTCTACGCCTTTTATGACTGCTCAAGGAATTAATAGGCTAAAGAAAGGGTCATTTGCTTCATTTATATTATAAAATATTTTGGTGAGATCTGTTAGTAATTTTTATTTTTAGAATAAAAAAGAAGCTCCAACACATTATTTAAATTGTATAATAACCATAAAGACAATGTACTAAGGGTAAAATGACCTATCAATAGTTAATAAAACATGAACAAGTATTTCTCATTATTTTATATTTTCTGTTATTAAAAATATCACCGGATATAATGTCCTTGCCGTCGAATGCAAAAGGCGCAGGAGAAGTTGAACACAAGGGTAACTAACTTCAACACCTCTTATAATCAGGAGAGGCATCAAGTTAAATATTAAGTAAAAATAAAATACAAAATGTATTTCGGTAATTAGTGAAAAGTAGAGTGGCACGTGACACGGGGTCTCAGGGCGAAGTGTGGTTGATTAGCATTATTGGCAGCGACTCACTTCGTAGTATTAAGAACTGGCTCAATTTAAAGCCCTTCTTTAGGATTATGTATGTATGCAGAATAAATACGCGTACTTCATATATTTTTATATAATTATTGTTATTGCCCCCTGAACCATCAGCACTAAGTTTTCGCTGATAGAAGTAAAGTTGTGACTAGGCAGTTTTTCAAACTATCACCGTGAATGATAAAATTTTAACAGTGCAATTTTGTATAAACAGTGAAACTATTTTGTGCAAAAGAATTTTTTTTTAATTCCTGCCATTACTTTACGCTACGTTATTCGTTCCGTTCATTAGTACAGTAGCATTAATTTTAGTACTAATATCGTTACAAAGATGGTTTAATTTAATTTAAGTTTTATATGAGAGATAAAATTTCCCTTATGTAAGATATTTAGCAGGATAAAAATGTATTTGTATTAATTGTAATTATTTAATAAAAGTGGGAATTGACTTTACTTTTTTAATTACTTGTTTTTGAAAAATTTTTGAAATCAATAGTTACATTTTGAATTGCTTAACTCATATATCCATGTCAAAGAAAAAATCAACTTACGTCTTATTAGTCATTCAATATCAGAACATCATTAAGGCTCATGGTTGAAATTTCAACTATGAACTACTGTTAATAACCTTTAAATTTACAGTTTATGATGATAATACTCAACCACTTTAAACTAAACACATGCCTTTTACTTCGATGAACGTGACAAATTAACATGCATGGCAAAATATTCGAGGATAGGCTTTGGGTTATCACACAACCCACATGCCCTTTTACCTTGTTCGAGAACTAATTAAAATTCAAGTGTAACTTTTGATTATTTCATTAAACAAAAGTTTTATCATATATGTAATTCAATAAATACGATAGCTTATAATGTTTAGACGCAATTACTCAGTTAAAAAATTCTGTCTCAAGGCATATCGTTAAAAGCCTTTCAGCTATTTACAATAATCAGCAAAATACAGAAGTATAATTTGGCCAAGCAAGCTTTGACAGTTTGTTCGACTATGATCTTAGTTCTCATTTTTCAAGAAATATACGGGCGTTCCGGTTGATCTGATAACATTGTTTTGTATTTTCAGCAATAGGATAACACTATTTTGTTTTAATATCTATATGGTTACTTTATAAGCTAATGATGTGTAACCATGAATATCAAAGAGATAGGATAACCATATACAAAGTTACTGAAGCATTATGAGAACACATCAATTTTGTTACCTTTTCAGTCCGCTACATGTGAAATTTTTGTAAGGTAAGGTTGATTTCATGCTTAAAATTTTGTTTATTTAAATACAAGACGATGTTCGCTTCATTTGATAAAAAACTTCATTCTGTGACCACTTTATCGCGAGTATATTAATGGATATTGCTAAATTGTAATTACAACGTAGTTCAATGTTTCTCTTATTCGTGGCGGACAATGCTCTAATTGCGTGTAAACACTAAACAGGTGGTATCGACCATCTGTATTTATAAAATGACGAATAGTACAGCTTGATAATGAGTAATCGATGTACAATTTTCTAAACTATACATCTGAAACATTCCATACAACAATAAGAACAATAATACATATTCATATTTGTATGTTGTACATATCTGTGTATGTGGAGAAAGACATAACATTGTTTCTTTGTTTAGATGTTTGGGGCAATTTATGGAACTACTGAACCGATTTAGCAAAATCTTCGTCAATAAAATATCTGTATAAATATCTTCTTATCAAGCTGTTATATACTATATATGTATATAGTATATATATATATATATATAT
>PDGT01000016.1:3670620-3713131 GCA_003671415.1 Megathymus violae | reverse complement strand
TGAAGTATATTATCACTTCAATTATATTAATCAAAACAATAGTGTAAACTTAGTTCCCAGAAAGGAGTGTTGTATAACTGAATAAACCAGTTTTATAAACTGATACATGATACTGATAAAACTCTAATTAATGATAACATAAATAGCGTAACTTTTGCTTTGAAAAGTAAATTGTAGTTTTGTACTTAAAACTAAAGGGAGTTTTACAGAACTTGTCACCTACGAAGGTTTTCATCTTAAATATTTGTTGAGGAACTCCATCATTTCATATTCTATAGTATATTAATTTATTATTGAACGAATGATTCTTTTTCCTTAATATATTTTGACTGGATGATATGATAATTTGAAAAAATGGATAGGTTTTATTATTGTTTCTTGTCACATACGAATATATATCGCTTATAATCAATCTTAACTAAAACATTTTTAGAAGGTAATGTGTGCTTCTTTGACTACATTGATATAATGTAGTTTGCCCAAAACTGGGACCTTACATCTAAAGTATAAAATATCTTACCTGTGGTATACTCAGCAAAAAGCTTAAAATCCATGCAATCACGACCAGCCTTCCACTTCTGGTTGCTGTAGCCATACTTTTCATTGGATACTTCACAGCTAACCAGCGATCTACTCCAATTAGTACAAGAATGAACGTACTTAAGTACAACGCAAACATTTGCATGAATTTGAATAGTTTGCATCCAACGTTTCCTGCATACCATTGCACAGTAAATGACCATGCCGCTTCACCAGCTATGCAAAACAGAGTTACTAGTAAATCTGCTATACTCAGCTGAAAGATGAGGCTATAAATTGCTGTCCAAGAAGGTCTTGCTCTTCTCCGACCTCTTTTTCCTCTCTGTACACTTATTATTGTTGCTAAGTTCCCAACCAAAGATAGTATGGCTATCACAGATAACACACTCGCCCGAATCATCGTATTTTTTGTCAATACAGGAGCATGGTCAAGACATATCAGCTTTGTATCGTTGTACATAAATATGCGGCTAGTCATATCTTCCATTTCAGAATAATTTGAAAGTTTTGCTTCCACACATTTCTCTATAGCCCATATGTCGTACGTTGGGTGAATGTCTTTGAACTCTTTTAACGATGAAAACTCATTTGGGCGGAACAAATCTTCGTCATATAATGTGGTACTGTTGTCTAAGCTCTCCATGTTTCGTCATCCGCAGATAGATAAATTATTACCAGCAATCTGAAATGAATCGAAACGAAATATGTTTTTTTTTTAAATTATGTAACAATATACTTTTAAATTGATATATAAGTAGTGTACGAGTATGTAGCCTTTGTTTTTAATAGTCGGACTCGTGATGACATGTGGTCACCAAAATCTATGGACACTAATAATAATCATCATTGTCAGCATTACGATCCATGTCGTCCCACTGCTGGGGTAGGTTCAGGCCTTAGTCTGTCATGCTGTCCAAGTGCGAGTTAGCAGACATTCCACACTTTTCAGAACATTATGGAGAACTCGCAGGTGTGCAGATTTACTCACGACGTTTTCCTTCACCGAATCAGGAGATTGATAAAAGAAGATTTGCAGGTGTAGAAATATTGCGTAGCAGATAATGGGAGAATGACCACCAGACTCTATAATTTAGTAATGCTACAATTATTAACCAAACATAAGTATTAAACAGCGTTTCTAATGAATGCGGTTATATTTGTTTTTTTTTTTTTTAATTAAGTATGATATCAAAATATTTTTGTAATTATTCATAGGATTTCTTCAAACAAATTTATATTAATTTTCATAGTCTTATGAGATAACGTATATATATATACTACTGTTGTATATAGCTGTTGACAAGCATATATATATATGTGTGTGTGTGTGTGTATGTATATCTATACATTTAATAAAATTTTAATTCATCACTTTATGTAAATTACCGATATATGAAAAAAAATATATTAGGGGCCTTTATAAATGCATTAGAACATAAAACAATAGTTGTTAGTATTTTTGTCTGTTTGTCTATGCGTTTTTAGCGCTAATCTCAGAAACGACCTTACCGATTTCGTTCTTATTTTTACTAATACATATATAGCAGTGAGCATCACTTAATACCTAAAGTTTGTTTCATTGTAACTTGTCCATAAATAAGAAAGTTATAAATTAATTTAAAATAACGCTGGTACTATTTCTTAGCGTAAGGCGTAGTTGTCTCGAAGCGAGGCCGAGGGCACTTTGCTGACGCAAAGTAAAGTAACGCGAGTCTTTTGGGAGAAAATTAAAGAAATATATGTACTCACTGTAGACCGTTATTATATTTATATGAAACGAAAATGTACAAACAGAAAAGCGATACAGTCAATCGTGAAACAAGAAATAGTCATAGTTTGGGTACGTCTTTATATCGCTTTCAAAAGTTACATGGTTCTTTTATGGGGCTCTGTTTTCGTCTTTACAATAACCGCCGTTACTCATTACGATGAATACGTGATTTATCCTGATCATTCGAGAGGTCTGAGAATAACGGTATCGCAATGGATTCCGCGCAAGTGAAAACTCACTTTGTAATGGCTATATTACGTTGTTTTAAAAGGTGTGTATAGAAGTTTCTTCTCTTCGATTTTAAAACACCTTTCAAAATGTTAGTAAGAGCAAAAACTGACGTGCATAAGTGTATTAACAGAATATCTTAATGATGAAATGATTTTGAATTTGAGTTTTAATGTTATTTTTGTATTATAAGATGTAAATACGCACCGATCGACAACTATAACTCATTATCGTCATGAATATTATGATTATGTATCTACCAATAAACAAACATAACAAAATAAATATGAAAACGAATGATATACATTGCCTAACTAATGTCTCATATCATTTTATGGTATTGCGTCCCCAGAAAAGCTACTTTAATAATAAATTTTTAAAAATATTGCAAAAGTTATAATACACAAAAACACAAAAGTACACTACTGCTTAACTAGTGCACTAATTTAGATAATCTTATTAAAAAAATATCGTGTATTGTAATGTTCTATTTCTCTTAAGATAAATTAAATTTAATTTCTATATATCTACAACTTGGTAACGATAAATAATTGCATTCCAATGCATTCCAATTTATTGTGAATTTAGTGTAATTCCAAATTAGTGTAAATCTTGTGGGTAGCGTATGTTTACAATGCAGTTGCGTTTTATGTATGTATTTATAGTGTTTGCCATCAAACGCCTGTTCTGGTCTTAATCTGCATTAGATTATGGCGTTACAGAAGGCTAAGAATAAGTAGCTATAAAAGCTATTGTTCATTAAACGACTTTTGTTGAATTTTTTAAATATCAATAATTAATAAAAAGGCACGTTGGGTATAGAATGTCGATACAACGTATTTTATCAGATACTACACTTTAATTCAAAATCTAAAAAAAAATAACCAGGAGAGTCTATAATTTTCTCAAAAGTATGTGAATTGTTAATATTAATCATGTTTATTCTTACGATCTAATGATTATTATATTCGTAGAATTTCCAACTGTAGGAAAATTTCTATCTTTTTTGAGACGAAGTAATATATTAACTTTGTCGAATGTTTGCACTTTGTGTTCATAACTAATAAAAATTGATTACAGATGGCGGACAATCGATAATAATTACTAAGTACTACAAGAAAGGCATGAAAGGTATTATATTATTATATAATATTGGTGTTTTAATAATTTGAAAAGTAAAATCGTATGTATCGATTAGAAGCTCGGCCTATAATATATACTGTTGAGACATATGTAGTTATATGTCATGTGCGATAAGACACCTGAAGCCTCAAATAAAGGAAACTAAGGAGAAGGATACGTCGTTTTTAAAGAAATTGAATACAAGGTTGCGATGTACTATAGTGCATGCTGTTAACAATTGCGACTACATTGTTATTAGTAGGTAGGTATGTATATATATCAGCATGTTCATCTAGGGAGTATCATTTCATGAATTTCAATAATTATTGTAAATGCTTACAAGAAAAGCTTTTGTCGCATTTGTCGGAAAATTCAGTTATTGTATTAGATGAGGCATCATATCACAACAACCGTAATAATTTTATACCTACGTCCAATTCTTGTAAGGATGGCATCAAAAATTGGCTGATAGAAAATGGGATCCTGCTTGATGCATGCGTGCATAACATAATTGTATAATTTGATAAAAAGAACAAAGAGCGCTGGACAGTATTCAAAATTGACGAGCAAATAAAAACCAAGTGCTTTGAAATATAAAAAAGGCATCAACCCCATCGAAATATCAACCTGAGCTAAATTTGATGGAGAATATTTGAGGTATTTTGTAATATAATATTGCTGTAAAAATATCGAACAAAACAGTGAAAAATTTAATAAACGAGTAGTTAAACACCACCACACATTATCAAAACATCACCTGTTCTAACATTTGCATGCTTGAAAAAAAACATCATACTTAATTTTGATTAAGACATGGAGTTTGTGAGTAATGTACCTAAGTAAATCAAATAACAGCCATATCAAAGAAAGTGACTGTCATTGTGAAGAAGAATATTTTTGTTTGAGTGAATTTTTTATTTTTCTCAATTGTTTCTTTCAAATGGCATAGTATATAAAAATAATCAATAACAACATACATATGTATCTATCTAGTTTTGTTTACTGACCATATGTACATATTAATACTAGTACAGATATGTCTCAGCCGCAATTAAGGACTGGCCGCGCTCGTGAATTGCAAAAATTATAGGTGTCGTATATCTCAATATTTCAAAAGAGAGGCGTAGACTCACATGAAAAAATGAAGCGAGTTATTATAAAATAAGAACAACGAACAGAAAAGATTTTGAGTACAAAATAAAAACCGTAGTATACAAATAACACCTAGATTACAGCATGTGGAAATATATAATGATATGAAAAGCCTTTTCAGACCTTACGGCGGTAATTTTCCAAACTTGTTAATCCAGAAAATTAACTGCTGAACCAGCCATAGAATCACACGTTATACATCATCGAATCTGAGGTTGTTTGACTCGTTTTAAAACGAACTAAGAACACCATCTTTTATTGATTGATAGAAAACGTTTCATATTTTATATACATAATTACTCCAGCATAAATGGTATTATTTCGCGACGATAACAAGAGCATTTATGAGGGAGATCACATATGTGGTACATTCGTACAAATATCTTATTCTACAAAAATCACTACAACTCTTCAAAGTTTTTATGTGATAGTTTCAGACATTTTTGTGATAAACAACGATATATTTTTTAAATTTTGTCGCATAACTAAGATAATTTAATCAGTTGATCACAAGGAAAAGAAAAAAATATAAAAAGTTTACAAAGGGTATTTTATGTAGTAACTTGACAATTTATATTGTAATATTATATTATTAACTAATCAATAAAGTTTATATATGAACTAGCACCCTTCCGACTTCATTCGGGTTAGACTATTAGTTATATAATATACATGATTATTAATTTTTTTATCTTTTTTGCCTTGCTTAGACATCATTAGGTTTACTGTTATTTTATATAGCCTATTATTTGCACAATCACGTGTTCTTACTACATACCAATTTTCACGGAGATCGGTCAAGCCGGTCTTGAGTTATCTCGAGATCTCAACAGATTTATATAGTAGACGTGGCTCGGGCGCATAATCTACTGTACATTACAGAATGAATGAAAAGCAGGCCAAGTTAGAAAAAACCTACCAGTTGAATCACCATTGTATTTGGAAATGCTGAAAATTCAATGAAAAAGACTTTTAGTTAAGCTATCTTTTATTTGAGTGAAACGCAAACCATTATTCCCGAGACGTAGATAGTTCTCATAATTTCCAGTTTAATATATCTTTAATCCAACTAGTGGGAAATTTAATATGTTTTGCCATTTGCAGACTAGTAGAATAGTAATATACCTACTTACTTAAATAATTCTTCTAAAAGAAAATAAGTTTTGCTTAAATCATAGAGTTAATATAATAGTAATAGAGGAACACAGTGTGCGAGTGAGATTTCGAGCTTTACGGAAAATCCTACTTGCGAGAAAGAGATACAAGAAAATTTACCGTAGGACTGTTTTCAAACTACTTACTCTCCATTACTCTCCTGTCAAAAAATTGCTATTTGTTATTTTATTAGTTTCACTTCAATCTTTCTATATTTTAAGAGACTAAAAATAGTAAACATAATGGTGTCGTGTTCAGTATTAAATTGTAGGGTTACTTATAATAATAACCCAAACACAGAGGCAATACACAGGTAAGTACTGATAGTGCAATACTACTTTCACGATGCTTATTTCCATAAAAGTTAATGTTAAAATTATATAAATTAAGATTAATAATATGCAGTACATACTCCATTTTATGAATAATAACTTATTTTTTCATAATTATGTGTAAAATAAAAAGATATTGTGTACGTGAAAATGATACCGTTTCGTGTAGAACTTGCCCAAAATCTATCGATAAGTGGATAATTTTTAAATACGTATAAATAAATATTTTTTGTTTTACCTGGATTTGTTCATATTTTACCTTTTTAGTTTCGGTTACAGCTTGTAAACACATTGGACAGAAAGTAGATAGACTGATATTAAGGTGCATCTTTGGCTTTAGAATAGTATTAGCTTCGTAAATTGATAAAATTTAGAGAATTTTATATTTGTTATTATTATGATGTGACAATAAACGGCGAATGTGATTTTATATTTATTGACAAAGTTTTCTTCTTCAAGGTTTCCTGTAAATGCAGTTCAAAAAGAAAAATGGATTCGAATGTTAAACCAGATAGGTAGGGTTCCTCACAAAGTTTACAGTAGACATTCTAAAGGCAACTATTTTGCTCTACGAAATCACTGACATGTTAATGAAGAATCTATACCTCCAAAATTTGTTGGTAATTTCCTTTCTGAGGGCAATAAGTTATATCGATTTACATCAAAGAATTAATTAAAACCAATAAGCATTATTATTATTGTTTTCTTTAGTACCGCTTAATCACGTTTTGTTTTATCCTGTCAAATAAGGTTAAGTTTAGAAGAAGCGAAGTAAAGAGAAGTTACTAGGATTAGCATGGTGTTATTAATTTAACATGTAATAAATTATTAAGAGAACGAATTGAATATAGCAAAGAAACCTGTGATGGAATAGTCGACATTCATGTCGATAATACATGGACGTGAATTTGACATCACTAAAAGTCACGCACATCAGTGTATTTTTCACACACATGCACATTTATGTTTTAGTGACGCGATTTTGAGATGAGTGTTCCTCTATTACGTAACTCTAGGGCTTCAATATACTTCGTTCTAAAATATTTTTCAATCGAATTTCTGTCCTACACATAATATAAGGAAAATTTACAGATAAGTTCACCCAGATAACCAAAATTCCGGTAACTACGGGGTTTGACCGAAATAAATATAAGTAAGTTTTATTGTGTAACGCTACTCACGATAAAAACGAACTAAATGTAAGGTAGATAGATTAATTTACCACTAGCTTGTCAACGGTTTTTTTTATGTTAATAGCCCACAAACGAGCAGACGAGCCACCTGATGGTAAGTGGTCATCATCGCCCATGGATATCAGCAAGACCAAAGGCATCACTGATGCGTTGTCGGCCAGGAAATGAGAAGAAGGTTACAAAGCAAGTACTGGCTCTCAAGCCCCCAGCTGGTACATGACGAGTCGTTTGGCGGCTGTCTTAAGCAGGAGGGTGGTAGTTGGCCAGGCAGGCTTCACGGAAAGATAATAATACCCGTAATAATATTAATGATTTAATAACAATACTGATAATACAATCCATACGCGAAGCCCTACTACCAAGCAAACTGGCTTTTGTCGCCACTTACGATACCCTGTTCTGCCAGCAAGCATTCTAGCAAGCTTGGGAATATTTTGGAGGAAGCGTATCGTATAGACATTTGAGAAAGGACAAACTTTCTTAGAATGCGCTGATATAACTCTTGGGCACTTGCAATGGATAGTGAAGAATTCCAGAGGAATTATCATATGTCTAAAGATATAAGTGAATATTTCAATATATTCCGCGACGTCGCGGAGTTGAGTTCCGAAATAATGCGTCGTTATACTAAATAATAGTTTAATAAATAATTAATTTATCTGAAAAACACATAAAAAACCTGCACACCAACGCGTTTTTAAAATTTGACAACAAATATGTTGTCAAAATAATATGATAGTTTCATGATCACAGATTAGTTAATAGTAGTTGTCACGATACAGATTAATTAAAGTGATTTTAATTACTTTTGGCAAACGAAAACACAATTTATATTCATTTCTCTATCAAAATTCATATAAACAAATAGTAAATACAAGGCTTTTTAAAAGAAATCAATTAAATTTAGCATTTTTTAAATATTTATATGTGAAATATCCATGTCTTATTTGTAAATTTCATCGTCTCCAACACTTTTGAACTTAAATACAAAGTTTTTAAAAGCAAATTAGCTGAATGCGCAAGTATACAGGAATAAAAGTTTGAGAGTTGATAGTACCTACTCATATTATCTCTAACCAAAACTTTTCGGTAACACTGAAATAATTTGTTATTTGAGGGATTCAATTTAAGTTACAGAATCTAATATTGATATTTACGCAAGGACGAACTCGAGTATAGTGGGAAGCTCTGTTTATACACTACAATAATAAATTGTAGTTGATAGTATATTTAGAACGTGAGTCACATTCTGATTGGTTGCTTCCTGAAGTAAACGATTTACTTTCTTAATAGTAGATCTCGGATTGAGAAGATAATATGAGAGATAAAATCGTAGTCTTGGTATTGTACCGATTGTCATGGCCAGACATTCCAAATGGCCAAAGAATAGTAAATATAATGATATTCGATAAAATACATTAGCGTACAATTTGAATGCAAGTGACGGGAAATTATATTTTCTACCCTCCTTTATAAGACCTGCTAAAATTTTGGTATTGTTTTAGATTTTTAACGAATTTCAACTGTCTTAGTAACATGATGTAATAAATTATCATTTGGATAAATACTGTTTAATGCGTGCAGTAGATGCAATTCATCCGAAATTAATAGTTTAGCTGGGAGACAATGTAGTATAATATATGTATATGTACATAACAATTTTTTTTGGAATGATTCACACAGCCTGGTCTATAAATCATATAAATTTCAGAAATGTATTTATATTTTTCGCCCCTCATATACCTTGATTAGTTGTTAAGGAAGTAGTGTCAGGTCTTTTTCCATCATTTTCACTGCTTTGTAAAATAGGATAATATGGTTTTTCTTGCTTCTTTTGCACCTATATAATAAAAGTAAGAAGCGATTTAATCTATCTCCTTTATGCAACTCATTGCTACCTGTAACATATTTATAGGTCGTGGTGCCCAGTATTTATTAGTGGAATTCATTCCCTGTTTCCAATTTTTTAATCTCAAAAATATCCTAAAAGATGTCTTTAGAAAAATGATTGCTAGAAGTCTATTTAAATATCAAAACACGATTTGCTTTCGACAAGATTAAGAAACAAAAATTTAAGTAACAAAGGTTATTTTCTATTTAAGAGTATAAAAGGATTCAGAATTTTTGAGAGAAATATTTTCACGAGTTGGATCTGTTTTTTGCTGAACCATTTTTAATAACATCAAAGTTTTAAATTCTCGTGGTGGTAAAAAATTTATAATATATTTAAGAGACTTACCTTACTTAAAACTAGCAACAGTTTTTTTTATTTAAATCCAAATCCATTTTTATACTCGTACTTGTAGCTTACAAGATCCATTGGTAATTTATATAAATGCATAAAGCTATTAAGACTGTTCTTTCCCGTATGGTTCAAATAATAGTCTCGAAGAATATTAAAAATAAAAAAGTCTATTCAGCTCTATCCAATTTATGGAAATATACTTTCAGGATTTAAGTTTTTTGAAGCAAAGCGAGGCTTATTATACACTAGTCTTGTATTCGTTATAGTTTGGAAGTGAAGCGATCATTTTAAATTATCTCCTTTGATTCCACTGAAATGAAAGATGATATTTCAGTGCTGTAGTCTCACACTAACACCATGATGATATTAATTCTTGACCTAACTATATAATTTTTTTTGGAATTTTGAATAACAAAAAGCCTGATATTGATACTCCGGCATTATGTAAGTAATACTAAAAAGAGATTTCTTCTTAAAATGCGAATCTTATAATACCATATAAATAATCCTTATATAGAAATAAGCTTATTCAGGTTTTTATATGTCAATAGGCTACATGCATAAAAGTACCTAAAGTTAAAAAAGATCCTACCAACTTAATATCGAATATTACATACAAACGGTACAGAAATGTTGTAACAACATACCAAAGAAGCTGAAACTGCAATGTAAAAGAGAAAAATGGCGAACAGCTGAAAATAATACTAAAAAACTATGAAAACAGATAACCAGAAAGAAAAACTATCACAAATTCAAACGAAAAACAAATACCCTCGTCTAATGAAATACCAAAAGCACACAATCACAATATGTAGGTACTATTTATGAAAACAGGACTTTACCATAAAATTTTCTCAAGAACCTCGTAGTTTTAGTTAAACGCAAACTATATTTTTTATTCAAACTTCGACATGAAAAGGCACTTTATAATTAACTGCAAATTTAAATAAAATAACTTAGCGGTATTGTTTTCCGTTTGAGTGGTTTACGGTTTCATTAGAAGCTTTGCTATTCTAAATGTAATTATTTTGGCACAAAGAAACTTTGTTACCTTTAACTTGACGTTATGGTATACAGTCTGAAGTGATATATAGTAAAATGTAAATAATGGTTTTCAGATACTTTCTTGTTAAGCAATGACGAGTCGCAATTTCTTTTGCAGACGCGACCTTCATTCTGCCGTTCAATAACAGGTGTGGTAATCATTAGTATACTTCTAAAACAGCCGTTTATTATTAAGTTATGTTGACGAACTAAATCAAATAAGTACGAAACTGAGGTATTGTATTAATCGGGTGTAATTTTAGGAAAAATTGGATAAAATATCATCGCCTACATCTGTGACTGCGATAATATATACACACGAGTATAAGAAATTGGCGCGCTTTGTTTTACAGATTCAAATCCTGTCAGACTTTAGAAACCAACCGAACTCATGGAACTTTCTCATATGCTTATATAAATATATTGTCGGCTATGATTGCTGGTGTCATAGTCAGACATCTTTATGGGAGGATAACTGGTTATTCAAACAGAATGACGCCTCCACAAGGTTCGTTATTATTATGATTATTATTATTGTTCTTATATCTATTTCGATTACAATATCACACGTAAAACGCCAACTTTAATTTTACTCAGACCGCTGTCGCCATGTTGTGAATCAAACACACGTTCGATTAAGGTTGACTTTTATTAATAAAAACGAAGGTGTTTTTATACATGAAATTTATATTGACATATAGCAATAATAAAAAATTCCATGCGAATAAAATTTGATTGAACTTTATCTTAATTACTTGAATTGTAAAGTGTTCCGAACACTCTCTAGTATAAGTCTTTCTATTCTATCCATGAAATACATTGATTTATTTAGTTAGATTTCGTATTTATTACCAAATCCTACCTATTAATATAAAGTAGTGTTTTCCTCCAGACCCAAGATGAAATGAGATTTATTTCAATTAAAGTAAATCCACATAAGTGTATGTGTGGAACTATGGGTTTTACTGTATCAAAATTAATACAAAATTTGTAGTGTGCGGTTGATTATACTGTTGTATATTATATATTGTATGTCAAGTGTTATATATTGTACTGTTATATATTGTATATTGTACAGTGAGTATTGAACAGTGTTAGGAGATTATATCGATATTTATTACGATTATAAAATATACAAAAAAAAACTTCGAATTTGTTTAGTGGGATCGTCTCTTTTCATAACCAAAAAGGTCATTGGTCATCAAGGCATTGTACCACGCTTATTCAGTATGGATTGGCTCAAGAGTTGTGAATGCACTAAGGTTGGAAATTTTTACACCACTCAAAGGTCTTTTATTGCAGTTTAACTACTGCTAATCTGTCTGTACGATAGGAGGATAACAGGTTGTCCCTGTAGTTCAAGACCAGAATAGGGCTACGGTATTCCCTTTTTTTTTTCGTTTAAAAGGGGGCTTTTGGGGTTATGGGTGGCTAGGGTGGGAGCTCGAACCGTCCAGTCAGCGAGCTCGGGAAGGACGACGCGACGCGTACCGCCGTAAACACCAAGAGCGTAATGAGCGAAGGTTCACGTGTACTTAACGTAATTATAACTTGATCATCTCTTGTGATTGATACAAACTGTAGAATTATGAGTTGTTTCAAATCTGTTGTATCATGTTATTTTAAAAATTAAAAAGAAAAATAATATATTTTATGAAAACCGTTTTTATTAAAAGGATTTTTGAGTGTTTGTTGATTGTTTTTTAATTTAACATACTGTATTTTTACTTAGGACAGAGTTTGTAAGCATGAATAATTTAAAAGGTTTGTATATTTAGGTCTGTAACGAGTATTTCTAAATGACAGATTGATGAAAAATTTGATTCGCGTTTTGTATTCAAAAAACGTAATTTCACTTTCAATGAATCGAGACATTCAAAACCAGGTTGCTCAGGAATTCTACTGTTAGCTCGTTACATACAGCAACAATAAAAGGAATTACTATCTGGATATTTGCTCCGCCTTTAAAGACAAGTATAAGAAATTAGTCACCGCTTACATAGCCTTTTTTTTCGAACACAAGAATCAATCAATGAACATGTCCTTAGTACAGAAGCTGTTTATATGATTTCAAGCAAGGTCACTAAGATTCACAAGGTTAAAAAACACATGAAATCAATTAACACTTATTATTCCAATTGTTGACAACACCGAAGATCTGTATCAGACATTTTAATTTCAGGATAGAATAAAATACTTTAATCAGAAGAATACCGTTAAAATAAAATTTTCCCATTCAATAAAATAAGGCTTTTTCTTGACAATGCAGTTTAGCGTTCGCTATGTTCAGTTTACGCTCCGAGTTGAGATGAGTTTATGTCTGATTCAATTTTGATTCACAACTCCGTCTTGTCGGAGGCAAGTTTCGAGATTAACGGTCTACCGATCTACAGTGGATTCACAAAACTCACTCTGTAGTTTATATACTTGTATTAACAAGTTTATTTATTAACTGTAAAGTTTTGTATTGACCATGACACCATCTCACGGGTTCCGCTAGAGAAAATAAAGTGCTTGCTAAATAAGAAAGTATCCGAAAACCATTATTTATTTTTCAGAATACATTACTGCAGACTATAAAGAATAACGTTAAGTTAAAGGTAACAAAGTTTCTTCGTACTGAAATAATTACATTTAGAACAACAAAGTTTCTAATGAAACCGCAAACCACTCAAAAGGAAAGCAATACCACTAAGTTATTGTATTTAAACTTGCAGTTAATTATAAAGTGCCTTTTAATATTGAAGTTTGAGTAAAAATATACTTTGCATTAAATTACAATTACGGGGAACTTGAGAAAAATTTATGTTAAGTCCTGTTTTCCTAAACAGTACAGATTGTGATCGTGTGCTTGTGGTATTTCATAAAATATTGTTTGATTTTTTTTCCAAAGTTATTTCCGTCGTGATAAATTCAGGCTCACTCTGTTTCTTTACAATAATATTTTTAAGTTTTATAATAATGTGTCTAATCATTTTCTTAGTTACTTTTTATACTTGCCTTACCTTATATGATAAATCGTTATAATTTAAATTTCACATAAGTTAGTTAACTCCCTAATAGTAATATAATATAAGTATAATACATTTATTAATATTAGTAGTTAAAAAGTTAGCAATATTCCTATATGTTTAACACTATATTTGAGGAAAAAGATATATATATATACGACTGTTGTTAAAAAGCTATGAGATACAATTTGATGAAATTAGACATTGACACGAGATTTTCAATCCGTGATGTCACGCCGAGTGAACTGATTAGAACAATATTACGAGTGAAAATTTTGTCATCAAAGAAAATTGTGAGTTTGTTGCATGTGAATAATATCGTATGTGATAATTGTGAGCATGTTTATTACAGTATGTGAATAAAATTATATGTGATAAATTCAGTCAGTTTATTATTGAAACTGGTAAAGTCAGACCTATAATAATTAATGTTGAATTTCTACAGAAATGTAACTGAATTTCTAATTCAGCACGTTACGAAACTCGCGGAAAGGTACTTTGAGCCGCTTTAACGCAATATATTGTTTAGTAGAATCAACAACATAAGCTTGTTTCACATTCGTTTTTCATTTTAACGTTTTTAATTTATCTATTTAAAGAATTATTGATCACAAAAAAATAACAGTAAGAAACATAAACGATAATGTTTATCATGTTTATGAATATGTCGATAATGTCGAACAGTAAAATTACACGTAAACAACTGCAACAGTTAAAAACTATGTCACAGTCCTTTACGCCCATTCCGTAACAGAAGACTTAAAAATAGGTTAGATTGAGTGAACGTAACTTAAAAAAATATACAATGGCTTAACTATTATTAAAATAACTATAACAATTTCTCTGTGTGTGTGTGTGTGTGTGTATTATCCCTACTATCCAGGAAGAAGTGCATCAGTTTCATCGCAAGTAAGATTTTGTAAGTAATTCGTTATTTTTACTTTACATTCCCTATATGTTTGTGTATATATGTTCAAGATTTTATTTAGTTTATTATACATTGTTTTTGCTCGGAATTCATAATGACGCTTAATTAAGGATAATAATAATAATTAACTATCTAAATTCTATCCACGACTTGATTGGCAAGTAAATAGACTGATGAAGTTTAACCTCAACATCATTATGATAATATTCTCTCCTTAGACGGATAAAGTTCTAATAGAATTTAACTTGACGTCATCATGGCTTAATAAAATGTGTGGACTGGTAATGTTGGAACCATGTCGGCATTTTATCGCTTCAAAGTGTAGATAAAACTGCGATTTATATTACAAGGAATGCCTTTATGTTTTATGAGTTGTGATATCATCGAGTAGATATCGTAATTGCATAGTAAAGTAGAAATTATTGTAATTTCATAACAGCCCTATAGTATAATCTACTACACAACTCATACTCACACTGAACTGGAGAAATTAGTAGCCAACCCGTACCAGATATTCATAGGCATTATAATAACACTGCGATAAGAAGTAAAATAATTTGCTTAATATGTCCTTAAGCGAAAAGTTTTCTTCTCTTGCGACATATCCCTCGAAGCTGTAATGAGTAATTTTGTTAATTACTTTCAATCAGCATAAGACTGCTAGAGTGTAGTGATGTACTTATAAATAATTAGTGGTTCCCGCCCACTTCGTTTGATATTAATTAGATATGTATATCTGCAGGATAAATAATTATAAAAGATGATAAAAAAACATGAAGGTTCAAATTACATACACGGAATTAAATACAATTATTTAAAAACAAATATTAAATGAAATAAGAAACAAGTTTATAATTGATTATTATATTCTGCTATAGTAATTTGCCGCTCATAAGAAGCCTTTGACAAAGTCGAACGTTTTTAATTTCGAAAGTTACGGAGTATTACATTCTAATCGTAGACGGAGCGCATCTTGGTTCACTTAAAAAAGTACATAGGTGCATAAACAAACTGACGCATAGACTTTTTGGATGGACTTGAAGAAAAAATCATTTTTATATTAAAATTATATAGTAGTTGGTATAGTAATAATAAGAAGATAATTTTTTGTTTTTAGATGCAATTTTTTTGTTAAGAAAGATGTAATTTTATTGAAACTATATTTCGTTGAATGGTTAAATCCCCGTATTAACATATGTAAATATACATACATATATTAACATGAATATATAAAAAAATACTGTATTGTAATTCCATAAAATAAATAAATATATAAAAGACATATCCGCTCCGAAAAAGCGATATGTTACCGTATATAGTATATTTATGGTCGCGTATGAATAGAAATTTTTGTTTATATTCCGAGTATAATGGTATTAGTCGTGTTTTATTTTCCTTCCTATTAAAATGATAAATCCATGCGAGAATTTCATCCAATTTTAAAAAGGACTCTCAAGTGAACTAAGTACCTTTAACTGATAGTATATTTTTATATGAATACGTCTGATTAGTTGGTATTTCAATGCTCTCATGTGCTCACCATTATGTTTACGAATTCATCAAATTCAATTGTTTTTACCAAAATAAATATTTGCCCCCGTTTGTTTTTAATTGATATGAAGTTACATTTTACGTTACGTGACATAGACATATTATATGTAGTTATTAGTCATCACAAAAAATTTTGGTTACAAAACAAATAAAATAATCGCGTCAAGGCATCGAACCAAAGACCCTTCGCTCGGAAGAGAAGCTCCAAATGAGAATGCAACATTCAGCTTATTGAAATGCTACTGAAACTTATATTATCTATAACGAAACTTAAATATAACTAGCAAATGCCCTCGCTTCGCTTCAGAAAAACTACCTTAGGCTTAGAAATAACACCTGCATTGTTTCCGGCCTGAGTTATTTTCGTTCTGTTAATGAGAAATAGATGTATTCATTTATAACTTTTTTATTTATGGACGAATTGTTCTGAAATGAACATTAAGTTTTAAGTGATGCTTACTGCAATACATAAGGGAAAACCAGAATGTAATCGGATAAGCCATTTCTGAGATTAGCGCGAACAAACGCATAGACAAACACACAAAAATTCTAACAACTATTGTTTCGTGTTTAATTGTGTTAATAAAGGCCTCTAATAATAGCTTTTCTTACATATCGCTCATGTACAGAAAGCGATCAGTTAGAATTTTATTATATGTATAGATTAAAACTCTGTTCGAGGTAGATTACAGATGTATTTATTTACGTTATACCGTGCGTTGTTGAAGGAAAACATGCCGAGGAATCCTAAGAATGGAAGTTTTTCATATTATTCCTAAAATATAGTTCTAAAGGTGTTCTAAAAGTTCTGAAGTGTAAAGGTGATGGATGTTTACAATATTATAAGGTTGATTAAATCAACTGTCTTGTCTGTCAGAACTAGCAGAGACAAAAATTTTAAATAATGCAAGCTAATAATAATCTAGCAACAGGGACAAAACATTCGGAATAATCATGTACGGGTGTAATGAGTTTTGAAACTATAGTCAGAGAGAGAGAGAGAGGGATGTAAATAGTACGGAACACACAATCCTATGTAAACTTATTTCATAGTGCCCTTGGCGATAAGATAAACCTATGTGCTATATTACATACTCATACAGAGAGTGTTCTAGCATAGAAATTATAGGTACCTGAAATTTGTATATAAATGTCCTACTCTGTCTACATGTTAAAACTACCTTAGGTGTATTGGTGGGTTGTGGAGTGCCTCATAAAACTCATTCGTTCCCCTAGACACGTCGTGTATCTTTTGAAAATTGCTCATAAAATAAAAACCACTCGAGAGCGAATTGGACTCGCGTGACTGATTACTGGATGTAATATTTTGTATTTTTGAAAATTGTAATGTCAGTAGCTTTTCACAGAAAATGGTAAAATTGTCAACATTTTCTGTAGATTCGGGGAAAATCAGATGTGTATGAACAGACACACATTTTTTATAATCATCTTCGAAAACAGAACCGAGATATTAATAAGAGTTCACCTTGAGTACCGTCACAGAATAAAGTTGAAATGAACGAAATTACCCTATTTACTGACACTGTTCCTTTTACCGGTTGTAATTATTATATTTTTTCTTCTAAATTTATTCTAAGAGAATTTTAGTTCGCTCATTTCCAGATACGTACACAAGCCACTACACACTAAAGAGTGTTTAGTTCACCCTCCAGTAATAGTCTCGGCTTTTAGCGGTACGCACTGGAAGGTTATAACATAATTTAAGAATTTAAAACAAATATTATCATCAATCTGGACATTCAAGTAGGTTAAGAACAACTAATGCGCAGGAAATAGTATTATAATTATATTCTATATGTACTAGCAAACTGCCCTTGCTAACCTTCGGAAAATCTACGCCTTACGCTGAGGAATAATACGTACATTATTTTAAATTAATTTATAACTTTTTTATTTATGAACGAATTGCAATGAAACAAACTTTAAGTATTAAGTGATGCTTACTACAATACATTAGCGAAAACAAGAACGAAATCGGTTAAGCCGTTTCTGAGATTGGCGCTAACAAATGCACAGACAAACAGAAAAAAATTCTAACTACTATTGTTTTGTGTTGTATTGCGTTCATAAAGGCCCATAATAATAGTTTTTCTCATATATCGCTCATATACAGAAAGCGATCATTTAGAATTTTTTTATATGTATAGATAAAATTCATAAAACAATATCTAATATATAAAATTCTTGTTTCACAGTTTTAGTTACCATACACCTCCGAAACGGCTTGAACGATTTTGATGAAGTTTTATATGTATATTCCGTAATTGTGAGAATAAGTTGTTATCTATTTTTTATACCCGTAAGTCATAAGGGTGATCCACCTCAAATTTTTAATTTTTATTTTTTGGTCAATTTTTTTGTTTTTATGGTGTGGCAATAAAAACTACATACAACCCTAAAGTGTCACCCTTCTACCATTAACCTTAATTTTTTAATAGCGATATTAGTAATACAATAATTTTTAACCCAGGTCGATAATTTATTAATTATCACTTGATCAGTTATCCTCGCCAGGCGTCTACCGGTGTCACTTCTGACACAGTAAACAGCACGGAGTAGGGATGAGATCTCTTTTGTCACTACCTACAGTTTTTGTTATTTTATTATTGTTTGTGCATAAATCGTAATAGTGATTATCATTTTACTATTTTAGTGTTATTTTAAAATAAATTTATCATTAATTCATATCACACCATGTTTTTCACAAGGACAAATATACGTGGCACGCTCTCGAGTTTGTAAACAATCCAGTTTGTTTGTGTTAGCTAAAGATGTGATAAAAAAAAATTGTACACTCTATTGCGTTAAGGGATTGATATTGTTTTTTAGTAAAATTATTATAATTAGCGATGTATATATAATTAATAATTTATAGAGCAAAACAACGTTTGCTGGGTCAGCTAGTTATTTTATAATAAACCCCTTGAATTATTTTATATTTATGCCACATAATTAAGGCATTGCATAATAAACATATTACAATAGAAGTTAATAATGGAGCTCAATATAACGTTTCTGATATAAAATTTGAGTGGTACAGGCGAATAAATTTAGCTAGACTACAGTCATAACATATACTACTTGTTTAATGAGACATCTTTAGAGATCGGTTCAAATTTTTTTTTAAACTGTTAATTTTTCCAAGTTTAGTGTAGATATGCGTACATAATAAGTATGTTATTAGAAAATGTTATTAGGTTACGAGACGAGTAGATATCGTAACTCAGTTTACATGTCACGTCTGCCCAAGACATTATTACTAGCTAGTTTCTGCCGACTAAAATCAGTGTCCCCTAAGTTCTAGTCATTAAGGAATGTTGCTTTTATGCTAGACACAAACATCTCAATGACGCACTCGCTTTGCAATTTAACCGGTAACCAAAGGACACAAATCATAGCACAGTTGAATTACTTTAAACTGATGAGGAATTGCATTTCTTGTGTCAAGACCTTATCGACCGATCCGGAGATGACCAGTGATGGACACGTTTTGCAATCTTAATGTTATCGAAAGCAAAAATGTCTTTAATTACGTTTAATGATTGTCATCCGTTGAGTAGTTCTTCATCTCTAAAATCGATTTTTATACCTCATTATTCACTATTACCTATATTATTACCTACTTATTCGGGATTAACTAAATGCCAATATCCTGTATAATAACAAAAATACAAACACGGGATCATAGAACCTTCTTTCTTTTATGAAGGTGGCTAAAAAACAATTATAAGAACTTTCGAGATGCCGCAAACTGATTTGTGACATTAAAATAACGTGACGTTGTTATTGACATTGATTACAGAATATTATGTAGAACTATTTTATTTAATGGAAGTATACATCTCACTACCGTGAACATTGAAACAGTCTGTTAAAATACAGGACACAAATTTCTGATGTCGTTTGAATATTATGAAGATTACGCCATACCGAATAAACTAATAAATAAAAAAGTTTACTTCCAATTACATTATTTTCCTCAATTATGAGTAAACAGAACGTAACATTTCTCTTAAACGATTTAGTTTACTTTGTCATGTGTGGATTGTTCTTTCAAAAAGTAATGAAACGTTGATGATCTGTGACGATAATTACTTATATAATAAGGTAGACTTTGATTTCTCTAAAACTTTAAAGATATATAGCGCAGGATCTTTGCTTAGTATGTAGAAAACATAAAAAATCAATGAAATCCAGATAGGAAAATACCTTTTGCGATGTATAAGTAACTTTTGTATTACAAATCAACTTACGGATTACATAATTCGTAAAAACGGAAATTGGTATTCTAAACTAAAAGGACACTATTTATGCGACTCTGGAAGTCATGTAAACATAATTGAAATTTGGTGTGATTTAAATATTTTACAACATTTCTATTTATATTACCGAACGTAGTAACTACATATCTAGTCTAGAATGTTGCATCTCTATATGGATAGACAAATATATGGATTTACAAATAGAAATAAAACTCTTTATTTCTAACCCAGAATCCTATATTTATACAATTTCAACTTACTTCTTGATTTTAAAACAACAAATCCCTCATCCTTATGCTTGAACTGTGGTTGCTGAAATTTCATGACTTTGGACATGCTGGATAAAAATATAACTGATAAAATTAGACTGACGATGTACGTTGGTACATCCTTATATTTATTCCGTACCTACTCACTAATTTATTCTTATTAATATTCATTATTTTTTTAATGTTTTTAACCTTGACGCAACAACGAATTATAAATTGGTAATACTTCAATAAAACAGCGTGAAGATGAATTTTAGGCAAATTCCTAAACAGTTCTTACAATCCTTCGGTTATCAGTACCTAGAAAAGTAAGATTGCTTGAATTCTTAATAACTGTTAATAAGCATGTTATTCTACATAACATCGCTGGATTTACATATAACAAAATTTGGTGTGGAAATTCCGAACCCAATTTAATTTCGTCAAACCGTTTAGTGACTAAGGCACTTACCGTTTCCGAAGGAAATGCTCTTAGAGAGTTGCTTATTGAAACTAGAAAGATTGAACCAAGAACAAGTTGCCGAATGAAATTTTTGGATACCTATAATTATTCCGTAAAATAATACTAAGTAGTAATAGCTACTATCTCTACCTAACATTCTATTATTTATGTTCGGTTAGAAGAATTCTTTTATTAACGATACGAGGAAAAATGTAATAAATAATACGGTACAAAGACAGTAAATTTAATTTACAACCACCAATTCTTGATACATATTCAATCTTGATACATACACACATCAAAAAAAGTTTGCGATCGGTTCGAAAAATTGAAACCTTTTCTTAGCATGATAAAATACAACATGATTTATTTTTCTTGTTTGCTCTCTATTTAAAACTACATAATTTGAACATGAAAGATTCTAAAATTTCAATTGTTTTTCAATATAAAAGAAGGTTCAGTAGTGGTAGAGTATCATTCAGAAATCTGATACAAGTCGATTCAAGCGGTTTTTTCGATATTTTCGGAGGATATCTAGCTTGAAAAAAATGCCAAAAGGATTATCAGAAGGTTTACGAGTAAGAATTATAACTTTGAGCGAAGAAGGATATTCTACGAGAGAAATAACACGCACAGTCTCCGTATCCCAATCCTGTGTCGTGACCAAGTTGCAGAGGTACCACGACATGGGTAATTTAGCTGACCGACCTCGCAGTGGTCGTCCAACTGTGCTGACTGCTGCCCAGAAGCGCTATATCAAATTGTTGACTGCCCGTGACCCAACAATCAACGCTACCAAAATAAAGGCAGAGTTGCGGGCTACAACTGGACGTGAAGTTAGCACTCAGACGATTCGGAATTGCTTACACCAGGTTGGTTTACGAGCGAGGAGGTCCTGGCGAGCACCTCTGAACTCACGGCAACGACAGCGACACAGACTGCAATAGGCTAGATTCCGCCAAATTGAAGAAGATGAAAATAAAAATATTTGGCATAATTGCCTCTTTGTTGACGAATCACGAATCAGTACTCATCCGGATAACCGACGTGTTCGCGTCTGGAGAAAACCTGAAGACACGGAGAGGCAAAGAACTGCCACTGGAACTGTTCAGCAAGGTGGAAAATCGGTGTCCTTTTGGGCCGGAATAATGATTGGAGCTAGAACACCTTTGATCCCGTATAAAGGCAACATGACTGCAGTTATGTACAAAATAGTCACTATTGATGGAATTGTGCACCAATTTGTATTGGTCGACGATAATGCCCCCGCACATCGAGCTCAACGAGTTAATGCTGCTCTCCGTGAATACAACATTACAAGATTAGACTGGCCTGCCGGCTCGCCTGACTTAAATCCAATCGAGCATGCATGGGACGCTTTTAAGCGAGATATTTGGAACCGTCAGCCACTACCTCAGACCGTGCCTGAGATCAGGGAAGCCGTTGTTCAAGAATGGGACAGGTTGCCGCAACAAAAGCTGGATAACTCGATCCTCAGCATGCCCAGAAGAATTTCCGCATGTCTTCGAGCCAGAGGAGGAGTGATATTATACTAAATAAAAACCATTTGAAATAAATATAGTAGATTTTTTGTATAATCCTCTTTTTCTTTCAATCAAATTTTCTTCACATTCGCATTAGATTTGAGTAAGCTAATTTTTATTACCAAAAAATTATTAAAGCGTTTTTTTTTCTAATTTCATAAACTGTATTTTTAGTTAAAAACATATTCTATAAACACTTTTTCTTGATAAAGTTACAATTATAAAAAATATATCTGTTTTTCCTAGTGATCGCAAACTTTTTTTGATGTGTGTATGATTGTAATATATGCAACCTCTTTGACATATTACAATAGTCTATGTGTGATATATATTTTCAGGGACATAGAAGAGGTTGTATATATTACAATGATATACTTAGATTTATAGTCACATAAAATAAGGTAATTGAAATCATAATTCCCATATAATAAACCATTATGTACCAAAAAGAATTAAAATCATTAAAAACTAACACCGTTTAAACAGGACAAAAAATACTCACATAATATATCTTTTTCAGTTATCATAAGCGACGGAAAATCTTCAATTATTACAATAGAATAATTTCTAAAAAGATTTATCTATATTTTCACGACATACTTTTAAACGCTATAAAAATTTCCAGAATTGAAATGTAATAACAAAGGATATATCAGAATTTAATATAACTAAATTTAACAAGTGTTTCACACCCAATTAAAACCCTAATTCGAGGTCACAGTAACATTGTAAATTTAATAGGAGAAATAAATAGTATTTAATAATAAACAATTTCGATTGGAAATCTATTTGTATGCTTAATCCGACGCCATGTGCTCTGCATTTGCCACATAAATAATTCGCACCTAAATAGTTGCCAACTACGTTTAATGTCTACATTTCAGCTATTTTATTCGACAACTAGGGTTCTTCCATCGTTTATTTGACTTTAAGTATGTGTAAAATATCTATGGCATGTTTTATCATCGTTATAAAATGAGACTTTACAAGTGACTTGGTAACAATGGTTTGTGCCCAGTGGTTTTAAGAGTAGATGTGTAGCTTATCATAATCCATAGATGTCCCTCTGATGGGATAGGGTTTTCTTTCACAACGCCAGGAGTAATGGTAGTCAACTACTCTGACCATTGGAGTGGATGGTGGATTGGCAGACACATTACATTGACATAGCTTAAGCAGTTTCGAAAATCACCTTGAACGAACAGAATATATGAATATGAATATGAATGAATGAAAATATGAATAGGTATTGATTAAGCAACCATTAATTGGGGTTTATTTTGTTATCGAACGACTATTGATTTTTATAGAATTGTAGGTAATAATGATTTATAAATAAAAATCCGTTTTTCTAGCCTGTAGTAGGAAATCAGTTGAAAACGTAATATATTTATAAGCTAGCGACATACACACACACACACACACACACACACATATACATATATATAATTATTGAGAAATATATTATATAAATAAAAATGTAATATGTAAATTTTAACTATTTCACTAGAAATATTTTTTCATAACTGGACGAAAACTGTATCATTGTGTTAAAGTTCTAAAATTCATGTTCGGTGAAATACAAGTGAATGAAAGTAATAATTTAATTCAAGAAAGCCGTGTTTCGCTGAGTGAAAACTGTCATAACTCAGAATTTAATAAAAAAATGATATTTAATTTAGTCCAAAGAGAAAAACATCAATTTATGTAAAAAGTAACTACGTAGGTTTACTTATAATGATAGTCGAAGATGGCTGATAAGAGATCTCTGGTCGATGATCTTTCGCCCTGTATTAAACGTGAAGAAAAACCTGCGTTCTACTTTTCTTTCTCTGTTTGTCAATCAATTTTATTTATTTTTCTGTTGTTTGTTAGGTATTGACGATGAGGATATTTAATATATTTTTTTTGTTTTTTTCAATTATTTCCAAAAAAAAATTGATTAATATACAAAATGCGGATCATTTAAATTTGTTAATGTCACGTATATGTTCTTTGTGGTCAAATATTCGCAAAAGTAAAAATTGTCTCAAAGAAATTTAAAATGTAATATAATACGAAGTATTTTATTTAACAGGAAAAATAAACGACGACGACGACGACCAGTCTTCTAGCGCGCCCGCTCGCTTTGCGGGATGGGTGCGTGGGATATTTGGGTCTCATTTACCCGGGCTGAAACTCGGGAGAACAAGTGCCCAGTTGGGCGGGGGACTAATCCGACTGCAAAAGCTCCCGCTTCCGCGGGAATCCCTCCAGCAGTCTCGCATGGAGGAGTGCGATCCCCCGAAGTGCCACTCGGCTCGGCCGTACATCGACCTTGCCAACTGGACCTCATAGTCTTTTATTGACTGCACTCGAAGGTCGCACGCTATGACGTCGTTGCGTACATAGTGACCCGCTCCCACGGTCGCTTGCAGGACGGTGTTCTGCATCCGCTGCTGCAGCTTTCGTTACCACCGCAAGGTCAATGTGTACCATGCCGGCGCCGCGTACGTCAGTCCTGAACGGATGTACGTATTCACCATTCGTTTCGCTCGTAGAGGTAAATGAGATGTAAATACCGATCGGAGTAGAGCTCGTGTGACACGCGCCTGGTCTAAAACGTGGCGGAAATGTTGCCCCATCCGCATCGAGCTGACAATGGTACATCCCAAGTACTTAACGGTAGGTTGCCATACCACCTCCCACGACGGCGCAGCGGCGGCGGCGTTTTGCGTTGCTTGGAGAACAAGATGTGGACCATGTTACCGATGTTGACGGTTATCCTCTATTTGTCCAACCAAGGCGGCAACAGGTCTAGCAGGCGTTGCATCCTACTGGCGGCAAACTCAGCACGGTGGGACGAAAGAAAGAACGCCCTGTCATCAAAGAACAACGTGAGCTCTGCGTGGAGGTGACCCTCAATAGTGGCAATGTAGTTTGTGCACAAGGCGTACAACGCTGACGAAAGGCAGCTCCTCTGCGATACACCCGCACAAATGGGGCGGGGGTTTGAGGTCACGTTCTCGATCGCGATAACGAACGACCGCCCATCTAAAAACGGCGCTATTAATCTAACCAGTATGGCCGGCGCGGATATGGCCGTCAAATTGTACATAAGCCCATCATGCCACACGCGTTCGAATACCTTCTCGATATCCAAGAAGACCCGGACCGTGTGCTGCCCGTAGTTGAGCCCGTCACAAATATGGTGGATCACCCGCGTCTCAGCACCAGCTGCTCGAAGAGCTTCGCTAGCGTCGAAAGAAGCGTGATGGGTTGATAGTTGGCCGGGTAACGGCGGTCTTTACCCGGCTTTGGGAGAACTATAACCTTCCCCAACTTCCAGATGGTAGGGAAGTGGCCTGTACGGAAAATATCGTTACAGAGCCGTGTCAAAGCGGCGACGGTCCTTCTGGGTAACATTGCCAGTGCCAGGTTTATGACGTCATCGAGGCCTGGTGTCTTACGCTTGGGTAAGCGCAAGGAAGCCTTCCGTGTCTCTGACGGTGCGATGAATGCGATCCCCTAGAGCGACGGTGTCGGGCCGTTGATGAACTCGTGCACTTTCCTTGACACTTTCTCGTGTTGTTCGACGGCGGCAGGCGCGGCGGGGTGGGGCGTGTACTGCCCCTCTGTGTACTCTGCAAGTACCTCCGCTCTGTCCTCGGCAGCGTATACCAACTCGTCACTCCTGTTAAAGAGTGGACAAGTTGGGACTTTGGCGCGAGTCAGTTACCTGCTGAGATGGTGAAGTGAACGGTCCGAATCGCCGACTTGGTCGAGATGTCTCTCCCATTCGGCTTCTCGGTACTCCCTCATCTCAGAAGTCAACGTCTCAGCCAACGCATTGAGGTCTTACTTAACCCTGGGGCATCCAATGTGCGACCATAGTTTGTGGAGATTCCGCTTATCAGCAATCATTTTCCGCAGCCGAGCTGATAGGGTTCCTCTACTACACGCTGTGACTCAGCTCTTAGTGGTTAGTCCGCCAGTGTATGCTACACAATGGTGGTAAACACCTGGGCGGCCTCCTCCATCCCCCGTGCGTCGACAGCGGTCCTGTGAACTTTACCTGCGCCATGTTGCGCTGGAAACCCTCCCAGTCAATCTTGGTATTACAACACGGTATCTTGGTACTACAACACTCTCCACCCCAAGGCCAAGAGTGATCAAGATGGAGGTGCTGTGAATCCAGATCATACATCACCTCCATATGGACCGGACAAGGTAGGATCTTGTGGAGTAAAATATCCAGGACATCCGCGGAGTAGGTATTCGACACGGAGACGTGGGCGAGTCAAGCCCCAGGACCTCGTACCCGAACGCCTCCGCGTCGGCGTATAGTTGCTGGCTCGTGGAGCTGACGAGTCTGAAGCCCCAAGTCCCAAGACGCCGGGGGGACCAGCATGGGCGTGCTGCCTGCCGGAACCTGGGTCTCCATCCACTCCAATGGCATTTCGCATGCGACCTCCTCAGCGACAGTTGGGGCTTGGATCGAAGCGAGTGTATTGGTAGAGGCGGCCAAAGGTTGGACTTTTGGTCATCTGGGTTGTCGCTGAGGTTTTAGAGCTGCCACCAGCGACGGCTTATGCAACGCTGACGAAGGTAATTGTTGCGCCACAGTGACTACAGGTACCTTAGGTTCAGACGGATCTGCGCCTGAAGCCCTTTTCCCCTTCGTCTTCTTCTTCTTTTTCTTTTTGGCTTTCTTCTCCTTATCGCCTTTAGGTTGCGCCTGGGTGGTCCGGGGAAGGTTTGCCGGTGCCATCAATGATGCACCGTCGGTGGCAGCATGCTCCTCTACAACAGCGACGAGAGTTGACGCGAGATTTGGTACTGGCTACTTGCTCTCACCATTCTTCGCAAGACCGCGCACCGCTTATCATTTTCACATACGTATAATGTAGGAATAGAGAACGGGAAGGAAGTGAAAGAAGACTCAGAAAGAAAGAATAAAAAATCGTAGAAAGCTAACAAGACAAATAGTGCTCTTACATTTGCCTTTTGAATGAGTTTACTGAATTTGTACGGCTAACAGAAATTACGTGGTTGGACAAAAAAGAAGCAAAGGAATTATGACATAAGTTAGATGAGTGATAAGGAGTGCGTAAAGAAATGTTAGTTGTGGAGTGGAGGTAGCGATCACTATTGTGCAAAGTATATTATGGTCACGGAAATTGTTCTTTAACGTATAGCGGATATTAAATTAAACGGCATACAGCAAATAAAACCAATTATTCGTTTATTTCGCCGAAGAAGGGTCGGGAGCCAATATATAAAACTCGTATATAAATTAATCAATATACATAGTTTTGATTTAAATCATTTGGTGAAAAGGGTATAAATTACGAGCATCGTCATTCATTTTTTAATTCGAGTCAACCAACTTTGCTCATTCATAGATTATATTATCAGAATATTTAAAACAATGATATTTATTATACTCCATTATCCTATATTTCAGAAACAATAACATTGTCACTGAAATTGTGTCATTAGGAGGCTTCTTTATTAGGTCGATCATCTACCAATAGACGTCAACCCCTCTCAGTAGTCATGTATAATAATAGAATAGCTCATAAAACTTGATTACATTTTTATTGATTATGTCGATCAAATAAATGTTCAGTATTACAGTATTTTTTTATTTATTTCTGTGCTTACGATTACTACAGTGTTCTTTTAGAATTTCAGGTTTTTCTGTTTGCCTATTTGTCACACCCAATTTTGAATGAAACCACTGGATGGAATAATTTAATTGGTAAAGGTGTATATGTACAACAGATTTCTGTTTGATGGGTGTTTACCTAAATAAATGATTTCTTATTTCAATTCTTCTAGGATCGCTATGACATTGGTGAAATGAAGGTGTGTGAAAGGTTTAAATTCAACGCATTTTTCCATGCACTGCAGGACAGTTCGGGAAGATTGTTAATTTTTTCGTGTAATTTATACAACTATGAGACGATTTGTTGTTTATTTATGCAAGTCGTCGACAAACATGTAAATGAGCTATCTGATGGTAAGTCGCCTGTAGAAATGCCACATTCTAATACCTTCCTTACCTCTCATAATTTTCGAACTCATGTATATCAATATGCTGTCATGACGTTTATGGAACGAGCGCCCGGATTGACTAGTGTGTTCCACTTCTATAGCCAACGCTCTCGCTCGATAGTCGCCACTGGCGCCACGTTCGCCGCTGCAATTCCTGCTGTTCATTCCACGCCCGCAACCGCCATCGTGGACGTGCTTGCGGAAGATGGCGAAGTGCGTCACGATAATCGAAGACGCCCATGCCGTAACAGACACATATTGCGGCTCACCAGGCAAATAGGTACATGCGTTCAAATTTTTTTCCCGCACAATCTCGCTGGAGGTGACTTTACATCCACCTAGTCCTTCGCGCTATTCGCTGTTTCGCACCCCGATTAAGTTCCGCTAACCTGATAGCCTTTCCTTCTTCTCGCCTTACAAACAGACGGCCCCACCAGTCTATGACATTAAAATACTTCACAGATGCGTTGATCGCTAAATTGGAAGCGGTGGACTCAATTATTACTGGCCTCCAAAACCGCAACCTACACTTAAAACAAAACGAAACTTTGAAATTTGATAATTTGTGGATAGTTCATATTTTAAAATAAAATAAAATTAATAGATACTGATCTAGGTCTGAGGTAAAAAGGCAGTTAAAAGACTATTTAATTTTTACAGTACGGTATATTGGTACAACACAATGCACAAAAAACAGTAAAAAACAGAAAACTTGGGAAAATGTAGGAGCGCGCTCGCACGGTAGTCGCATTCGAAAACGGACTAAAAATTATACCCGCCTATTTTGAATTTAAGTTTAACTTTTTTACCGTGCGCGTGCGCCGCTATTAGTGTTGCCATCGTGATACTATAAATGTCTTAATATTAGTGTTTTGCGTCGCCTACAAACCCCACCGTAGTGACGCTTTATCGTCACTCATCTATCAAAGGTACTTTAGCGACGCGCGTTGCTGACCTTTTTAGTGGTCCTGTCCTTGTTTTAACCTCAACCATTCTTACTCTGCCATCTTTGCCTGGAAATACCTTTTGAATAATTCCCCGAGGCCATACATTACGTGGCCCATCCGGGTCCAACACGACTACTGCATCACCCACTTCTAAAGATTTGTGCTCCGCCTGCCACTTCTGTCGTGGTATCATATCAGGCAAAACTTCTTTGACCCAACGCTTCCAAAACATGTCCGCTAGTCTCTGTGAAATACGCCATTGTCGCCTAAGATAGAATTCAGAATCATCAAATGTTCCTATACCAGGTAAGTTAGACGACGTACCGAGCAGAAAATGATTAGGGGTGAGAGTCTCTTCACTTCCTGGCTCAACCGAGACATGTGTCAGCGGTCGGCTATTAACCATGTTCTCTATCTCGGCCATCAAAGTGTTGAAGGCTTCCTCTCTAGGCGCACGTTCCTTAAGTATTACTCTTAAGGCATCTTTGCCGCTTCGAATGAGGCGCTCCCATGCCCCACCCTAGTGTGGGCTTGCAGGTGGTATAAACGTCCAGTTAGTATTATTATTTACGGCTACGTTTTTTAAAGTTTCTTGATCGAGATCCTGAATCGATCTTCGTAACTCTGTTTCTGCTCCTCTTAAATTAGTTCCGTTATCGGAATAGATGTGAATCGGCCACCCTCGTCTTGCAGCTATACGTCTGAGAGCTAGTATTAGCGAATCCGTCGTTAAGGAATGTACTAGTTCAATGTGGATTGCCCGAACGGTTAAACAAGTGAATAAAACGCCATAACGCCTTTCATGCCGCCTTCCAACTGTGACTTCAAATGTTCCAAACAAGTCTATTCCACAATATGTAAATGGTCGAACATGGTGTGCTAGTCTCGCGGAAGGTAAGTCGCCCATTCTAGGTATTTGAGGTTTAGTTTTACGTATTCGGCAGAACATACACCTTGATGCTACGTATTTTACAGTAGGTCTCAATTTAACTACCCAATATTTTTGTTTCAGCTCATTAATAACAGTTTCCTGGTTTCCGTGTGCAGCCTTGACATGGTAATGTCGTACTATTAATTTTGACAAACAATGGTGGCCATCTAATATTATAGGTTTTTTCGTTTCCATGTCTATTTCAGCAGCGGTATTAATACGACCATTCGCCCGCAGAATCCCGTGTTCGTCGAGGAATGGAGATAAGGTAAGTAGTTTACTTTTTGAGCTTATTTTTTGTCCTGCTTTGATTACGGTCAACTCTTTATTGAATGACTCAACTTGTGCCTGTTTAATTAGTAACCGTTCAGCCCGCTCCATGAGAACAACCTTATTGTCGCAGTTATATTTCCTGAACTTATTAATGAAAATAAGTACAGCGGCGGTGGCGCGTTGCAGACGCAACCATGATGAGAATCTAGTACAATCCGGTACAGGTAAGCCTTCTGATTTAATTTGTATGGTTGCTACAATGTCTAAATGAGACTTATTCACTTCTGGCATTAACTTATCCTTTGGCCACTCCGTTCTGTTATTATAAAGAAATTTAGGACCATTTAACCATTCACATTGCAGAATGGACACGTCATATGATTCGCGTGTCGCTAAGTCTGCAACGTTCAATTTTGTAGGCACGTATTTCCATTCCTTAATTCATGTAAGCTCATCTATTTCACTCAACCGGTGAGCTACAAAGGCTTTGTAACTTCTTGCATCGTTACGTATCCAGTGTAAAACTGTGGTCGAGTCACTCCAAAGGAAACTTTCTTTCGGTTGTATCTTATGCTCACGTTTTACTGTGTCGGCTAATCGCGCGGCTAATAATGCCGCCTGTAGTTCTAATCGTGGAACAGATATAGGTTTAACCGGTGCAACTCGACACTTGCTCGCTATAAAAGCGACGAACACACGGTTATTTTTTACCCAACGCCAGTATGCGACCGCGCACATCGCTTTCGGTGATGCATCACAAAATATATGTAATTGTAAATTTGTATAGCCACTTGTATTTACTTCATTCATAAAATGCGTTTGAATCTGATGACGTAAGTCATCTATCTCTGTCTCACTCGCACCCACAGCCGCGGCTAATTCGTAATGTCGAGGAATACGTATGACTCGTACGCTACTCAACACTTGCAACCATTTGCGCCATCTTTTAAAGATATCTTCCGATATCGGATCATTCCAGCCGATTGATAAGCGCCAGGTATCTTGTAGTAGTATTTTACCGTTAATAGTCACCGGTGAGAGGAATCCGAATACGTCAAAAATAGACATAATAATTCGCAACATTTCTCGCTTAGTAGGCTTCTGCTTTCCGTTAATTAATTCACTAGGAATACGCTTTAAACTAACATCGAAACTTAACGCATCTTCATTCGGAAACCAAAGTAAACCAAGTGTCCGTTCACCCTCATACTCTTGATCTACCTTGAACCTTACGGCATTGTTACCAAGAGCTTCTTTTGGAATGCCTTCTAAAACCTTTTCACTATTGCTCATCCAGTTGCACATTTCAAAGCCTCCTTGTTTGTGTATGTGATAGATATCGTGTACTAATTGTATGGCGGTTTCTTCATCAGGTACGCTGTCTATATAATCGTCCATGTAATGTTGAGTGCAGATCGCGGCCACAGCGGATGGCTGTAAAGAACTAAGCCGCTGTGCATTTTTATTTTTTATGAATTGAACAATGAATGGAGAACAGTTAGCACCAAAAATTAAAGATGTCATCTCATATTCCTTAACGGGCTCCGAAGAGTTGTCGCGCCATAAAAATCGGAATACATTTCTATCTTCGTCTAATATTTTAATTCTCAGAAACATGTCCTTTATATCCCCGGTGATAGCGATTCTATTTTCCCTAAAGCGTAACATTATACCCAGTAATGACATTAATAAATCGGGTCCTTTATACAGGTAGTCATTTAGACATAAACCATTAGTTTGAGCTGCTGCATCGAATACCAGCCGTAATTTCTTTTTGTTAGGATTGTCAACTCCGAAATGAGGTAAATACCATGTTCGCGGTGTAACACTATTATTTTATATCTTTTTTGCAATGCCGTTAGTGAGAAGGTGATTAATGCGATCTACGTACCTCTCTCCGTATTCAACATTACCTTGGATCTTCCTTTCTACACCTTTTAATCTAGATAAGGCGTTAGGGTAAGAGTCAGGCATATTACAGGTTTTGTCCTTCCATGGCAAGCCCACGTACCACCTTCCAGCGATTAACGTAGCCGTTTGTTCCAGAAGAGCCACCGCTTGCATGTCGTCCGAGTTCTCCCGCGCCTTAGTTGACACCCCCATTGATTCGATGCTAAAGGAACGCCTTATCTCTTCGTGAATGTCATTCCATGTGGGTTCTCCGTTGGAATCTAATGCTAAACACAAAGCAGAATGGTTTTGGTTAAGACAAGTTGACACTGGTACCCTACCGTGCACGCACCAGCCTAACGCAGTTAGGGATGCACAAGGTTCATTTGGTTTACCGACAATTCATTCCTGCGACAATAACAATTCATAATTATCTTGCCCTATAAGGACTTCTGGTTTTTCCAAATTACAACAAAACTTATTTTTAATCTTATGTAAGTGTTTATAAGAATTACAATTGATTACCGATAAATCTTGTTCAGGTAATGATAATTCGTTTACACTACGAGCATTAAAAGAAAACATAGTGCCATCTCTGTTAGACACATTAATTTTAACAAGATTTACATTGCACTCTAGTTGATCCCCACTCTATGGACCACATACGCGCATAGATTCACGGCGTCCACGTAACCCGACACGCTCTGCTAGGCTTGCGCTAATCGAAGATACGGTAGAACCATCATCGAGTAGGGCAGTCGTACTGAACTTACCATTAGGTCCGTGAATATGTATAGGTACAACTTTTAATAGTACTTTACAATCACTGACACTTACGTGACTCGCAATTAACACTATTGTCGCCCCGTATGTTTCCGCTACTAAGTGGATAGTGCAACAGTCGATGATGGTCCAGCCCGCAGTCGTCAACGTCGCACGCGGCGGCCGGACATGTCTCGCAGTTGTGGCGCGATACGAGACACTTGTAGCATATTCCATTTTGTTTTACATACAGCCACTTATCCTTGCGCAAGGCTTTTTTAAAACGCTTGCACTCCGGTAGTGTGTGACTACATATGCGACAATAACGGCACTTAGCATTTTCGCTATTTATACGTAAATCACTTTGCACTAGTAAAGTTTCACCGCGAAGCTTGGTTTTGTTTGTGTACGATCGAACATCTGATAAAGTGATACCGGCAGTTGATATTTTCATAGCTTCGTTGGTTAAGAACTCTGATAATATCTTCATTTTGCTTACATGACGTTTACCTTCTAGCGAGTGACAATGATCAGCCCATTTAGATATTAGTACGGTTGGTAATTTAGCTAGTATAGTTGACACTATATGCAATCCTTGTAATAACTCGTCGCGCCCCACGGCTTCGACTGCTGCGACGAAGTTTTTTACTTTAATAGAAAATGGCACAATTTCTTTGTAATATTCATTTGACATCGGTTGGAGCTTCTTTATATCTATAAGGATATGGGATAAAATAAGATAAGGGTTACCAAATTGTAACTGTAATGTAGCTATTATAGTGTCCGGTGACGCTGTAGTAATAAGCAGCGCTGAGACGGCCTCTCTAGCGGCTCCTTGTAGACACTTTCTTAAACGCCACAGGTTTTCTTTATCACTGAAATTACACACTTGGGTGGACTCCTCGTACGCCTGTTTAAACTGTAGCCACTCCATAGGATCACCAGAGAAAACTGGTAGATCTCTTGGTGTACTCAGCCGGCTTAGTAGATTGGCATTCGGTCCATTGGAAGTGGAAGCAGCCAGATCTCGCAGTGCACTAGCCAACATGTGTACTGTGCCATCTTCGCCGGCGGCTCCCGCCCCATCCGTGAGCCATCAGCGCGTGTACACGGCTCGTGCTCCAGCTCGTGCTGACTGTGTTCTAACCACTTTTCAACATTGGTTACACTATGTTTCTCCGATGGCGGACTGTATTCTTCCTCCAGGTCTGCTATATCCGCAGCTAGTTTTTTATCTATCAGCTCCATTTGAATGCGGGCTTTAGCTTCAGCTGCCTGTAGCTCCAGCTTCTTCCTTTTGGCTAAAATTGACGATGACGTTGAGTGTATCGAAGCAGGTCCATGTAGTGAAGCGGGTGCTGTAACGGTTTTTTCCTGTAGTGCCATTTGTACCGTTACGCTACCTGTTTCTAAATACACTGACTCCGACTTAATCTCATTTGGCGTCATTTTGCTAGTGGTTGCTGGATTATCTCCCTCCTTTCCCATTCGTTCTGTCTTCTTCAAGGAACTGCGAGTATTTACCATTGTAACCGGTGGACTGCGAAACATCGGTTCGGATTCGGCTCGAAGACCAATTTGTAAAGGTCTGAGGTAAAAACGCAGTTAAAAGACTGTTTGATATTTACAGTACGGTATATTGGTACAACACAATGCACAAAAAAACAGTAAAAAACAGAAAACTTGGGAAAATGTAGGAGCGCGCTCGCACGGTAGTCGCATTCGAAAACGGACTAAAAAATTATACCCGCCTATTTTGAATTTAAATTTAACTTTTTTACCGTGCGCGCGCGCCGCTATTAGTGTTGCCATCGTGATACTATAAGTGTCTTAATATTAGTGTTTTGCGTCGCCTACACCGTCTACTGACCGATTTAACAAAACAATGTCATATTGTTATAACGTTAAAATTTAAAACATTTTTAGCAATGAATTGAAAGTCTGAATTGTCCAATTATATAGTTAGTTCACAAGTAAATATATATTTTAATAGATACCTATGACCACAACATACCATACAAAAAAGCATCAGAAATAGAAACTGGTACCTCTTCCCTAAGATAACAGACGTAATACTTACATCTAATAATTCACCCTCATCTTGACAAATGGGCTCTTTGTGTAACAGAATTATTAGATCGGTAGTTATATTACAGTCAGCACTGTTAATGCACGAGGAAAGTAATCCGATTTGCTTCGGCTCCCGCGCACCATTATCCAGGTGCTATAAGCGCAACAGTGAAACATTCACATAGCCGTATAGCCATTTTGACGTGTTAATATAACATAACAAACTGTTCCATTGTTTTGATCGAGCGGCTGACAACTATGGCCAAGTTCAAATAGAATAGTACAACACATGAAAGAAATCCGGACGGGCCGCTAATATTTTCTTAATGCCGCTAAACCTCTTATGAATATTTTGATCTTAAATTTGCAATGAAAAAATAATTAAAAAAAAACACACTGTAATACCTGTAAAAGTCAAAATAATTTAGATCAAAAAAATTAACTAAGGGACGCCAAGTGTAATGGTAAAATGTACGCAGCACGCAGAATGGACACCAGTAGCTGTAGTGGGGACCCATTAAGTTTCCCTACGCATTAGTTCATTGTAAATGGAATGAAAATATGATTGTTTGAAAATAAGTAAAACAGGAATATTCTTTTCAATTTACATCAAGTAAGAACGACTGCGAAAGCGGTCGCTTACACAAAGTTTAACAACGATACTGCCGGCCACAAAGGAAAAGTTTTTAACTGACGAAATACTTTCACAAAAATTAGAAACATTATTTCGGCTCGGAAGCCATTTTGTACTTTAGGAGTTCGTTAAGAGCATTTATGTCAACATGCCCGCATTTGGCAGTAAGTTTAAAAACAAAATTGTGGATTTTAAAACTTATTCTGTAAAATATAGTACGTGTTCCAGGGCCAAGTTCACACACACACAGAGGTGATAACTATTACAATTATTACAGTACTTCACGCCCTTTCAAAGACCCGTCCAAATGAGAAGGAAACTTTTGATCTAAAATTCAATTACACCGTCAACAGCAACCAGTTTTCCGGCAAAAAATGCACACAAATCGCCCATTGGATTCGAGCACAAAGAGAACTAACTAACTCACTCATCACTAACTAATTAAACAGATGGAAGACCGATCACGACTGCATCACGAATTCAACGAACTTACTGGAGTTTATTCATATGCGCTTGTACTCGGTTTGTACATCGGGTCCAATGCGTATGTATCGATTCAAAGACGTATGTGAACAGTAACAAAATTAAGTAGTCAAAAAATTAAATATCTCACGATCAACTAACCAAAATTAAATTCCTCACACTAGCATCGCTAATATATCTGGTGAGGGTCCAAAATAAAATAATACTCTGACTGTTCCAACAGTTTCCTTTATTGCGCTCACCACAAATACTAGGAATATGAACCATAAAAGTAGAGTCTTGGCCAAATTAGTTTTTTTTTCTGCGCCCAGAAGATGGAAAATGGGCTACCCTGCGGAAAAGCGCGGGAGGGGGGTGGTGAATGCTCATAGCATACCAACGCAGCCGGCTGCGCTGGTTATGTGGGACTCCCGAGAAACCTAGGGGCCTACCCACTAAACACCACCCGAGTTGGCTTTGGCTTTGTGGCCTCTAAGCCTTCATCTGAAGCGACCCATCCTTAGAGAAGGAAAGGGTGCTAGCGGCACTCCCGAGGGAGCATACGCTTGTTGTAACACTGAAGGTGTTGTCGAATGGAGAGACTACGTGGCATCTTAAGGATGCTACTAACTGTTATTATTTGAGTTTTTAACTATGGCTGCCAGGCGGCAGTCCAAGTCAGAAGATATCATGTTAGGGGGATCTGTGAGGGCGTTTCTTGGCCTCCGGATTTGATGACCTGTAAGACTAGGGGCGGTGTAATCCGCTGCCTGTCTGATTAGTGGATTTGAATGTTCCTCTGAGGATTTAAAAAATGCAGTGCAATAGTCTTTAAAAGTTTTCTGAATTGTCGGAAGTTGTAGATCGAAGTGTAGGTCGGCGTTCCTCACGCACCAGTGAGCGTTGGTTGCGATCCTGCAAAAAAGGTTTTGGACAATCTGGATGGGATAGAGGACTTGGGGACGAAGACAGGGGCGGCGTATGACATCACCGGTCGTATGCAAACCTTGTAGAGCGTTCGCTTGCTTCTGAAGGCCATCTTACTGTGCCTCCCCAACAGACTGTTGAGTCGGCTCATATAGTATCTGGCGGAGTGAGTGACTTTACGAACGTGTGGTCTGAAGGTAAGTCTAGAGTCGAGAGTTACTCCTAAGTATTTGGTAGTGGTTTTCCACGGAACAGGGGTGCCTAGCAAACGGATGTTAGGGTCGTCTTGTCTATGTCTGGTCTTGTAGTGAAAACATACCGCGGAGTTTTTCTCCGCGTTGACTTCGATTCCCCATTTGGTGAACCATTTTCCTAGCTCATTAACTGAGTGTTGGAGTCTGAAGAGGACTGAATCTAATTTTTGCGCTTGATAATAGAGGGCAGTATCGTCTGCGAATAGTGAGACTTGCACGCCGTTTTTGGGGATAGGTATGTCGTTCATATACGTTAAAAATAGCAAGGGTGTGAGTACCGAGCCCTGTGGAACCCCAGCCGCTAGCGGGCGTGGGGAGGAAAGTACTCCTTCGTGTCTGAAACGAAAGGAGCGGTTTTGGAGATAGAAAGCGACTAATCGAACAACGCGATCTGGCAGACCTAGGTAATGGAGTTTATAGAGGAGTCCTCCGTGCCAAACTTTGTCGAAAGGATTGTGGATTTGCTGAGGGCAAGAGTGCTTGGCACGAAAGCCGAACTGCTGTGAAATGATTAATGGTTGACCGCCTACTGGGAAGAGAAGGTTCCTTAGTCTGGATTGAATAACGCGTTCGAATACTTTCCCCATAGCCTTGAGGAGACTGATGGGGCGGTGGTTGGAGGGTATATTAAGTGATTTACCGGGTTTAGGAATTCCTATTACAATTCTTTTGTCCTTCCAAGCGGTTGGAAAGAAGCAGTGATGCAAGCAGGCATTAAAAATGAGAACTAAAGGAGAAAGAACCTGCTCGGGGAAATGTTTAAGCGCGACGTTAGAGATGCCGTCGGCTCCTGGAGCTTTGCGGGGTTTTAAACCCCGGATGATGTCTTGGACTTCGTCAACGGAAACAACGATGGGCTCAGCGGTGACAGGGAGTGAGTTCTTTTGACGGACCTCATCCTCTACTGATTCTATGTGGGAAGGAGCGCATGGTTGCGAACTGGGTGAGCATTGAGAGGCTATGCTGTCAGCGAAGCATTCGGCTTTATCAGCGTCTTCGAAGGCGATACTGCCATCGGGACGAGATAGAGGCGGGGTGAGAGGCTGGGCGCCTACTCGGAAGGCTTTCGCCACCTTGTAGAACGCCTGATGGGAGGGTGTAATCCCCTCCATGAGGGAGTCCCAATTAGAGTTCCTCACTTCGGCAAAACGAGAGCGAACACGTCGCTGGAGAGCGTTGGCTCGCTTCCTATATGTTGGGGTGTGGTAGAGTGCGGCCCTTCTCAGGGCTGCATTCTTGGCTTGAATAAGATCCCTAACATCGAGTGGTAGTTCTCGGTTTGGCACCTTGACTACACGCTCGTTGTCACGGAGAGATGATTGTACTAAATGAGTTAGAGAGTTGTCCGCTGAGTCTATCTTTTCCGTATTAACGAAGTAGTCTGAGTTGATAGCCAGTGGTGAGCCGGGGGCATCGAGACCTGCTACGAGTGATTTTTTATAGCCTTCTCAGTTGGTGAAGGTTTTAGTAGAAGTGTTTGGTTCGGTGGCATAAGGCCCGAGTTTAAGAGAGACCGGCCGGTGGTCAGAACCTAAGTCGTTGAGCATTTCGATCGCCCTTAGATTGAGAGCGACTCCTTTGACTAGTGCGAGATCGATAATGTCAGGAGAATGGAGTGCATGATCCGGGTAATGAGTAGGGGAGGAAGAACAAAGAACATCGACGTCCCGTGTCGCTATGAATTGACTAAGTTTGATACCATTCGCGTTGGTCGATCGGCACTTCCAATCTGTGTCTTTGGAGTTGATATCTGAGATGAATAAAATAACCGAGTCTCTTAGAGAGAGTAGGGCCTCTAAATCTGAGTTCAAAAGTGAAGTTCCCTACGGATTATAGACTGAGGCTATGATCAGAGACGGATGCCCTGTCATACCCAGCTTGCAAACAATGGCTTCTAGTAAGTCTTCTAGTAGTCGACTTTCTATATTAAATAGCGGTGCCACCGCTTGCGCGGCTTGTGGCGCCGCCAGGGCGTCTGTCGGTTCTGTCGTTTCTGTCGTTGCGTATAAGGTTGTACGAGGGAATTGATAGGCCCTTGGTGTGGGCGGGTTTTAAGAAGGTTTCTTGTACTAGTAGTAAGTCAGTAGCGTTGTTGAGAACGAATTCCTTTAATTCTGGGATGTTGGGGCGGAGGCCGCGAGTGTTGTATGAGACGAGCGAGACGCCCTTGGGTTTGGTACGACCGGTGTGACAGGAAGGCGCACTGAGTGCTTGGGCCATTATAACGATGTTAGTAGATGGCTGTGCTCAGCGAGCGCTAGGAGGCGCTGCTGAGGTGTGGTCGCCGCCCGTATCTTGCGAGCCAGGATGGAGATTTCGGCGATGTCGACGTTATGAATGACGTCGTAAACGATTTTCATGTCTTCGGCCAGAGAGGACTTGCCGTCCGGTTGCGAGGTGTGTGAATTCCTAGGTTCCGCCTGTTTCCGGTCGCGCGGGGCGGCCGGGGCAGGGCGGGGAGCAGCTACGGGGGCCGCGGAAGTGTCTGAGCGTCTCCACAAGTTGAAATGCTCGGGTCTAGGCGGTGCGGTAGGCGTCCTCAGAGGAGGGAAGTTGGCTTCGGTGTTCGGCGGAGGGCCAGGTTGGATGTTTCTCCAAGACTTCCTTGCGGCAGTCCTGGATGGGACGGGGCGGGTGGCTCTGGGGCAGCCACGGTAGTTGGCCGGGTGGCCGGCTTGGCCGCAGAGAACGCAGGCTGGAGGCGACTCGGAGTCGCGTGTGCGCGAGCACTCTTTCGTGCTATGGGGTTCCAGGCACTTAACGCACCTGGGATTTGCGGAACAGTTCGCTGCTGCGTGGCCGTAAAGCTGGCAGCGATGGCATTGACCGGGGGAGCCACGTCTATGCGGGGGTTCTACTTTAATAAAGGAGAGACCACAGATGGTAATATCGTCGCGGAAAATGTTCCGGGACTCGGGAGTGTTGGAGAGGATGGCTAAAGCCAGCGGATGTTGTCTACCCGTGTTGCTGTACATCTAGTGTACAGCTTCGACGGGATGTCCTTAGGCGACTAAGTCAGCGAGGATAGCTTCATTAGGAAGCTCGAAGGGGACTCCACGAAGGACGGCACGCACTTTGCGCTTTTCCGGAAGGGCGTAAGTGTGGAAGGGGATCTTGTTTAAAGTTAGTAGCCTCGTTAGGGCTCGGAAAACGTCTGTGTTAGGTGATGTCACCTTGACTGTTTCGCCGGTTACCTTGGCGTGGGTGTAGTAAACTTTGCTGTCGGCGCACAGCTGAGTGACTAATAACCACTTGGATTTATCCCGGACAAATACCGGTGGCGGGGCCTTTACTTGGGGAGGGACGGGTGAGCAGCGGGATGCCGGTTTGATAGGAGGGAGTTGTCTCGAGGAGGACGGGGCGCTGGTGTCAATGAACATGAGCGGGACGGGCTGGGAGGCGGAGGGAAGGGAAGGTTTTCCTTCTGCGGACGCCTTCGCGATGCGCTTGGTGAGACGCTTAGTGCGCTTGCTCTCGACCGGCTGGAAGGACTGGTCGTCTGACTGCGACGGAGTAACGGTACCGTCGTCGGACACCTCGTAGGACGAGCCATCGGATTCGATGGGCCTTTTATGCGATGAGAGAGAGTTTGCATCGGAAAATTCGACATCATGGGCTGGTGAGGCGTCAGGGGACGCGGGTGAGTCTGTCTGTGGTGTTGCGAGGGCCTGGATGACTGCCTTCTCGTCGAGAGGCGCTTTGAGGAACGGGGTCAGGACTTCTAGGAGGCGTCGGACGAGACCTAGCTCGAATGGATTCATCCTCCTAACAATACCTCCCTGCCGCAGCAGGGAGCGGAGCGAAAAACGAAATCTAAAAACGAAAACGGAACGAACGAGGACAACGAGAACAGTGACTATCCCTAGTGGAAAATAGCCACTAACCTTCACCCTAGGAAGGCCCAGTGCAGTGCGATCGGGTCTCCGGTTTCTCTCAGTCCGAGCGGACTGAGAAGCGCACCGGGTCAACGCTAGTTGGCTTCGCTGTCACCGTTAGGTATCCACCAACTCAAACGCGATAATACGGACACTTAGTTGTTGCCAACACAAAATAACACTAAAAAAGACAATTAAGTCGCGGTCGAAACGAGTATCGACGACACAGAAATGACAATCGAAAAATGAAGATGACTTACTCGGAAGTATGTCGGGGTGTCCGTCTGCTACGGGAGTTTTTTTTTTTTTTTTGCGCCCAGAAGATGGAAAATGGGCTACCCTCCAAAAAAGCGCGGGAGGGGGTGGTGAATGCTCCTAGCATACCAGCGCAGCCGGCTGCGCTGGTTATGTGGGACTCCCGAAAAACCTAGGGGCCTACCCACTAAACACCACCCGAGTTGGCTTTGGCCTTGTGTCCTCTAAGCCTTCATCTGAAGCGACCCATCCTTAGAGAAGGAATGGGTGCTAGCGGCACTCCCGAGGGAGCATACGCTTGTTGTTAACACTGAAGGTGTTGTCGAATGGTGAGACTATGTGGCATCTTAGGGACGCTACTAATTGATACTGTTTGAGTTCT
>PDGT01000016.1:3644063-3665671 GCA_003671415.1 Megathymus violae | reverse complement strand
GGTAGCCTTATCGCTCGCAACCCCGGAAGTCGGAGTCGAGATCGAAGTCGCAAGGATACCGTAGCTCGTATTCTGGTCGCGAGCTACAGAGACAACTAATTGGGTACCTAGTACCTAAAGTCGCACTCTAAGAGACCAACCAGACTCCGAAGGCCGATACCTAAACGGACAAAATGGGAAAACACGAAATTTATATGAAAAAAATGAAATGTATTCAAAGTTAGCTATAACAACCACTTCGAATTTCAAGTTACGCCGGTGCTGCACCAAACCACCACCGCGAGTGGTCCTGACTGAGGCGGCATCAAACTTCCCAGTCTATTCTTTCCAACTCACAGTTACAGAAAGCACTAAAGCACTCACTTACGGCTGTACATTAAAGTCATAAACTTCTGTTGAAGCAGTCTTATATTTCAAATAATCGTCTAGTTTGTAATAACATTTCCTCACAGGAATGCTTTACGTAACAGAAGGACCAAACGAAATCCACCGTCTACGATCACGTGCGCCATAGACAGTGTACATGTAATATTTTAAATAAACTTTTTCATTAAAGTCGATAGTTTCTGAAATATACTTCTGTTACGTAGTAAAATGTCCTCTTTCCTCCAATTTTAGCAATATTGGACGGAGAACTCGGAAAAAGTGGAGTTGTAACAAAACTTTAAAAAATCCTTTGACAAAAGATGGTTTGAAAGGATATTATAAAGTTTTGAGATATGAAATACTGTCGTATTCTCCCGTACTACGATAGCCTTTACTACGCGTAATACAACACGTCTGTTAATTTATTGCGCGTGTTAATTTGGGGGTAAGGGTATAATTTTAATGTACAAAGGAAGTATGAAAGTCATCGTTTTAGATAATTTATTCAAAACAAAATTAATGTATTTAGCAGAGGTGTAGTTAATTATAGATGTTGGCTGTCGGATGGGGTTTTTAAAAAACGATATACTGTACATAATTTTTTGATAAAAAGTTGTAATAAAAAATAAACCTTTAATCCTTTTTTTTAACGCTGGGAAATGCATTTACGCATCGCATTACGCATACGGCCGCCTTCTCCTAGAGCGCTCTCGGGCACCAAGAGCGCTGTACTGCCCGCGATCGAAACCTTTCGGGCCCGAAAGTAACCACCGCGTTCCCGTCCGCTGTGCCCTCCGCTCAACAGAGGGACACCCGGAGGAACCTACTCCGTGGGCCACTCTTAGTCTGGTCCTTCACCCTTCGACTTCCGGTATGAGTAACTCTGCCGTACAGCCTCAGGGATCACTAGGACACGCAAGCCCCCCCCCCCCCGACAAGGTGGCGGCCCCCGGGGGGGAAACCTTTAATCCTTTTTTTTCCGTGGCCTCCTTCAGCGCCATGACCTCCTCGCAAAAGGAGGCCACGGCCGACCAGCACCTCTCGCTGCCAAGCATGCAGCGGACCACGCTCGACAACGAGAGATCTCCGCCTATCACGGCCACCAGGGCATGGCGCTGGGGCCCCCAAGCGGCGCACTCCTCGAGGGCGCCGTGTCTATCGGCGCATCACACTCGTGGCAGGCAGGGGTGGCTTCCCTTCTCGAGATTTGATGCAGGTACTTACCGAAGCACCCGTGCCCGGTAAGTACCTGTGTCAGCCGGAAGGTCAGCACCCCGTGCCGCCTTCTGATCCAGCGACGTAGGTGGGGACGTACAGCGTCCACCGTCGCTAGGCCCGCCGCTGGGGACCCCAGATCCTCCTTCCACCGATGGATCAGGGTTCTCTGAGCCTGAACCCTGATCCGAGGCGTCTGGTCCGCACTCGGGACCTCTCCTCTGACTCTGAGGCTTGACCGGAAACGGTACACTTCCGCGAGCATAAACCTTTAATCCTAACTTAACTAATCCTAACTGACTGGTCATTAGGTACAACGCGACCGAGGAAGAGCACCAGCGGCGGAGGCGACCGTTTACTTCGGCGATTCGGGCGAGAGCGTCGTGGGGTGGAGACGCTAGCGCGATGCATCGCTGGTAAGCGGGTGGCCGATGTCTTCTAAAAAGCAGCTGATGTTGCGCAAGACTCCCCGAGCGTGTGATTGTTATGCTGTGACGTAGGAGGTGTAAGGGCCGTGTAACGAGTTTATAAATAACCCCCAATAATAATATTATTTTTTTATATTAAAATCATATTCATTTAAACATAATATAAAATTTATTGTTACCGTTACTTAGCTTTTTGTTACCGTGCCCAGGTCCTTTTTTACCTAAGGGCTCCTCGCCTTTAGTTGGATCTCCGCACTTCACAATGGTCGATCAAAAAGTGCCCCTTTTGTACAAGCGTCGAGCATTTATAACTACCGGTTTAACCAGCGGATACGTGTTATTATGAATCAACCATGATCTCGGGTTTCTTGTTTAAATGTGTAAAAGCAATATCTTTAATATCTTTATCGTGAATGAAATTCTTAAATGGATCAAGAATATACATATAAGTTTGTCCTGTAAATCATATGATTATTATTGAAAATAATCTATCACGCGCAGAACGCTATACAAACGTTATTGTCATATTAACTTCTCTAGGCCTTGATAAACTTTATAAGTGAGGTAAATAATTAAAATAAAACGGTAATTATCCAGAGGCCAAGGTCGCGCTGGAGAGTGGAAAGTGGAGTGTGAAGTGAAGTGTCAGATTTAAATTTTTTACATCAAAAGTCTATAAGTAGAAAAAGGGTCAAATTGCTGTCTACATCGTGATCGAGTTTACTCTTTCTTTACTCTATAATGACTATTACCAGTGTATTATACAAACTGTTCTTGTACTTTCGAAGCTCCTATCGCTACATCAATTCTATGTAAATTCACCTCATTCAAAAACTGGCTTCTCGCCGATGGCCTGTTGTGTACCTGCTGCTCTGCACTGCTCACAAGCTTCAATGTTGCCTTCCTTTTCTGCGTCCTTCACATTTCAAAATTATTCGTGTTCCAAAATATGTTCTTCAAACGTCTTTAAATTTTTTTATGTAATTAGTAGTATTGACGACGAGAAACGCAAAAATTTGCTTATAGAAAAACCTAATAGGGAACAACAAAGGCAACGAGCGGCACAGGGTACACTTACGAGTGTATTCACGAATTGTGGTAATGTCAAAGAAAAGTATGACGTCTTTCCATCTTGTTTTATATTTGGGGAACCACAGACCATCCAAAATAAAAGCTAAAGCCTTATAGGATCACCTACGAATCTTTCCGTGCCCGTGTGCCGGTGATATGAGGTATCACAGACGTGCATGGGTAGCGGTGACTTCTTACCAACAGACGGCCCGTCTGTTCTTTTGCCAACTATTTACACAAAATGACACTGACGAAAGCAAATAAGCTACATATGACAAGCAACATACCAAGTTCCCACCCTTAACTTTTTAATATATAAAGACACAGACATACGAAGAACAATCAGCGCGGGTAAATGAATTTGTGTAAAAACTTGCTTGCTTGACTAAGACGTAGCTTACCGACTGAGTAGACATTGCCCATTGACGAAATCGACGCGCTGCTTCGATCACAAAATGTTATTAAGCTATTATAGCTATTGAAACTTAATTTGTGAAGCATAACAGATAGAAAAGTCATAACCATATTGCAGCAAACATGCTAAGTAAGAAAGCGAGCAGAAGAAGTAAAACTATGTAAAGTAAAAGTATGTCACTTAAGTGGAAATAAAACTACGTAAAATATTATGTTAGCGAAGTCTTCTCGCGCCTTGTCGCATGCCGTTCCGTTGCCGCTTGCACCCGCTCGTCCCAGATTGTTAGCTCGCGGCTCTATTAGAGCTGCTACTGTGTTAAAACTCAGGCCGTTTTCCATTTAAAGACTGACATTTAAAGACTTGAATAAGTGCCACATTCCATACTGGATCTCTGCAACTCCAATTAAGGTGTCATTCACCGAGAGCGCCTTAGGGACTCACATTTGGAGCTACGTATTTACCTGTAACTACTAACTAATATTGATAGCCTTGCTTGAAAACTGACTGAAAATATAAAACGGATTATAGCAAAAACATTATTTATATGAAAATATTATTAAGTTGGTAGCACTCTAATAATATTTATTATTCCTTACTATTGTAATTGAAATATGCGTTACATTTTTACGCTCTCTAGAATACCTCAGGGATATCACGTCGAATGCAACCATGATCTGACAAGGCTATTTTTCAATATCTACTGTTCAAAATTTTAAAACTAACACAACTAATGACACGACCCATTGTTCAACTCATAATTTCGACAGCCACATAATTTTAAAACCAGCACATTCATATATTTTCTATCCTCAAAAGGACAAGTTTAAAAATTTAACTATTGTCTCTGGTCGGCTGGTTTAAATTAAATGTACTGATATACTTTACACATTTACGTCTTAGAGGTGAGAATAAACATTACGACAAAAATTTTTTGCTTGTTTAGTTCTTGTTTGTGTCAAGGTATTTTTATTTATTTAATTCTCTCATAGTTTTCCTGAACAATAGATATTTTCATAGCGCTCAGCTGCTGAAGTTGGGTTAATTTACAACCTCAGGCCTAGGATCTGGCTTGGCGATCTCTATAATGAAAATAATATATTAACTGTTGATTCACAGTACATTTTAGATAATTTTACGTACATTAAAAAAGATTCTGGTAACTTTCTTAAGAATGTTGATGTTCACAATACCAATACTAGAAACAAGGCTAACCTGATTGTATCAAATTTCGAACTTAGCTAATCTGGTGGCTCTTTCGTGAGTAGATAAACGTGTAAAAGTGTCTAATTAAATTCCATTAAAATTTCCAGAAATACTGTGAATTAAAAACTCACATCAAAAGCATTGTTATGATGAAAGGTTATTACAAATTAGATGATTACTTTAAAGTTAAGACTGCTTGGACGTGAGTTTAATATATAATTATAAGTATTTTCCTTCTTATCTTCTTCTCATTTCGTGGCCGACAACGCATCAGTGACATCTTTGGTTTTGCTGAAGTCCATGGGCGACGGTGACCACTTACCATCAGGTGGCTCGTCTGCTCGTTTGTTGGTTATTAACATAAAAAAAAAGAAAAAATAAAGTAGTAGTAAATGCTTTCCGTAACTAGGTGCAGGGGAAAACCATTGGATTTCTTGAAGCAATGGCATAGTTTGAATTTCAAAAAGTTTTTGTAACCAAAACCAACTTGGAATACTAACATTTTATTTCATATAATTTTATAAAATAGCATAAAACCCCCAATTTACACGGATGCCACTTTTTGTATCCGAAATAATAGTTTTATTTATTTTTCTTTTAAAATAAAAAGGAACCTTCAGTAACATAATTTATTATTAAATTGAATATACAAATAGTAATGAATCGATTTAAAAATACTTAAAATTGCCTGAAAAAGAAATGTATAGTAGGTACCTAGTGTGTGGCTGCCAACCCAACACCGGTCGAGGCTGTTCAAAGAACGGATGTATACTAGGACAACCATTCGATGTTATACTCGTAATTGCCAAATATATCTATCTGATTTACCTAACTCATCAGATAAAAGTCCTGATAGTGAATTAGTACAAATAACCAACATTATGGACCTGCTAGTCGTATATTCTTGTAAAAATAATTTAATGGTAATACAAAAAAATTGAGCAGCGATAGCCTAGCGGTTTGAACGCAGGTCTCTCGTACGGGAGACGCAAGTTCGAATACTGCACGCATTTCTAATTTTTCAAATGATCTGCGTACCTATTACTTATCACTTGCTTCGGTGAAGGAAAATATCGTGAGGAAACGTGAACTTCTGAGAGTTCTCCATAATGTTCTCGAAGGCGTGTGAAGTCCGCCGCCACAACCTGTCTCGTTGGGAGAGGAGCCCTGAACCCAGCACTGGGACGATAACGGTTGTGATGATGACAAAAAAATTACATTTAAAACATATTTTCTGTGTTTTTTTCGTACAACGATGTTTTATGTAACAATACTTCGGGCGAATCGAGTCGATTTATAAACCATCGAACGTCACCCGCACTACAAGGTTTGATTTTGTAATAAAGACGTATACTTGAAAAACTATTTTTCTGTGTATCTATTCCCAGACATTATTAATATTTTAAACCACTTAAAATATTTGAAGATAATTCTTAAAATATATAAATAATTGTTCAGCCCGAACGAAGTCTCGGCTGCGCTAGTACAGTAAAAACTAATTCTGATTGAGTAGTGTGTCTCGTAAACGTCGAAATAACAAAAAATGGGCATATTTTTCATCGACACATCTACTTAATTGAATGACACGTTAAAAACCACAACAGGAAGATCCTTGAACACTCGCACTCTGTACCCACATTAAGAATTTATATTTTAAATCAACGTTTTGGACACCAATATATATATATATATTTATGTTAATAGCCGACAAACGAGCAGACGAGCCACCTAATGGTAAGTGGTCACCATCGCCCATGGACATCGGCAAGACCAAAGGTATCACCGATGCGTTGTCGGGCAGGAAATGAGAAGAAAGTAAGACAGAAAATACTGGCTCTCAAGCCCCCAGCCGGAACACGACGAGTCGTTTGGCGGCTGACTCGAGCAGGAGGGTGGTAGCTAGCCAGACAGGCTTCACGGAAAGATAAGAATACCACTATTAATATCAATGACTTAATAATAATACTGATAATATAATCCATACGCGAAGCCCTTCCACCAAGCAGGCTGGCTTCTGTCGACTCTTACGACATCCTTTTCTACCAGCATGAGATTGGGGGGAGTATTCTAAGCCGCCCCAATACGACCAAAAATTATTTTGAATATTATTAGATATATTGATTAAAAATACTCTCATCTTTGTAACGCAATACATTCTCAGTTTTGACACTAGGAAATACGGCTAAACTGACTCTTTAAAACTACATTATTATATTAGAAACTGTACGAGTATAACCCTTAATAGATTGATGAATAATAGATTAAATCATAACAAAATTTCGTTCGATATATCTCATTTTCGCACTCGAATTATAATAATCATACAAACCCCAGTGGCTCGATACATCTATACATATAACTGGAAGATAATTACTGTGAGTAGGAAAAAAAACTCCCGGGAGTTTCTTTCCGCTTCTTCCGGGACCACTCACGATAGGGATTTGTTGAAGCGATGGCGTATTTTGACCTTCGAAAAGTGTTTGTATAAACCAATTTCGAATAAAATATTTCATTTCATTTCATTTGAGATATATGAATGCGTGGATACGAAAGTGGTAAAGCTAAATTGTAAGTTCTCTGTAACTAAGAGGAGGAAATATGCTTCTTGGCAGATTCTTGCCGTTCCGTCTTCAGAGACTACTCATGGTTTTTTATCTTTTCTTTTTTTGCTTTTGTTTTCAAAAAAAGTATTATATTTTGTTCTATTAATTATTGTAATTACAATCATTATAACTTGATCGACATATTTATTAGTGTAAGTGGTTTCGATGTAACCATTCTAATTAATAAAATAAATAAATGGTAAGGACCTGATGAAGACACTGCGTGTGCAGCTTGATCTTCGAAAAATGTTTATAAAATAAATAGACAGATAATAAATGTTCAAATTACAATTTTAATAATATAACAACTAAAACGCGAAGCGCGAGACCTCATTATTTGCATAATACGTAAGGCATAACATATAATAATCCAGTAACTATATAGAAAAAATAACAAGACTTTAATTATAATTCAAATTCTACTTTACATGAACAAAACAACGCTTTCAGCTTTGACGTTCCATCTAGATCAGGGATGTTATGGAGCTCCGTAACCGTAACCGAAACTATCGGATATCCGCAATAAAAACACATCCTAAGCCGTAACCGAATCGGATAATTTCGGAGAGCGGCAGTCTACATAAAATACGTTATGATAGATTTTCGCCGGCCAAGCCGATACACTAGCCGCGTCGTTACAGTTTTAGACAGTTTTTATTATTTAATTTTTAAGGCTATTGTTTTTTTTCTGTGATTATAATACTACATAATAACTAGAAATAAAATCAAACTGTTACCTTGTTCATATACATTACAATTTTTTCCAAGTCGTAAATCATCTAATATCCGTAATCGAAATTATCTGAAGCAATCGGATAATCCGAAATAATTTCACATCCGTAACCGTAACCGTAAACCAGTAAAAATGTTTCCATACATCCAGATCAGAAATGTCATATCCATAACATTCCTAATTAAGATCATTTGAAGCGTGAGGCCACGTTATTTGCATAAATACGTAAGAAATAACCTTTCTGAGTTTATTTTTAAATCTGTGATTTGTAATAGTATACACGGAAAATATAATATAAGCGCTCATAGTCCGACAGCACAGCTTGTGGTGATCTTAACTGATAGACTAATCCACGCGAAGCATCTGCGGCCGCGGTCGGTACGTGGATGTCTGATACAGTTGGATGTTAGTCAGCCTACTCTGTACTTGCTCAAATTCACTTAACAGCTCCTCATTCAATTAACATGTGTCTCTGCATTCTTAGATAGATTGTATAAATGATTTTTTATTTCAAGGAAAATTACATTTGAGCTACTAAAAGTAGCTCTAAGTAACAGTAATAGGAGTTCTAAGACTAACTTCAGCATTACATATACTTATTTCACTGTCATTCCGGGGCACTTTATAACAGTGGCGAAATGACTTTTGAATTTGGAACCTGAGTTACTTGTATAATAATAAAAAAAGGAAAAGTTTGAACGCAATTCGCTTCCATAAAGTCCTGGCCGGTAAAAAAAAGTGCGCCTGCTGACTCAGCATCAGTGCTGTCAATCGCGGAGAAGATCCCCGATTTGTGGGGAATTGTGGGTTAGCGCGGGGAGAGCACGGGCAATGACAAAAATCGGGGAATTTCGGGGAATCCAGACCATTTTTTTCGTTGGACTATTTCATTTCCGGTAATACTTATAACTAAAACATCACGTTCCGACTGGGCAGATAGAGCTCGACATTAGTAACATAATAATGAATGGCAATACCACTCAAATGCCTGCTCAACTGTTATTTAAATACGATTTTGTATTTCTGAACGCATCCATTTTTACATCATCATTAATTCATTGTTATGGTTGTAGATTTCTTAAATTGGGGCGTACTGTGAAAACTTTCAATAAAATTATGGAAGTGCTTAAAAAGTGCAGTTACTGTTAAAAAACAGGTGAGATGCTACCTACCTAACTTACGTGTTGTTAAAGAGATTCTAAGCTACTTCCGCCAATTCGATAAACAATTTTCAACAACAAACAAATAATAAAACAAATGAGTATATTCTCTTGGTGCATGTGAGAAAGGTATATAACTAAAGCTACTAATTTTAATTTTGTACGAAATAATAAATATGAATTAGTATTGTATATGTATCTGCTTAACAAATTGTCTTATAAAATAAAATTACTACGAAAATATGGCAAAAATAATATACAATTTCAAATAAAATAAGGGCGACTAAAAATTTAAATAAAAACTTATATTTTTTTAACTTAAGTTACGTGGTACTTACAGGTTTTGAATAGTATAGATATATTCTGTAGATGTGAGAGTTAATTTTATTATAAGGTATAGTATTTGGTAATAGTTTAAAAAGTATATTAAACTGATTTTGTATAAAACTTTGTTTTTATTCTAAAAATATCAATTCGGGGAATTTGTGGGGAATGAATCAAAAAGGAGCAGGGAATTTTGGGGAATTCACTGACGTGATGCGGGGAATCGTGATTTTTTTATTGGCAGTACTGCTCGGCATTGGTCAACCAAATTAAAAAAATACACGAGAACTTCTTATTAGTTTTTTATTACTTTTTATCTAAATATTACAGACAATTTTAAATTGTAATTTGTTTATGTAAATATAAATATTCTTCACTACTAAAAAATCTCTTATTTACCTTTCTCATAAAGAAGGATGAAAATTATAGAAGGTACCAAAATTATTTAACCTTAAGCGACGTATACATATATCACATCACATCATCAGCTGGAAGACGTCCACTGCTGGACATAGGCCTCCCCCATAGAACGCCATTTAGAACGCTTACTCGCCTCCCGCATCCAGCGGTTCCCTGCAATTCTGACGAGGTCATCGGTCCATCTAGTGGGGGGGCCACCTCACGCTACGCCTTCTGGTTCGTGGTCGCCACTCGAGAACTTTTGCTCCCCATCGGTTGTCGGTTCTACGAGCGATGTGGCCTGCCCATTGCCACTTCAACTTGCAAATTCTAAGAGCTATGTCGGTGACTACTTCTCCTGAGAATCTCTTCATTCTGAATTTTATCACGCAAAGGAACCACGAGCATAGCCCTTTTCATAACTCGTTGAGCGACTTCAAGCTTCCTGATGAGGCCAACAGTAAAGTACCACGTCTTAGTGCCATATGTCACCACGGGTACCACACACTGGTTGAAAACCTTGGTTTTCAGGCTCTGAGATATTTTGGACATAAAGATGGATCACAGCTTCCCGAACACTGCCCAGCAGAGTCGGATTCTTCGCGCGACCTCTTTGTCGAAGTTGGACCTACCTAATTGGACAGTTGGTCCTAGGTAGACATACTCTTCCACAAATTCCAGAGTATTTTTCTCAACAATTACCGATACAGGTGGAACATGGACTAATGTCCATTACTTTCGCCTTCTCCATATTCATCCCAAGACCAACCTGTTGGGAAACTCTACTGAAGTCGCTGAGCATGGTACTGAGGTCCTACAGCGACTCCGCCATTATGACTATGTCATCGGCAAAACGAAAGTTTGTGATGTACTCGCCATTTATGTTAAAGCCAAATCCTTTCCAGTCTAAGCGCTTAAAAACATCCTTCGATGCATTGGTAAACAGTTTCAGAGATATGACATCTTCCTGTCTCACGCCTCTTTGCAATGGGATTTGTTCCGTACTCTGATCCTGTAGTCGGACTGACATGGTGGCTATGCTGTACAAACACTTCAACAATTCGATATGACTATAGTCAATTTGGCATTATTGCAGGGATATATGTCGGAGATGGTCATTAGTATTAACGTGAAATGAAACTCAGCACGATATCCGAGTGATGGCAGCACCGCCGCGATGACGTCGATACTCGGTTAACATCGTGCTACAACAGAGCCTAGCTAGTGGCGTGACGCCGGATGGAGCGACAGTTTTACATTTTGCGGTCGAAGAGATCGGTTCCTCCGCACTGGGAACTGTTGAATGGGAAAATCGGTAATTACTTTCCTATTGCTCTTTGCAACCGCACTACAACACCCAGGGCATTCCTGTAAAATAAGTGCGCAAAATTCACATGCAGATCACTCCTACGTAAGCAACGCCTTTGGAACCTCATGTTATAACCGTCTAACATCACATATTTTTACTTTGATATATTATTAATCTCTCTCAATACAGTGCACCTACTTTCCAGTCAGTTGATACTCTTTTTGAGTCCTCTCAACATTTTTCATACTTTAACGAGGTCGGTTGCAATCAGTCAGCGTTGCGTACAGCTATTATTAAATAATGCTTACTATTAAACAAACAAAAATACATCAAACTTGATAAAATTTATTTTAACGAACGTTAAAACAAAAAAAATTTCAGGTTCATATTAAATTACTCGTATTAATCAAGCGCCAGTCTCCGGTTTGTTCCGGGCACAAATATTTCAGTAATGGAATACTTCAATACGTCGATTTGTACACCGTAAGTGATTCCGCACACGGCGCCGCGCACTGAACGACCACTGTTCTGTGTGGACAAACAGCTAATGATATGATAAAATTAATATTAATGTGCATACTACACGACTACCGCATTATAAAAATAAGTATCTCAGTTTATTCATACATGTTGTAGTGTTATAGTAAAAAGTCTAGAAATTTAGAAGAAAGAATGTATTCAATTATTCCTAGCGGTTACAATAAACATGTTACAGAAGATAATAACTTAAGAAAGTAAAAGTCACTTGTAAGTAGGTAGGCCTATAACAAAATTCGTCGTATCCGTCGCTTCCGCGGCTTGTAGCGCGCGGACGCAGATCGGAGCGTGCGTTTAGGGCGCACGAGACGATCGGAGTCCCGGCGTTCGGCGCACGGAGACCTCGGCGACTGGAGCGTGTGTTAAGTAAGACGCATGAAGTGCTTATGCAAGTACTAAAATGTTACATATAAAAACATATAAGTATCTAAATACTACAATGTAACCTTAAGACTAGTTAACTGAAAGGGATTGCTCACTTTAAATATGAGACAGTAACATAAATGACAATATCGAATTACAGGAAATGGGTATCGTGTCTATGTCAAAATGTGAAGTGTTTGTATCAAAATTGCGGTTGGTATTTAAATAATATACGAGACACGAGTAACCATACAGTACCACCGCCTGCTCCAGTTACGTGAGTCTATTAAATAACAGAATGTGTGTTACTGAGTGCGGTATGTGCCACCGGTTCGCAGTGCTCCGACCCTGCCACACACCTACACTCACCCCTCCCCGCCACCCTACCCCCGGGCTCACCTCAACGTTCGCCCCCATCGACAAAATCGCTCACATATCCACACAGGATGTCACACATACATAATTTAACTTTAGATTAGAACTTTGAGTAGCTCGATGAGTTAATGAAATAATAAATATTATTATAAGACAAATTTAAAAATACTACCTAATATTTCCATTTTACATTAAGTTTTATATATTTTACTAGTGGTATTTACATGACTAAAAATATGTATTATATTTACAGCTTCAATGTACAGTGTAATTCAAATGAGGCTGATTATTAACGCGCAGCTTACGACATTAAATTATTATAGAGCGAAGGGAAGCCGGTCACGTCAAAGATCAAACTCAATAAATAATGCTGTGATATGTTATATGGCAGGATACACGGGGACGAAAAATACCAAAGTCGTTTTGCACCGCAGCACTCGCAGTCGCACTCGCATACGTTGATCGCAAGTATTATATTTCGCTTCGTCAAGAAATCTTCGCTTTCATATTTGATATGTATATTATAATATTAATATTGTATGTACGTTAAAAAATACTCTGATAGTTTTCTTAGGAAGAGTAATGTTCACAGTATTAATACTAGGAGTAAGGCTAAAATGATTGTTCCAAATTTCAGACTAAGCAAAACTGGTGGCTCTTTCATGGGTAGATGTGTAAATTTTTATAATAAAATTGCATTAAAATTGACAGAAATGCCATATTGTAAATTTAAAACTCACGCCAAAGGCGTTCTTATGCGGAAAGGTTATTACAAACATGATAATTACTTTCAGGATAAGACTGTTTGGACATGAATTTAATATTAAGCCAGTTTAAGTGCGTTCTGTAACTGTGTGTAGGAAAAAAAAGCTCCTCAGGAGTTTCTTGCCGCTTCTTCTTCCGAGACCACTCACGGTAGGGATTCGTTGAAGCGATGGCTTAGTTTGACGTTCAAAAAGTGTTTGTAAAAACCAACTTCGAATAAAATATTATTTCATTTCATTTCATAAATTTCCAGGCCTTCCAGAACTTGCTGCGCCTTTCGTGTCAATATCTTTGTATGACAATAGAACACGACGCAGGTATTAAAGAAAAAGTGCACGCGATATTCGGCCTTTTGCTCAAAAGATAAGGACGAAAGTAGGTTAAGGTGCACGAAAGAGTTCTTATCAGTACTTGATTTTATGGCCGCTATTGCTTTCCACTGAACGATTGCGAACCTTCGTAATAATACCAATCGCGTTGGCTTAAACTACATATCTACAAAAGCTATTAAATACATAGCTGTCAGTATAAATATGTCATGTTACAGTATTGTGGAGCTATTGCTCCAGTGTTAAATTACTTCTCAATCTGTATTGATGACGTCAACAAACCAGTGCTGCTAATAAAAAAAATTCAATTCCTCGCGTCACCTCAATGCAATTACCCAAAATTCCCCACTTTTTTGATTCATTCCCCACAAATTCCCCCATATGATATTTTTGGAATAAAAACATTGTTTTTTACAAAATTAGTTTCAATGTAACCACTAAATAAAAAGTAATTTAAATAAAAATTTTCTTTGTTGACCTACATAGGTATTGATTTTAATTTTTTTATATTACTTATTTAACAATAACTGCAATTTTTAAACACTTTTCTATAGTTATATTAAAAATTATAACAGTACGCTTCAATTTAAATAATCGACAAACATGTCAACAAAAATATAAAATCGTATTCAAATGACAGTCGATCTGGCATTTCAATGGTGTTGTCATTCAACATGATGTTAGTAGTGTCGATCTATATCTGCAAGATCACGTTCGGTGATTATTTAGTTGTAAGTTACCCGACATGAAAAGGTTTTAACTTACCGAAAAAATTGGTCTAGAATCCCCGAAATTCCCCGATTTATACCATTCTCCGTCCTCTCCCCGCGCTAATCCTCAAGTCCCCGCAAATCGGGGATTTTCCCCGCGATTGGCAGCACTACAACAAACATACGTATCAAGACATTACTTAAGACCAGTGATATAGACAGGGTCTTGGCAGTCAGTACATTGTATCTGTTCTATTGTTTTAATATCAATTTGCGTTAGATGGCTCTGTAGACATGTTAAGATTTAATTTTGAAAATCTTTTTCATAACCTATTTATTTAATGTAAAACAATATTTAAAATAAATAAGAGTTTTTTACGTGCTTAATTTATATATAAAAATATATATAAGTGGATAGTACAGCGTACATATATTTTTATAACAAGTACTTGGAACGAAAAGGCGTCTTGTTCGATTAGTTGACAGCATTAAATTGTCAAACTTTAACAACGAATTCTGTCAAAGCAATTTATTTAATTCTGTTTCCGATTTTATTTTATAAATGTGCTCCGTTGCGATTTTTGGTGATATTTTTAACGATTTGGCGGTCTCCTGGACTCCGAAAACTATGTTATATTTAACCCTAGTAAACTATGCTGGACTTTGCTGTGCTCACATTTTGGGATTTTGTTGCTTAGAAACATGACTGGTTCTTTTAGAATTTTGTTGTACTACAAATTGTGGTGAAACTCGTAAGTAATTGCATTATTTTTAAAAACTTCCTTTACTTGTAGTGTCAGAATTAAAGTAAAACCTTCACACATCGCAATGAATAATATCAGTTTGACATCTACGATACTCATTCGAAATATTGGCATGCTTTTTTTGCTTCATGGTAAATTAAAAAATTTGTAACGTGCATTTTAACAGCTAAATTGTAGGTAGTCCAAGTTGAAAAGCAAAAGTGTAGTCCAGCCTCTACCAATCTTCAGTTTCCCCAATATAAATGATTATAAAAATAGCCAATATTTGTAAATATAGATTGTATTGTTTTTAATGCATGTTAGAATCATTTTGTTTTGTTGAAATAGTAGGACCACTATAAGGATTTATCTAAGCACATATTGTAATTCATTTTTGTATATTTTACAGGTATTCATAATGTAGTTTTGCATCATTTCCATATTCAAGAAAAGAAACCAAAAGATTCAATATGTGGGTGATTGTAGTAGGCAGTTCCATTTCTACATTGGATAATCAATTTATAGTTAAAAATCTAAAGATATGCCACAATCATTTTAATGATAAATATTTAATTTCAACAAGAAGATTAGCATTTGGTGCTGAGCCAACTTTGCATTTGCCAAGTAAGTTAATATTTTTAAACCCAGTATCGCCAATTCAATTAATGAATATGAAATATGAATGTATTACATTAGATTATTAGTATAAAATGTTCCTTCATGTACTTCATTTTGATGTAAGTTCTGATTGGCACATCATAAATAACACCTTTTATGTTGTGCTAGAATATCTTAACCTCTTTATAACTTCAACCACTAGATGTAATCATATAAAATGTTTTACTTACAGGGTTTCAAGTACAATAAGTAGTTATGAGAAACATAATAAATATTATTTCAAAGCTTTTGGAGCTTTTGTCCCCTCCACATCAAAAAATTATATATTACAGAAACACCATGCTTCAATTGTGAGGAAGATAAGTGCTACACTATGTTTAGATCCATACAAGACCTTTTTAAAAACTTTGGAATACAAAAACATCCCTGAATTTAAATTATATGCTAGATCATAATATAATTAAAATTTTAATTAAAAAATAAGAGACCATAGAAAATTGGCACAGTTACATTACATAACTGGTTACTTACAAAGAAAAACTAATAATTGTTTTCCACAACTGTATATCTTGCAAACAGTTTTTTTTGTGACAAAAACCAAGATATTGAATATATAAGAGTCAAAGAAAACAAAAAAGCCAACAATATCTAGAATATCCCTCAAAATGTCTACTTAAGTTTTTTTTTCTGGAAAACAAGATCTTATAATATTTTTTGAGTAAACATTCTAATTTATTTCAAATAAAAAAAATTGCTAAGACTTATATTTTGAATGTAATACATTTTATAACATGCGAGAACATAAATAAAAAAAATTGGTATTATGTATGACTCAACTATCAATTTATTTATATTAAAAAGTGTAAAAATATAAATAATATAATGAAAGGCCACCAAAGAGATACATGATACAAAATGTATTAATAAGACAGAAAAAAATGCGAAATATATTATTTTAAATAAAATGTGTTTTATTTGACCATATTTAAAAGTAAGGCTGCAGTTTTAAATTCTTTGTGTTTATAGAAATTTAAATTAGATGATCACGATAAAATCAACACATTACAATTGATTTTATCGTGATCATTTGGGAATTAATAAAATAAAATATGAAGTATACCCCTAAGCCACATTGGAATATTAGTTGAGTCAATTACCGTTAGATGGCGTTAGTATCATTTTATCGAGTGGTACCTCTATACCCTATACATAAGTTACTCTATGGATATAGAGGACTATACTTTATCATAAAATTGTGCTGATCTCTATTAAATACAAGGCCGACATGGTTACTATTAAATAAATTACCAATATTTGGGATAAGAGGCAAGGTACTTACTAACATACTACTTACCAAGTAAAATTCAGTAGCTGGAGTGTGAGTTTCATATATAAAACAGCGAAACGCAACTAACGCGTTAATCGATGTAACTCATACTTTTTAGTACACGTATCATATGCGATCGTAAGTTCCATAAACACCAACGAAAAAGTTATTCTTGCGCACTTCGATAATAGTATAGTTTTGTAATTGTGCTCCTTACGTTGCCAACTTGAGCGATAAGTCAAATGTCGCCCCTATGATTCAACCTATTTTAGAAGTTCACTATTTCTAAGCCTACAACGGGACTCATGTGAAACTTAATTTAGGCGCATATGTTTTTTATGAATGAGCTATCGCTGTTTCGCTTTAAGCTTAAAGAACAAATGAGATAAAACGATAGTATCTGGTTGCTATGACGCCACATTTGACGCCGCTTATTGTTATATATTATATATAAACAAACCTTCTAAAACCCCAGGTGGGAGAATACTACATATTAAAAAATGGGAAGAACTGACACATTTACTAAATAATGATCCTACAGGTGAAAGTAAAGTAACAGAAATATGGAAAACAGGTGGCTCGTCTGTTCTTTTGTCGACTATCTATTGAACTGAGCATTATACAATGCCCGATTATTATTGGTAAAGTCATATTGTCATCCCGTATCTTTCCATTGAGTTGCCTGTATTATCTTGAATAATATACATTAGTAACAGTAGTATTACACTAAACCAGAGTAACATGCGAATTATATGACTTTTTGTTGTATTCAGATAACAGGCCAGTTCCTCTTGGTATTATGATGATTGTCGCTTCCCTTATCGAACGCTGGTGAAGTTTAAAACGATAAACAACGTGCGATCTGCCAAATAAGCGATGCGAAGGAATGAAATTATTATATCAAGTACTTAGTTATTCTTAGCAATTTGAGTTAGAACCTGTTTGGTTACGGTAATTTAATATATTTAGTTTTTTTAACGTTCAACATAATGCTACTGCATCAAACCAGTGTAACACTTGAGAAACAGTATTATTTACATCGTCGAAATATTAATTTCTTGTATCTACTTTTAAAAATGAATAGTTCCTAGTAAACCAAAAAAGATTAATATATTGACAACAATAAACATATTTTATATATTTAATTTGTTAATGTACCTTAAATACGAACACCTGTTAGTCATCTTCCCTAAAAGCAATAAAGGCTTAGTGGTTACCTACAAAGTCGCTTTTCTGAAACTTTAATAGATGCTAAATATTTACGCGAATACTATGCAACACGACGAAATATATTGTTAATGACAATTGATAGCAGCCGTTGTTCTTGACCTTTCTGTGGTTTACGCTCAGGGCAGTCATATTTCGTCATATTATATTCCGTATCGTATTGTTTATTAAATATTATTATTATTATTTTTTTTTTTTATTTTACATTAATTAGTTAGTTTTTATGACGAAATAAACACATAAACGTTCAAAGTGTTCCTCGCCATTACTCCGATCTTCTTGTATCCATAAACAATCGTATCCACATCTTGATGTTCGGAAACAAAAAATGCAACTTCTTAACGGATTAAAATAATCCAACCGTATTGTAAGCTGTTTCCTTTCGGTACCGGTTATATCGTAAAGGTGTAAGCACCGGCGATGTTACGGAGCTCCGTGACCATAACCGAAACTGTCGGATATCCGATTTAAATTCATAACCGTAACCGTCAAAACATTATTCATATATCCGTATTCATATCGGGATCCGACATTTAATATCTATAACAACCCTAGTAAGTATATAATTGAGTAGTTTGCGTCTAGAAGTACCTAATCATCTCATGACGCTGAACATACAACGAAAGCAAAGCACTCATTAATGACTAGGAATTTCGAGATAACACTGAGGCCGGTGTGACGTGAAACCAAGAAACCAGTACCGATGCCGCAGTTCGGTCGTACTATTCAATACATCATAGTAAAATCGACAGTTTCATAAATTGCTGGTGATGATGAACATGTTACATGTTGAACGCACTAACTTATAAAAGCCTATTCACTCGCTTCTTGAAGACTCCCACATCGTCCTCTCAACGGGATGTAGATAGTAACTTTTATTTCCTACTCTACGGGAATGGATCTATCGTACTACTAAAAGTACCCTAAGTCATACCCGTAATATAAAATAAGATACAAATATGACGAACGTCATCTAAACCTGTGAGCCTACATGAGCGAAGGTGTCCATTTACTATCGAGCGAACCGTCTGCTGGGTTGTTGGCAAACAAAAAGTTAAGAAACAAAACAGCATATCGCGCCATAAAAATTGAACAAACACTCGAGTTTCATTTAATTTCATGTCTCACAGACACCTCGACGTTACTCGTTAGCGAGACTGCGCTGATCTTTTGATTGTTCCAACTGGGCACCCGGACGCCTCTGGCTACCTCGGAATTCCACTCACTTTACTTTATGGAATTAGAGGTGATATCTTGTGTGAAAGGGGACTAGTATGATTACATCCGATTCTCATCTAGTAGATCCCTATTGCTCGTTATTTGCAGATAGATAACTGTGTGACCGTTGCCTCTACGAGATACAGGAGAAACATGTTATAATAATAAGAGTCGATGGAATTTTACTGTCCTAAATCATAATCTGAGAGTCTCTCCGATGGAAGTGTACACCGAAGATAATACCGAACGCACAAAACTATTAGGATAGTAAGTACCTAACGACAACAATCAGTATCGACCGCTCAGTATATATGTATATACTTACAAAACGGAATGATAACAGTCGAAATGAAGTTCAAAGTTCAGATGTAATACGACACCTACGATATGTAACTGTCGTTTGAAAACAACTATATTTAAACACTTCCAAAAGCGGGCAACTGCATCGATAACAGACATTAATGTAGAAGTAAGCTAGGGATGTTATGGATGTAAAATTTCGAATCTGGATATGGATACGAATGTATGAATAATATTTTAGCGGTTTCGGTTACGATTACGGATATGAAATTATTCCGCATTATCCGATTGTTTCGGTTAATTTCGGTTACAGATATTAGATGATTTACGAGTTGGGATAAAATATAATTGTAAAAAAATATGATTTACAAAGTTTGACTTTCTCCTAGATATTATGTGGTATTACAATCACAAAAAAAAAAAAACAAATTAAATAATAAAAACTGTCTAAAATGAGAACGACGCGGCTAATGTATCGGTTCGGTCGGCGTAAACCAGTCATAACGTGCTTTATTTAGATTCTGCCTCCATCCGAAATTATCCGTAACTTTTTTATCGGATTCGGTTACGGTTTTGGATATATTTTTATTTCGGATACCCGATAGTTACAGTTACGGAGCTCCATAACTTCCTGTAGTAAACACAGAGCGGCACCAATGAGCAGTGTACGCAGCCGGTCACACACACAAGTGCGGCTCGCGGCCTGTCACGACACTGCGCTACGATAATGATACACACACTAGCGTACGAGTGATGTAATACTATTGTATGTAAAAAAATTAGTTGCCCTTCTAACGTCCACACGACACGCAAAATATTAACCGTTTTTGTACATATTCGACATGAATACGATATACGAGTATATGTAATATTCTATACATTTACAACTTATAAAAGTTTTACTTATGTATTTATTTCTTAGGATCCACAAAACACAATTGTACAAAGGCGGACTTAATGCTATAAGCCATTTATCTGTACCATCTATGAATCATCAGTGAAGTGCCACATTTGTTTTTGATGAACATATCAATTCCAATTTTATATTGCAAAGGTGTCGACTAGTAAAACTCGAAGCCATTGGAGCAAAATCATTTATTACAATGATGACATGTTTGCGTACAAAAACTATAAATAAACAAACGAAGTATAATATATTTACATTCGCTTCTGGCTCGTCGGCCACACACTCAACCACAGAATAAAATGACTCCACCTGCCCACGCCCACATTACTTTCAGTCACAATTCCCTAAATATTTTTAATAAAAGAGTTCACGATACTCTGAATGGACGCGACCGGCGACGCACTGCGGACACGGCGCTTGCATTGCGTCACGTGTCCGCTTTCCATCACAATGCACTATCCGAATAAGTAGGCATAGAGCACCGTCATAAGCAGCCCGAGCAGCACCGGGAACTTCCAAGACCCAATGAACTCCCCACTGTTCCCCTCCGTCGTTGTGTTGTCCCACTGCATGTGGTGCTTTTTCACTTCCACCCTGTCCTCCTCCACCAGTTCGCCCACCCGATACTTCTTCATGAGTTCCTTAGCGTCCAGGCTGTGGCCGACGTCGTCGAAATCCTCGGAGGCGTCCTTCCCCGCCACGTTCAACAACACCTCGTGGCCCCCTGGGTGGTCATCCAAAAACTTGGTGACGTCGTAGACAACGTTTTCGATGATGAACATCGCGTCAGCCGTGGTGTTACGCTTAGCGATTTCGTTGCGCGTGTATTTCTTTTCGGCGGTCATGTCGAGGCGCGAGCGTTCGACGATCTGTTCACAAACACTGATATTCGTATTCGTATATCACGAGGCTCAATAATTTGTAAATACTGTGGCGAGGCGAGGCCAGGCCCGCTGCTCCCCC